>OX439040.1:63741296-64312209 GCA_949317995.1 Acholoe squamosa
GGGAGTTACATACTAGGGCTGCAAGAAGGCATTATGACAACAAAATGACCTTATTACATTAATGAACTATGCAGCCCTTGACGCTCTACATGCTGTGCAGGCTGTGATGACCTTATTACATTAATGAACTATGCAGCCCTTGACGCTCTACATGCTGTGCAGGCTGTGATGACCTTATTACATTAATGGACTATGCAGCCCTTGACGCTCTACATGCTGTGCAGGCTGTGATGACCTTATTACATTAATGAACTATGCAGCCCTTGACGCTCTACATGCTGTGCAGGCTGTGCCAGCAGCAGTAGCATGAGGTAGGAGCAGTACCTTGTTGTCTTCATCGCCGCCTGCCTCAGCACAGACTTGATCAAAGCAGGCCCACCCCCACCCCCCACCCACACACACACACAGCTGCTCCTCCTGCTGCACGGACAAGCCGATAAGTGGGGCGGCACCAGCAGCAGCAGCAAGCCGTGTGCTGCTACTTCTGTGTGAGCTGCTCCTCATGGTTGCTGCTGCTGCTGCTGCTGCTGGGACAGAGTGCTTTATCCTGTGAGTACAGAAATTCATGATAGCAGCAGTAGCAGCAGGTAGTGACTGACCGGTGACACCAATAGCACTCATCACCTGAGGACCCACACATTACCTGCTCGTGTCAGTGTCACACAGTCAGACACTCACTGTCACACTGCTAGCACTAACAGCAGCACATGCTGCATGGCGAGTAACTCACTCATTACCGTAATGTCTGACGTATAAGGTGCACCCCGTGTATAAGACAAGTTGTGAAGCTGTAATGCGCATCTGGAGCTTGATTTTGGGCACTTTCTATTCTGTTCTAAGATATAATATCATCTATAAAGCGCACACCAACCTTTACTGATGTTATGAGGCACACTGGGGGCTCATTCTTGCATTTAAGCTGTGCCTTCAACACAAGGTATTTATTAATGTACTTTAGCTGATGCTGTCACACACTGCTAGCAATTAAACTGCTGGGTGGTGAGAAGCTCACTCATAACTTTAACTGATGCTGTCACACACTGCTAGCACTAACTGCTGCATGGTGAGTAGCTCACTCATAACTTTACCTGATGCTGTCACCCATTGATATCACTGACAGCAGCATCTGCTGCAAGATGAGTAACTCACTCATTACTTAAACTGATGCTGTCACACACTGCTAGCACTAACAGCAGCAGCTGCTGCATGGCGTGTAACTCACTCATTACCTGATGCTGTCACACACTGCTAGCACTAACAGCAGCATCTGCTGCAAGATGAGTAACTCACTCATTACTTAACCTGATGCTGTCACACACTGCTAGCACTAACAGCAACACCTGCTGCATGGCGAGTAACTCACTCATTACCTGATTCTGTCACACACAGCTAGCACTAACAGCAACACCTGCTGCATGGCGAGTAACTCACTCCTTACTCTACCTGGTGTTGTCCCACACTGCTGGCATTAACAGCAGCACCTGCAGCATGGTGAGTAACTCTATGACTGACCTAGATAACATTTATAACAACCACTCACACTGACATCTCTCTCACACACAAACACACATATGGCTTGATATTAGATATCCAGCTCTAAAAGCGCGTGCACCTCTGCTGTAGCTGCTGTGCCTGTAGCAGGAATGGACGCTCCGCCTTTCTTTATTGCATCCTCGTGAGGACTAATGCTGCCTGTGTTTTACAACAGTGACCTTTTTGAACGCCATGTGACTACAGGAAGACCTTGTTAGTTCATGATACGGTCTATAGTGCAGCTTAAACTGCAGCTCTGGGAGCACCTCGTAGCACAGTTCATGGAGTAGCTCGTGGTGCAGCTTTGAGAGCAGCTCATACTGCATCTTGAGAAGTTTGTCAGAGAGCATATTGTAGAGCGCTGGTGGTGCAGCTCAGACAGCAGCTTATGGTGCAGCGTGGGGTGCAACTCAGGAAGCAGTTCAGGGCGCAGCTTAGGAAGCAGCTTGGAGTGCAGCCCAGAGATTAACTTATGGTGCAGCTCGGGGTACTCACAGAGCAGCTCATGATGCCGCTCAGGGAGCAGGTTATAGTGCAGCTTGAGCCGCGACTGATACAACATATTTGAGTGCACCTAGGTGGCGGCAGAGACTGTATAGATAAGTTTGTCCTGGCAGTGACAGATCCTTCTTCCAATGTCGTCCGAGACATATATCTGTCAGGGCAATGACAGACAATGTCTACATACATGGCCACATACATGAGGCCGTCCACGTGATAACAGACATAGAACGTAGTCTAGACTACAGTCTTGCACATACACGACTCAGTCCTGGTGATAAAAGACAATGTATAGACTGTGGTGTAGTTGCCAAGAAGAACAGGACCACCTGAGGGAGCTGTACTGCTGGTTGTATGTAGAGTTACTATTGGCAGCACAGCACAGCTTGCTCCTGTGTTAGTAGTACATGTCCTGTTCCTTGGGAGGAGACACTCTAGTAACGACGTCCCTGGATAGTCCATAGGGAACAATAGATAAGTCGTACTTACAATAACTGCTGTTATACTGATGATGTATCAGATAAAGTAACCATTACTCCACTCACCTGGAAGTAAACATAGACAATCGGATTAACAACATGTTCACTCAAAACAGTTGGTAAAATGCAACATTAATGGTTACAATAAAACCTTGCGCATAAGACTTGTATATTCTGTGTATGATTTATTTCATTGGTATTAAATTAATTATAACTGGTATCTTCTGCAGTTAAAAAAAGGTTACACATTATACAACATCAGCCTTTACAGATATCTTACTGACTCCACCCCTCCCCCGTTCTGGATATGGCTTTTATATGAGTATTTATCAATATATTATAGTACTTAAAACTTCATGAAACCAGACCTTAAGTGAAGCTCATACTCCCAGATTGGGTCTTACACCTAACACGCAAGGTTTTAGAGTACTTCACAAAATTGTATGAAAAAAACAGCTCTTTGGTTTTTATAACCAAATGGTGGAACACCTCCCTGTCATATTATGTTTAACCCTTCAAGGGCTCCACGATGAATTACAGCATTGTATTAATAGGTTGCTGTGAATGTTGTTATGTTGAATGACGATTTATGCCGACCCTCTCGAGATGATAATACCAAATTTAAGGTAGTCTAAGTTGTCTGTCTATGGCTCTATTTATTATACGGCATGCTCACAAAGGTCATAATGTATTTATGGACCATGTCGGTTTTTGGGGGCTAAAGTAATGGAGTTTTAATAATAGATCGATGGTTTCCACAAACGAAGTACACCATGATGCTCTGGTACATAATTGAACCTGTAGGCATTAATGATAAACCATCTGTACAGTGACTGTGTTGTCATAGCGACCACAACTGGACAATAGTATATATAGGGGGGCCACAAGCCTGCCTTCCGCCATTTTGTACACGTAAATGTACAGGAAGATGCTTTCTTATCAACAGAGGACAGTAGTGGATGCGAGCAATTTTATCTAATGAGTATACTGTCAGCTAGAATGTTCCAGTCCCTCAGCAAGATGGCTATTTGTTATTTGTATGTTTTTATCTTTTTTTTCTACATGCTATAACACATTGATTCGAGCACAAAGGTGTTTCCTGCACAAAATATGCATTGTTGCATCACACCAATCTACCACGGGTGTATCAAACGTGTAGGGTTGTCATAAATCGATGCATGAATGCATGCCAAGTGAGTTACTCGCGAGCAAACCACTGGGGCGTTATGACAGCTCAAGGCCATAGTGCACTGAAGTACTGCGTGACCCTTAAAGGCTTATATATACCAGTTTTGATACTGTACATGTGACTCTATCAGACTCCATTACCCTAATGGTGCAATGTCTATTACACAACCCTGAGTGCAGCTAGGCTACCTGCCCCAAGGGAGATGGGTAGACGTGCTCCCCAGTATCATAATGATTAATCAAATTGTATTTAATCCTTGAGGCTATATATAAAGAGCAGAGCATCACTGCACTATGGATCGCTCTTCTGCGATTCTTTATACAAAGTTCACTAACTGCAGCCCTGGTAAAATATTAACTCACCCGCCGGTATCCATATGCATCATGCAGACACTGGTACTGGGGTTAATAAACTCCTACAGGGTCATCATGATGATCTAATGTTGCCCTTCCTAATTCCTTGCCAGCAGTGCATTGTTGCACAGTGAAAACAAAATGAAAATGTCGCCTGTGACATTATGCAGCCCTTAAATAACTCTATATAAATAGCCCTAGTTCCAGGCACAGATGCTTGAGGGAGTAGAGACGGTGTAACCTCGGGGACTGTGGCTAGTCTAGCCTATTCTAAGTCCCATCCAGGTACTGTAAATACAAGCATTAACCCTGGATGTGGGAGAGTGGGCAGGTTGATACAGGGTCATTAGATCTAAGTCTACTGATGGACTACACTGCCAGGGTTTAACATAGAGGTCATCCTTCACTCATTGTACTAAGGTCTTAGTGGCTGTACATATAATGATGTATTACCATAACGTTGTCACACTCCTCTGACATCAACATTAGAGAGAGAAAAGTTACTGGTAGAAGAAATGAGAATCGAAGGTGTAATACACGATTGGCCATCAATTCCTTTCAGCTCTGCCTATGTGTTTTCCTGGTAAACAGTATGGCAAGCCTCAGCCGAAACAGGATAGCATTTTATGTTCATTTGTTGTAATGATGTATCGATGCAGTAGTCCCAATGACAAAACGACATGATACTGCATTCACTCACAATAACTGCTCTAATTAAAGGGTCCGTGGAAGACATAATATAGTTCACCCAGTAGGCAGGCAGTGGGAATGGATGCTCTGTGGACGTGCACCTGGCGCATCCTTTCTGATTGCTTTCTTTGCATGCTCAATATAAGAGTGGTATTGATTAATGACCCTACTTCTACCTGACCCCTATAACCATACCCCGCCCCGATCCCACCCGGAGGCCTAGCCTATACACCATACCTAGACAGAAGCTATAGAGGTGTAAGCAGGGGTGGCAGTCTGCCTGGCTAGCCTGTTTATCATACATTAAGTGTGAGAGTGAATAATTCAAGTGACGCCTGCCGCTCGCTTTCTATTGATTTGCCTAATGCCGGAGATGGCCGCTGAGCTGGGTGGCGCTAGCGCTGTATTATTATTTAGCCTAGGTTTAGTGAGTGGGACTGGGAGCTGCTCTGTCCGCGTGTAGCCTTAGTAGCAGTAGCAGCAGCGGCAGACTGCAGTGACAGGAAGAACAGGAGAAACAGGAAAATAATACAGGAAAATCATTAACACTAGTCCCACACTGCCTGCCACAGGCTCCAAAATGACCCTAATAGCCATACTGTAGATGGGCAGGCAGTACGTCTAAATAGGGTTTTAAAAGGGGAAGGTGGGTACAGTGACAAGGTAGATAAGCAGTAACAGGGGTAAGGGATAGGTAGATGGACAGTACTTAACAAGGGGTAAGGGACAGGTAGGTGGGCAGTACTTAACCAGGGGTAGGGGACAAGTAGGTGGGCAGTACTTTAACAGGTATGGGACAGGTAGGTGGGAAGTACTTTAACAGGGGTAGGGGACCGGTAGGTGGGCAGTACTTTAACAGGGGTAGGGGAAAGGTAGGTGTGTAGTACATTAAAAGGGGTATGGGACAGGTAGGTGGGCAGTAATTTAACAAGGGTGGGGGGACAGGTAGGTGGGAAGTACTTTAACAGGGGTGGACGACAGGTAGGCGGGCAGTACTTAAACAGGGATGGGAGACAAGTAGGTGGACAGTAACAGGGGCAAGGGGGGGGGGGGTAGATGGAACTAGGATATGGGGCAGGTAGGTACAATATCAAGTACATGACGTAGATGGACATTAAGAGAGGTTAGGGACAGGTAGGTTCAGTGACAAGGTAGATGGGCAGTGACAGGGGTCAGGGACAGGTAGGCACCGTGACAAGGTTGATGGGCATTAACAGGGATTAGGAACAAATGGGTACAGTGACAAGGTAGATGGTCAGTAAGAGGGGCTAGGGACATACATTGATGAGGTAGATAGATAGACAGTAACATGGTTTAGGGTCAGGTGGGTTAAAACAAAGGCAAGGTAGGGAGAAAGGTAGTGGCTAAGTAGATGGGCAGTATTAACAGAGCTAGGTCAGGGACAGTGAGCATCATTGGTAGGCTGCTGTGTGGCGTTATGGTTAGCTACATGGGGGAGTACCAACAGCTGGCCACTGTGCTAATACAGCATTGATTAATATCAATACGGCACAGAATATCGATACTAAGCCTCTAGACAGACTCATTACCCCCACCACACAGATGGGCAGCCGTTCGGGGCAGGGGCCTGTAGTCTTATATTGTTAGCAACATGAACTTAACCATTTGCTGTTGCACCTACCTATTTGTACACAACAATAGCAGTACTGGCTTAGTGTAAGGAGGTTGTAACTGACATTTTGACAAAATTGAGTTTTCTTCAGCTTTAACATTTATTGACCATTATCTACATACTATGAAAGTATTGAAGCTCTGTCTATGATATGTGTGCCTACAGGCCCAAGTGCAATAAGGTTGTGTCAGCTTGTTGCTATATTAATTGTAACACTTCTTTTGCCCTTCCTCCAAAACATACAAATGCAGTTAAAACCTTCTTGCACTAAGGCGATGGCTAATTCGAAGAGTCATTATAGGAAGACTTGAGGTAACAACAGGTATAGCATTTTGTAATAGATGTGTAGAAAATGAGAAGAGTATAATTATACCAGTAGTAGTTGCTTCTACTGTTTTCAGTTCTAGGTGGCATCCTACTGAGGCAGCAAAATACTTTGGACCAACATGTTGCATTCTAGATGTAACACTCCATGGTTGGTCCTGCTCTAATGAGTTCACAAGGCTACCTCAGAGTCTGAACACTTAAGGAGTAGCAGCATGTCTCCAGGTTCTTGTTCCTCTGCCTGTATGATGGACTTATATTGATGCAGAAGATGTGATTTTATTTACTCCCCAGAACTGCATTTGTGCATCATGGCAACTTTTCATGATTGCATCAATCTTGCAACAGCTAACACAGGGGCGTGGGAAGCAGTTTCAGAGTGGGTGGGACCAGGGGGATTTTCTGCAATTTTCTTACCTCCCTTTGCTTGACCTTTTAGTTTTGACCTTTTGAGGAGTTGGTCAAATGTGGGTGGGGGGGGGGGACATGTCCCCCCTGTCTTCCACGCCCATGTAACAGTTAGGTACCAGGGCTGCATCCATAATTGCACCACGTCAACCAATGTCGTGCATAACAGTAATAGGCTCCCTAGTGTTAACGACCCTAATACAGGAAGGAGGCCATCGCCAAGGTAACATTATCTAGTAGCGTAATATCCGATAGGTGGGAGGGGGAAGAGAGGAAGGGTCAGTGGCCAGAGCGTAAGGCAGTCTATACCAGTATAGGGCACACTAGATGGAGCCGTAAAAGATGAGATTACACTGTCTATGATCCACTACCATCTTAGTTAGATGTCCACCTGTCTGGAAATTAAACCACACATTAGGCACATTTTTAATTACAAACCACTGTATCAATCTCCCATGTACCGTACCGCAATCCCGCAAGCTTGTTGGATACCAGCTGTACATCATGCGTGAGGACAAAATATTTCCAATGAAACAAAAATTCCCTACCTGCCTAAAATCCTCATACTCTCAACCAGAAACAGACTTTTATTAAGTGTGGCCTTATGCCGGTGCTACCTCCCAATTCTAGAATATGAAGTCAACCGACAGAGACCTATCCCATCCTAGGCCTATGGGTAACTCACACAATAGCCATGCTGATAAAGTAACATTAATCTATAATCCACCACAATGCCCTTACAGGGTTAAAGGGTAAGGAGGGGGCTGCAGTTCTATGTATCGATCCCCTAGAGTGGGTAAGGCTGAGCTGTTGACCCAGTGATAACCCTCCAGTAGAGGCTGTATTTGCTGTGGGCAACTTGCGTGCCTCTCATCACTTATCTCACCAATAGAAGATAGCTCTCATGCCCCAATCCTTCAGCTCCCCCTACCACCCCCATCCACACACTCACACACTTCACAGCCCTATTGGTTACTTTGTAATTCTTGACCATCACAATGACCCTATTCCAAGTGGCTGCCCACGATGGCCAGCCAGTAGTTTTAGTTACACATTTACTAAGAGGATACGGTTTAGGTATTGTAAACCCTCAGGTATACGTCATGGCATACACATGAAACAAATCCCAGGTGCGGCTTATACCGTATCATCCTGTTCAAGCGCCCTGGCAGTCTTTGATTTGGTGGCCTCAATTCCCTGGTGCTTATACAAGATCCAGTTTTAGTGCTTAAATGTTTCAGCATCCCCTTTACCCCTGGCGCTTATACAAGACAGGCGGTTATTCAAATACATGTACCGGTGGTGAAATACGACGATACGGTATATACCGTAATCTCCCGCGTTTAAGACGCACCTCACATATAAGACGCACCCTGAGTTGAAGAAAAACCTGTAAGGCTCATCTAAGGGCAAAATTTTGAAGGTTCAGTACTGTTCTATAGTAAAAATACCTCGCCTATAAGACGCACCAAGACTTTGGGATGGCTGTACAAGGTGCTAAGAGCTTCTGATGCACGTATAAGACGCGTCTTATACGTGGGAGACTACGGTAGTTTATACCTGGGTGCTGTCAATATGTGAGGCACGGGGTATGAGCACAATTACTACAGGTACAGCACACTCCAAAAGCCAGGGTGCGGCTGATACATGATCACAGCAACCCACTCGACAATCTTTATTGTGAAAAGACAAGGCTGTGTTTATCTAAATCTCAGACGGCAATTTATTATCCTATATTCACTCATTCACCTTGATTTATTTCTGCATTTAAAATGAATATCAACATGTAGCAGAAATGTAAAAAAAAAAAAAAAAAAAAAAAACCTATTGAATGTTTCCAAACATGTTAAAAGATTGTGGCTGATAGGCAATAGTTGGGGTAGGTTGTCTACCAATCGGTTTCCAACTCATGCACATGATGACAGACTAGGCAATAAAAGCCACTTTAGTCACCATTAGCCATTTTGGGGCCGCATGATGCTTCTGTGTCATTGGTCCTTTCTAGGCATGATGCGGTAATGAAGTGTTAGCTAGTGGACCGCAGGAGTACATAATACCGAATCACCCACACAGCCAGCCCTGTAGTCTAGTGTAGAATCGCCATAACCCAAAAATGTACTATCAATGCTGGAATCGTGTATAGAATACTTAGTGTTTGTAGTACCACTAGTCTATGACAAGGGTTTTAAAATGGTGTCCGGCATGACGCCTGCCAGCGTCCGGAAGTCGCCAATGGGGATTGTGGGCAGGCTGTTGTGTTGAGCGAGACTGCCGCTAGGAGGCACCACGCCCACAGGTGAGTGGGTGCGCTGCTGGTACCTACCTCCCACCTGACAATTGCCACTGTGCTGCCGGGAACCAGCATTGGGCGACGTGCTTGTGTTGGATAAGTATTGTATAATTTTAATGCCATTTTAAGCGTGAATGGCATTAACCCTGTAAAGGACAATGAGTGTTTCAATGCACTATAATGTTTTGGTGATCCTGATACATAAATGCATCATGTCGACCCTGTGGAATTGATACTGTCCCTCGGGGTTTGATGCACAAATGTAGTGCTGCAAGCTGATTGGTCAAGACATTTTGGTGTTTCATAACATGAAACATGAACCTGCCGATCTATCACAAGAAAACCGCCTCCAAGAAATCTCTACATGTTCTACGAAAACTCTAAATTAATTTGATTTATTAAATTACTTTCAAAGTATATAAAAGCCGACTCTTGCATTGTGAAAGCTATGTAAGTAAGGGGCGTGGACGTATATTGTAATATTGTATAATACGTGCAGTGATAATTACGAGTGTATTATTGATTGGAGTCTGAACATTTTAATTAGAAAGCTGTCACGTGGAGCATCTCCACGCTGCATTCTTTAGTACACTCACAGGAGTTTAATAGTATGTCCACCTTATATTGCCCTAAGTAAGGTAACCCTTGTAGGTACATGTAAGCTGTCAGTAGATCGCCATGCTCACACTATGGGACAGTTGGCACTTCCCATGATGCACCGTTGTAGTGCTGGCAAGTAGACTAACCAGCGCTGCATAGGTGCATCATGACGACGAAGGAGTATGAATCTTGAGGCCCTTAAATGGGGTTAAAGAGGCCTTGTGGTGAGGAGCAGTTGTGTGGAGTTACTCGTGAAGTGGTCCTCCGCCTACATCTGTATGTATAAACCTGCTCCTAACAAACAACTAAGGATTATAGGGGATTAGGGCATGTAGGCCGACAGGGACCTGGTAACCATCTTATTAATTGTATTTATAGCATTTAATATAACATGTATTTATAAGCATATAATGTTTCACTATCTATGTTAGAAACGTATAATCTAAAATCAATTTTATAATGGCCACATGGTGCCTCAAGGTAAAAGTCCCTTTATCGTCACGGTGTGCGAATGATGTCGAGTTTATCATAACGCATATCATGGCCAATCTTTGGTAGCACATGTTGTCCCTAACCTAAAACGGTGCATTACGAATTCAGCGTGGTTATCATTTTTCAATATCAGCAAAGATTTATTCTGATAACACGCTCATAAGGAGGAGTTGCTCACAGGCAGTTTTGTGAGCTGCTCACCAGACCTGTGGACTTGTTAACCTATAACCTTAAAGTTGGAATCAACCAGAGTTACAAACCCACTCAGCTGTATGCCTCCTCTGGTATCTGCTCACCGAGTACTCTCTACCCTCTGAGGGCCACACGATGCCTACAGGTTCATGTTCTTTTCTGGATACACCAGTAAGGGCACTCAAAATTATGCAAGTTTCCAAATTTTTCTTTTTTCCCCCCAATTTCAAATCTCCCAAAAAGGCCATAGTCTAAAAATTCGAAAATATCCTAATTTCTTTTTTCAATTTTCAAAAGGACATGCTTATTAAAAAAATTCAAATTACGAAAAAGTTGGGAAAGGTGGCATCTCTGAATATTAAACAAATGCACCATGGGTGAGTAACCCATCAATGCTGCATTAGTGTATGATACTAACCCATCAGTGCATCAACTGCCAACAAGGTCAGCTTGATAAGTAGACTGGTTAGAGGATATATTTAAGCTTTATTGATGCATGAGTTGACTTTAGGCACGGATACAATGAATAAGGGAGTTGTATCAAGTGCCTAAAGTCAACGAGTACATCAATAAAGTTTACATATGCTCTTTATACCATGGTGCCAACCCTAACTTTTAATTATTTATTTACCTTAAATAAAGAAGAGTTGAGTCGACAGCGATGGGGAAGCCATTCCACCACATTGGATTTCTTGTTTGTCAATAAGCCATGTGGTCCGATGAGAATAACATTCGATTTACCCCATTTATAGAGCATTTGTGTCCTCCTGGTTTTCACAGAACAAAGAATAGACCTTCTTTTTAATCTTACCAAGATACAATAGATGATTTCAAGCCTATATTCCCTCAAAATGGCCATAATCCAATCGCTCCGTGTTTGCCGTCCGACAAGAAAGGTAATACTTTGTCTATACACCAGACGGTGGGACTGCAGCGCGACAGGGGAGGTTGACACTAAGGCGGAGACACACAGCCCGCAGTCCGCTATGGTAAAGGATACGAGTCAACTCGCTGTCATGGTATGTTTCGGTTCAATATCAACTACTGTTCATTCTAGCCGTGGTTAATTGCACGAGTTTTATCCTTAAACTTGAACGCAAAAATATGCAAATGACCCATAACCATGGTATAACCAGTGCTATATAGACTCTACACTGGGCCCCTTGTGTTCATCGGCAGACACTGCTGCGCTTCGCTCCCCTGACGTGTTCTCCTAGGTTAAGATGCCCAGCGAGAACCGACGGGCACCAGTCTATATAGACTCAAGCATTAAGCTAAAAGTTGCGGTACATTTAAGCACTATTTGGTCCTAAGGGGTTTAATATTACAGGTAATACCTCCTCAATTGTACCAGTTGGCCATCAGGATAGAGCTTCAAAAGTTCATCACAAACATCCATCACAATCATCCTGTTCATCATCACTATTTTTACCATCAGTAAATTTATATGGCACTATATTAGGTCACTATCTGCTCCCTATCTACAAACACAACTGCCTAAAGAGGCGCACAGATAACCTTGGGAACTACTCCTCTGGCACGTCGATAGATTTAAACTTTCAAGTAAACCCCCCCCCCCCCACACACACACACACATTGCCCTCCCTACATTCTCAACATATCCCTACATACCAGCCCACATCTCCCTCTGCCTATAGGCTATAATCACTACTCAAGACGTAGCATTGACGTTTTTCAAATTCAAAGCAGTCATCAGAGACTTTGATGTGGGGAGCATTTGGACGGCCATTAGATTATGATACAGTATCTTGAGGTAAATTATGGCCATTTTACGGCGTAAGTGGTTGAGAGGTTGGTTCCTACCCTAGCTTCATGTACATGGCTATTCGCTAATGATGATATGGAAACATGGCCAACTCATTGCAGCCGCAAACATGTATTTAACCAATAAAGTGATCTTAAGAGATCTTCCATAGAATTGGATGTCTTCGTCTGATCTAAAATCTCTATCTGAAATTGCATAAATATATTTTCATACCTAATACCTCTAATGGTGGCACGATGCATGTGGTTTCAATTTTACCAGTATTTCTTATTATGATGCACCAACGAAGCAGGTCTGAGCGACTTAAATGGTGGCACTAGATGATCGAGTTACCCAGCGTTTGACTGGTATAGGACTCAATATGGATGCTTAGTGGATCCACCATTTTAAGGTTTGCTGGTTGAGGTAAACCCCACTGATAAGACATACCATGACGGGTACCTTGTCCCTGGTTAACACTCCCTTCCAGGGACATGCTGGTCCCATCATATATCAGTTCTTATCAGTGCATGTCGCCAGAACCAGCTCCAGACCCGCTTGTAGCCAATACAGACCCAATTCCACGAGGATAGTTCCTAACTGATGTGATTTCATGAAACTGAACCGAGTTCAAGTACAAACTCAGTCAGGGGCTTTCCGAGTGGACGTCTGTATATATTTAATCTGGTTATTAATTATGGATCGGTGTAATGACGAAATTATGATTATGTAACGTAAAGAATCGCAAGAGTCAAGGAGAGACGGTCTAGGTATACCCAATGTTATATTATAGTCTACAGACTGCCAATTTTCTACCCGAATATAGAACTGTCCGCGTCCCATTCCGTGCACAGCGTCCTTAAATCTCAGCAGTGTTGCAGCGTCCGTCACACGTGACTGAGCAGTCACAGGGGCGTCTCCCCAGGGGGCGCCACTCTGGGGGAGCTGTTCCCCTAAGGCTCTGTGCAGCAGGGTGGGAGGGGGGGGGCTTGGGTATAAGTACCCGTATGTCCTCGTGGTTTGAGGACAGGGCACTCTACGACTGTTTGTTTCTACAGTTTTGGAGCTGTTCTTCTTTTCGGCTCCACTATACCGTAATCTCCCGTGTAGAAGACGCGCTGCGCGTATAAGACGCACCCCAAACTTAGCACATGCATTTTCGCGTATAAGACGCACATTTTAATGCATAAATTTGTAAGATTTGTACGTTTCTATAGTAAAATTACCCCTCGTATAAGACGCACCCCCAACTTGAAGAAACCCTATAAGACGCACAAGGCATTTGTTTGGCGTAGAAGACGCGTCTTATACGCGAGGTTTTACGTTATATGTTATACGCTGGGCATCTGCGGTCTTTATAACTACCGCAGGCATAGGGCTCCACCCCCCAACCCCTCTTCCCTTACTTCCTCCTGTGTCAAGGTCAGGTCACAGACAGGGAGAGGGGGGATTACAGAAATATAATCTTGTTATATCAAAGAGATTCTTATCCTAATCCCTTAATTAGGGGTGATTAGTGAATGTTTATTCTGCACTCTGTCTGTCTCGGTCTCATTTCACACTCTCCCCCATATATTCAGATAACCTATCAGTGATAACATCTGCTGGGAGAGTGTGCTCACTCATGCACATCCAACAGTTTCAAACAAGTTGGCCAAGGCTTCCACCTGCCCCATATGTAGTGGGAGAGTAGCGGGAGCGGAATTCAGGGGTAGGTTTCCAGCCTATATATGTTATCAACAATTCACGTGATCAGGGGTGTGTCGGTCGAGACGTGTGTAATTTAAAGAGGTGCGGAGTGGTGATTGGAAGCAATACATATGTTGTGTAACACCATGTTTTCGAAAAATTCCCAAAAGACCTACCCTGCACTTTTCTGGTTCCAAGTCCCCCCCTCCAATACACCTCAGCCCATTCTCTATTCACACAGGCTACAGTCTCTATACACACTTATTTGTATGTCATCAAGCCCTTCACGGGCCTGCCTGTGGATTAATACAGTTTGCCAATGTGTTGTTATGCCGCATGTGTTGAGTCCAGATGAGTAATTCACGAGAGCTACAATCATAAAAAAATGCGTTTTTGCTAGGGCTGCATAGGTGCATCATGATGCTATACATGATGCTTAAGGCACATAACCCTGAAGGCATTATGTGGCAGTTAATGGTGTCTATATACAGTACACCATCGGCTTGTGGGAGCACTGGGTGTCCAGGCAGACGCTGGTAACATGACACTATAATGGAAACCAAACTTTCAATATTTGTCCTCCAAGCATACGTCCACACACTACCTGCCCTACCCTGACTAACCCGCCCCTACAACACCTTTGGCCACAAGTCGGCAACAACGGAATATGATATTTACCTTGTATGGTTGTGGGCAGGGGGTATTAGGGGGTGTGTATGGAGGGCATTACACTTTAAGGTCTGCATTATGAATTAAAAAAAAAAAAGTGTCCTTCATGCTTGTATGTTGAGGCACAGAAATAACTGTCCACCACCCCAGGCCCAAATACTTCATTGGCATATCATACTGACTATTTGGTGTGTATCAACTCCCAGCACCTCTATGATACATAATGAAAGCCGGATTAAATGTAACGTTGTTGAATTACTTGCCATTAAAAAGGGAAGAGCATAGTTGATGCAAGCACCATGCGACCCTTAGGGGCCTAACAGAGGGCTGAGAGAGGAGCGTTCGTTCCTACACCCCCCCCCCCAAAGCACCATTTTATGTTGTTGTAAATAGCAGTGGCTCTAGGGTGCTACAGTTACATTCAACTCTTCATATTCGCATACAAAAAGAACTTTGGGTGGTATACACAGCTGATGGCCGCATACTGGCGTTTTACCCGTATGGTAGGTCCAACTCAATCTACTACTTACGCTTTAAGGGCTCCGTGGTTAACCCTTTGGTGCCACATGATGAGTTTGTAAGAATAATGTCCTCCTGAGTCTAATGGCCATCTATGTTTGATGCAGTTGTACGTAGGGGCTTCATTATGCATGCATACTGCTGAGTAGGGCTTGCATTATGCTTGGAACTTTGAGTCAACTTGCCAGGGCTGCATTCAATCATAATTCCAGCCCATGAGGTCCAATCAAAGGGAACTATACATTGCTGCACTATACATCTGTTTGATCAGCCTAGTACACCAGATTGCGCTCCAGTAACCCTGCTGCTCACATGGGCATGTCCAGTATCCAGTCCCAGGGCTCCATAGGTGTACCCTTAGTGCCCAGACACCCCTCCCAAAAATGACCACTTTTAATGTAAAAAAGAGCCCCAGGCCTTAAAAATCAAAGTTGCACACAGATAAATAGTGTGGTTATACTCACCATCAATATTGAAAGAAAATAGTGAGCCTAATATAAGGCAGACCATTACAAACATGTAGGCCTATAACAGCAACTGGAGTCCAAGTCAGCCATGCCCCTATAGGAGGAGCAAAGTGGCATGGTCGCCACCAGCGCCATCTGCTGTATCATAGCTAATGAAATATGAGTAGTATATGGTAAATGGCTGAATTACTTATACCATGCCAACAAATACATCTACCCATAAATTTACGATAAGTATTTTTGTCCTTCGCCAAGATTCATGGATGGTACTTTAGCAAGATAACCCCGTTGTTATTATCTAGTATAAGAACAGCGTGAAATCTAACCCTCCTATGACTACATAGCTTCTTGAAATTCATTTTTGTCACCGTTTTCCATAAATAGCACCCCAGAGAATAACCCAACACTGCTCACCTTTGGCGCATCCTAACGACAGAACGACAAATTGTACAGGTAATGCAAGGATGTAGCCCTGGTGACTAACTCACCAGCGCTGCATTCATGCATCATGACGACCAAAAGGCATTATCCATTTTACATGAATGTAGTACTGCCAAAATTTGGAGTAAGTCTAAAAAAATTCAACCTGGTGGTAATCTACCTTAAGTAAACCACCAATGTTGCATTCATCCATCATGTCAACCACACAGGGCTGATACACTCCCAAGGTAATGGTTATATGCACTGCATTGGTGCATCATGATGGTGAAGGGACATGGAGGTGGAGCAAGAGGCATCATTTGGCCCTTGCAGGGTTAAGACAGCGGCACCCAGGCGGAAGGCCAAGGACTGACGATACCATCCCTACATGGACCAGGCACCGCTATAATTGATTTCTAGGCCGGAAACAGGCCGGAACCCGCACAGGATAAAGAGGACCAACGTGTCCGACTAAACGCTACTTGTCTGCAGCTTGTGGGGCTGACGGCCACAAGTCTAATAAGGCTGGTCCATGTCCTAGTAATGCACATGGCTCACAGGCCGTTAGAGTCTGGCTACACAGAGTAATTAGGTACTATAAGATGCAGTCTAGAAATGCTACGTCAGCAGATTCTTTATCGTGTAGTACCACTACCTGCCGAGGGGTGGATGGATGGTTGGTTGGCAGATTGCCGTCATACTGGGCTGGACTGTGCAGGCAGCACATGTTATATTATTGTGTGTGCAAGGTGTATGAAATAGCAATGCTAGCATATACTGGTCATACATATTCCTTGTGCAATGTGTGCACTATTAACGGTTAGTGCTAAAGGCGCCGATGTACGTCCTGTGGCGTGGAAAATTTAAGATTGTGGAATAAATAACATTGCATCACATTGATCCATTTTTTCTGTCTATTTTGAAGATTGAATTTGTTTTGGTTATGTTCCACATAAAAACGTGCAGAAATGCACACGGCATAACCTATTTGCTCTCCTGTGCCAGGGTGAGTGAAAATAATGTCACACCATCTAATAGTTTAGGCGTCACAATACTTATGCTTATACAAGACGCTCGTGCTAATGAAAGGCCAAAATATACATAAAAATATAATCATTTTAGTGCAATCGATCATACCCTACATTATGACCTATAAATAAAGTATGCACTTATTCCATGCTCACCCAAGAAACTGGTAAACATGGTGAGGCGGTTAGTCCTGGGAGGATGAGGAGGGGGGGGCAGTTAGACCAGTTTGGATGAAAGCAAGAACGGTAAAGCTGACCAGCAGCAACTGCAGCCTGCACCCTGAGAGGTCTGGCTCTACCATCAATCACTCCCAGCACGCTACCCTGAGGGACTGCTAGTAACTCTTCAAGGGCTGAATAGGCTGCATTATAATACCATTTGTCGACATTTGTATATGAATGCAGCCCTGGCGATCCTACATGCTAGCTTGACTCTACAGGGTTGATATAATCTTAGAGGAACAATCTGATGCACTAATGCAGTGCCGTTTAGTTACTTGCCAGTGTGGCATTGGTGCATCATGACAACATTTTATGATGAATCTGAGGGCATCATGTGGTCGTAAAAGATTCTACCTCTACCTGAACCAAGTTTTACACTGAGTTTACTTAGCTAGACTTCTACTCACACTCTGAATTTTACTTCCAAGTTATATATGATTTGTACAGTAAGTTCAGATATATGATAGTGTTCGATGTCCTTTTTAAACATATATGCAAGCCTAGAAATGGAAGTTATGTTGGTACATGTGGGTCATATATTTGAGATATCACTGTTGTAGACAGCCCTATATACCACAACCATGTACACAAACTACATTTATATATAGCCCATGCTTAACCACAGAATATATTTACAACATAGGATTTTCCCCATATGAATGACTTGCTTCTAGTTATGTATGGCTGGCACAAACATAAGGCCATGATGACTTCAGCACCACCTTGTGTAAACCCTTTATGGGCTGCAGCATGTTTCAGATTCATGCCTCTTGGTCGTCATGATACACCAATAGAATGCATCAGTGCATCATGCCAACCCAAACCTCATATATAAATGATACATCATATTACAGCACTAGATAGTTACCCGGACCAAAATGCAGTAGTTATTAAGTATAGAAGGAGTAAAGGAAAAGTATCCTTGGGAGTATTAGTAGAGTAGTCTTTCAGTATGACAACAAGATCAGAGACCCCCTCACCAGAAATGGGAAAGTAGCACTCAGTATACAAAGAGTATATTCTAAGTAGCTAATAAATAGTGAAAAAGTATTTAAATGAGCTAAGAGTATAGGTGAAGTATGATACTGAAAGGCTATTTACATTCAGTAGTACAGTATTGCCTGAGCATATGTGGTCCCCAGGTAGCTGAGGAGTATACTCTTTTCATACTTTCTAGGGTACTGCAGGTCTCACAAACAGAACTACCCCCCTCCCAACTACCGGTACTCTCCACATGCCCAAGACTACAACAGATGCATTTCAAAGGCTGATTTACTTACTAAACTGAGATCCATGATCTAAATGTAGTAGGTCCCTGTGGTCACAAAGTCCATAATGCATTCCATACCCAGTCTTGTAACACTGAGTCAAGTCAATCAAGGTGTATTTCTGTAAACTATCCTCTCTGTGTATTCCCTGTCCTATACTTAGTAGATTCTGGCGCACTCTGTGTAACTGCCAGATCTTAATGTGTCTACTAACCCAGATAAAATGTACTAGGATGACCTAGGGAAATAAGTATATAAGAAGTAGAATACTAAAATAATACTTCTTTACTCCCCGTGTCAGGAGTATGAAAAGAGTAGTCCTGAAGGGTGCCCAAAATAATCTATTTCATAGGAGTATAAGATAAGTAGAATAAGTAAAATGTCAATCTGATTTTAGTATGTGCATTAAGTAGGCTACTCCTTGAGGAGTAGTAAATGGATATAGTCCAAGAGTATTCCTCCAGTACATACTGACAATTTTAGTAGTGAAATAAGTAGTGTTTTCAGTACTACTGCCTGGTGAAGTAACTACTCCATGCTGGTCCAGGTACTCACCAACCACTGCATTCATTCACCACATACTGATTGGTATAGTGCACCGAAACACTATGCAACCCTTCAAAGTTTAAGTTCAGCATGATGCAACTGTGGCAGGAGGATAACAAATACTTGAGCATTTTTTTCTCATTTCAAAAAATATATGAACTTCTAATGCTTATATGAAACCCTGCTGAATATTATGAGTAATAAAGCAGGTCTAGCTGTGACCCAAATACCAGTGCTGGGCTCCTTCATTGAGCCCTAGTATAAGATGATGTAATGTTTGTGTCCATTATCGCCCCCTTATTTACTCTCTATTCTGCCATTGTACCCCTGGTTTGCTCCCTCTACAAATGGGGTTACACACAGTACACAGCCAATCCCTCTCCCTCACTCTCCCAGCATAGGGTCCAACACTTGGTTCTAGTGGAGCTGCTGCACTTGTACCACAGCAATGGTGTGTGGAGAGTGCTCCAGTTGTATGAACATGAGAAGGAGGAGGCTGAATGGATTTAATAACCCGTTAAGCCCCGTGTAGCGCTTTAATGCATCATGCCCAATTGTTGTCATGATGCATGCTTATTTAACTCGTTAGTGCTTCACTCATTCATCATTGTCCCTACCTGTGGCGTTAATATTTGTGTTGGGTTTTGCATGATGAATGAATGTATGCAGTTTTTAAAGGGTTATTCGCTTCATGTAGAGGACTTTGCTCTCGCCTGCTTTAGTAGACATGGGTAGGTCATGATGGGGAGGGGGGGGTGCTGGCATTCCATCAATAGCTGATAATTGTATTGTGGATGGCTGAGCTTACCTTGGTTACTAATCTTTAGGGATGCATAGTGATTTAATGCACTATGACCACTATCGTCACGATGTGTAATAATTTAGGCCTGGCGAGTAACTCATAAGTGGTACAATCATGCATCATGACGACCTTAAATGTGGATGGATACTCTCCCAAAGAGCTGACAAGATTAAAAAAAAGAAGAAAGGCCTGGATTTAGATATCATTTGGCCATTTACAGAACTTGAGGCATAATGCAGCATAGAAAGGGCCAAGTCCTAGCTCAGTACAATAACACACATGTCAGCGGTAGAAATGTAATTGTCAATACATACCAAAAGGGGACCAGCGGGGAGAAGCATGTTACACAATTCCCATTGGTCAATATCGATGTATTAGAGAGCCAAACTACAAATAGGAAGTCTGTTTTCATTTATAATGCATGACTTGTCAGCTGTCATGCTTAATTTACTAAACTTGAGAAACTCCCGGACTGCATTCATGCATTCTGAATGATCTAGCATGATGCATAAATGCAGTGCTGGCAGATTACTCCCAATGCTGCATTGGAGCATCAGAATACTCGAAGAACATGAACCTGGAAATATTGGGCAAATTAGTTAATATTAAGGAGAATGCTTGGATATTAATGAGAATGCTTGTGTCAGTGAGTCATTTCATCACCATGGTTACCAGTGACCAGTGACACCCTAACCCACTGTCCTACCATTGGTAATGAACACTTTTGGTAATTGACACCAACTCAATAATGGACACTTAATTGGCAGCAGCCCTGTTATATTCAAGCTGACACTGTCGTTGGACACATGCACATACTTTTATACCAGTGTAGGCTCTCAAAGTAAGGTTGACAAGATTCTTTTTACTGTGGCTGTCACTGCCAATGTCACTTCAGGGCTTGATTGTGATTTACTACACCAAGTCAATTAGGCTAACAACCCTTTAAAGCAACATAATCATGATATATCTTTTTCATTAAAGGAAGAAAAGGGGACATGATGTATAAATGAACCAATAAATGAACCAATGCAGCACTGGCGAGTCACCTCGCAAGCACAGCATTAGCGCATCATGCTGACCCTTCATAACTATTTGGTAGGATCAGTCGATATCGGCTCCGATGAGTTACTCGCCGGGGTTTCATTTGTGCATCATGACAACCAATGGGCATGATGCCTTGACTCACTACTAGTATGCAGTACTGGAATGGTTAGTGGCCAGATGGTGTAGCTTGGTGTAGGTATGGTGACGTCCATTGCCAGTGCACACACGTATAACAATGTGTCAATAGTAAAGTTATGTGTGCAAACTGCAGACAATACTTCTCACGTCGTGTGGACCCATACATGGACATACACACACACACGACCTGTACACATGTAGATAGAAAAACATGCCAGATCAATACAACATTATAGGAGGCATGAGTCCAATTACAATAGGCCCATGTAATGCGTTCTCATGTCTCAAAACCACCTCCTCCTAGATTTAAGGTGTGTTGGCAGTGTGGGATGGGGGGGGGTAACCAATGTGGCAAGGTAGCTTTGACGCTACAGAGTATCGTCTAACCCTACAGTGTTTGATATTCTTGATATCTAATATCTGCAAAAGACCATGATACTTTGTGTCTTACCTGAATCATTTTTTTTTTAAATTTTCTCTTTTCATTTCATCAGATTGCAAAGGGAACCATAGTAAATGTGCCCAAGAAAAGTCATGAAATTTCATCCAAAAATTTTGAGAGACTGATAAAATCAGGATTCCCAATCAGCCTGATTATTTTTTAAAACATCTCTAGTGGAATGAATACTTTAGAGAGAGGAGGGGCACTAATTACGTCCAATACGATGTAATAGAAACACGACACAAACTATAAAACACTTGACAGGCTGTGCTTTCTATGTATTGCCATTAGTTACTGCCTTAATTAATGTGCATGTGACGCGGCAGGCAATTAACACTGATTGGACCTGGTCTACCTGCTCTAGACTCTTAACCCTTCAAGGGCACAATAATACTATACAATACCATTGATATTTCCATAACCTTATTTTCTTCCATAGGTGTAGATTAAGTTATGGATAGCTGATCTGTTAGTAGGCAGGCCTAGGATTATCTACCACTACACCTTCAGATGGGTAGAAGGCCTTTTTTATTGTCACATTATTCTGAGATTATTCATGACATGCATTTTTAAAGAAGTCACAAATGTAGCATGTACCATTGTATTTGTAGGTATGTAGCCCCACATACCAAATCTGTTCATATATCTCAATCTTTCTCAGCAATATAGATAAATGTTAACAAATAAAAGTCCATGTATTTGCCATGATGCAATAGTGTGGCCCTGGTGAGTAAATTATAAAGGCTATATTGGTGCAATATTCATGAAGACTCTTCTGGAGCGTATCACAGGGTCAGTATGATAGGTGAAGGTAGAGCTGGTGAGTTACTCACACGAGCTGCATTTATGTATCATGAAGGGGCACAGTGCATTAAAGCATTACTTTGTCTTTAAAGGGTTATCATTATCAGCCACATCTCCACTCAGGTATTAGCATTGGTGACAATCAGCCCTGCCTATCATTCATGTTTTCCTGTGTCATTACGTTATCTGCACGTCAAATATTGGGGATGGACCCTGAATAGTTCCTCTATCACCCTCTAAGGGCCGCGCGATGAAGAAATAGTGGTACTCCTTTGTTATTGATGCACGAGCCGCCTCCCCCTTTCAATCTCTCAATTTTCCTCTGCCTTTAGTGGGTTAACTGCAGTGAAGGACATGGCAATCATCCTACAGTCAGGGCTGATTGGGGTTTCAATTTAACTGGTGTGAGTATCAGAACAGTCAGTAACATAGGTGAGGCTAAACCATGATGTAGAGTTAAACTCGTGTAAGCCACTATCCTTTATATAGAGATAAGATAACCAACCCTTTAATGAATCATGCCCACTGGTCGTCACGATGCATGAATGCAACCCTGCATCATTCTGACCCTACGGGGGTTAATACACTCCACGAGTAATACACTTATGCATCGGTGGCCCTTAAGAAGCCAGAGGGTTCAACTACGGCTATTATGGAGCAGCCTTGGAGGGCATGAGCAGCTCAGGTTGAGGTGGCTTATGGGGCTGTGAGTCAGTGGGTCATCAGCTCATTGCCACTAGGTCCACTGATGTAAGGGATCTATCTGGTTATCTGTACCTGGGGGGGGGGGGATGAGACCATTAAGGTCGGCTGTATAATTACTTACTGCTTTTAGCTGTAAATCTAAGCCTCCTCTCTGTAGCTCGTCAGTGCTACATTGATGCCCAAGATAGGGACACATTGGGTGAATATATTCATAAAAAGTCTACAAATTTTCTTAAAATTATCTTTAATTCAATACTAACTTGTCACTTACACTAACCACTGACCTCAACATCAACATTAGCTGTCGCCGCCGCTACAAAAACTCCTCATTTAATGATGACGCGGTAAAAAGCTTTTTTGTGTTCATGCTGGTGATTCTAAGGCCAAAGCCAAATGTCTGAATCATTTCTTGTTCGAATACCAAAAAGACAAACAGTTGACCCAAATCCGATTTTAAACAGCCTAAAAAAGACGCCTATCTTTGCGGTTCAATACATGTTGCGACATGACAATCCTTACTATCTACCCACACAGGTAGAGTAGCCCTCTATGATCTATCTACCCTATCTACCCCGGTATATCAAGGCTGAAATATAAGTACATGACTATCAAGTTACTCAAAAAATCAAGGTTCTCTCCGCTGGTATTTTCGCACATTTACAACTTACCTAACTTTTAATACCCTTTATTTAGGGTCGCATAAATGCAGTCCTGGTGAGTCCAGTGACCAGGCAACACTGCATTCCAGCCCCATGCCGACATTACTACAGCACTACTTTCCTGGAGCTGGTCCAGGAAGCCAAAGTTGGGGTCAAGCTGAACAAGGAGGATTGAAGGATCAAAGTTAACAAAGTCAGAGGGAAAGAGACTAACTGACGACTGACACCTTCCACCAGCTTGGGCTGAGTCCCTGACCAGAAGTTGATCTAAGTCTATAAACTATAGATGTAACACCTACCATAGTCCTACTTTGAAACGTGTGGTGTATGGTACTGTATGGAAGCCAAACCAGGTCTACCAGCTTTCATTTTATCTTTATACAATGAGAACTGATGATAAGTTTTTTTCTAGACAAATCCAATGTGATATCATTTAATACTCTACGAGTCAGCATAGAGGAAATTATAATCCTAACTTGGATGTTCAAGATGCTTTTGATAAGATTTAGTTTAATGCTGTCCTTTATTACAGCCAATTAAATGTATTTTTGTAAATGCATATCTGTCCCCAGACAGCAAATGGACATGGTACTTTATAGCATCGTGTTGCTCTAAAAGGTTTGATATCCACTTCTCTTCATCTGAGTGGTTATTATGCTGTTGGCACCCTAGGCTAATAGCTGACACCCACCTTGACTGCTACCAGATAGATGGCGACAAATGACACTTAATCACTTGGCACTATCACCTATAGAGCTGCTCATCTAGCTGCCATATACCACTGTACTGCTCATAACCTATTGAGGTCACTTGGACCACACACCTACCCTTGCTATAATTCACATGCAGGGTGGCAGCCGTTTAGTTTTGCTGAATCGAATCTGTTAAATGGGAAATCTACAGGCAATCGTTTGGGGAAAAAATTCATGTAAAAAAGAGAGACATGATGATGAAACATACATGTATGCGAATTCCTGAGGAAGACAATAGTATCGTGATCCTCATTCTCACCATTACAGGATGCAACAAACGAGTATTGGAATACTTTAAAACAAGTTCATTTATCGCTAACATGCACCAATGCATTGGTTCATGATCCTGATCATCCAGATGATCCTGATCATTCAGTTTCAAGAGTACATGTATGAACCCTAAGTTGCCGACACGATATGTTGATAAAATTTGAGTTACTCGCCAGGGAATTAACATTATCATATCATGAGCAGAAATGGTTCATTAAAGGCCTATTCTGCCTTGACAGGGCTAATCAGTCCTACCCTACCGCCCTGGATGTCTCCATATTTATCAGTCATCCTACATGATGTTCAGTGCCTGTTTTACCTCCCTCCATACCCTGTACCAACAAGGCCTAATGCACACATCCCTACTGGAATCGTCTTGTAGACAGATTACTTGTCAGATTCCGACCAGTAATTGCAGCCTTTGAAAATGCACACACGGCAGACAAGCTTCCGCTCTTTTTGACACAAAGCAAATATGCGCAGGAATAATTTGAGTAATACTTGGGCCAACATCTCAAATCTTGGTATTCAGGCCCCGAGTGCTGGGACAAAGCACAGATTATGCGCCTGGCAAATTGCTTCTTGTCGTGCCTCAGTGATTAATTCTGATCATTATGGGGCTATTAGCATCCCGCTCGTTCAGCAGCTAATCTAGGACTCAAAGTGCTTCAATGCGCTGTGACAATTACTTGGCACGATGCATGGCTGCCAGTAACTCGCCAGTGCTGCATCCATGCATCATGTCAATCGTAGGGGGAAGTACACATGTCCCAAAGGCATGATGCATTAATGCAGCACTAGTAATGTCACCTGGGCTGCATTGGTGCATCATGGTGACAAAGGAGCGTAAGCAGTGAGGCATTTTGCAGGTTTTAAAGGGTTATAAGACACAGGGTAACTACTCCATGTAGATGCAGAAATGGAAATCACTGATTGGTCTGTGTTATTGGGTGGCGTAGGACTGGGATGTGATAGCCTCGGCCAGCGGCTATTAATACTCTGTCGGGTTGGAGGGGGCGAGCCTGGGGATGTGACTGAGATGCCGCTGCCACGTGTACAAATGTTCACTGCCTGTCAGTATAGATATATCTACTTTGGCACCTTTTGGTAAGAACATGGATAAATTCTACACACGGAAATGCTCATTGAAAGAACTTAGTTGACTCCCTGAAACAGGTCCTACCGGTAAGAATACTGCAAAAGTCCTACTTAGGCTGCCCTCTCCTAGACCCACCAAAGGCTGTTAAAAGCTATTAGCCTGATTGAAATCACACAGCAGACTGACGTATGCAGGTCATGGACTCATCATTTCATCCACTTCCCTGTTTACACATATACATAAATTAGACGTTAAATAAAGTCTCTGAGTTAAACACTCCCAATACAGATTTTGTGTATGAATGTATAGGTCTTTGGATCCTGAAAAATCCCTGAAATCAGCACGTTAAAAACTGTGTGAGCAGAAGAACCCTGCAGGGTCAGCAATGTGTTTGAATATAGCACTGGTGGTTTGTTCACGCAGGTGATGCGTTAACCTCTAGATGTCCACAGAGTGCAGTTATAGATCATGCCGACCTCACTAAACTGATATAAACTGCATTATGCACTAATACAGCGCTGTCGTGTAGTACATTAGTGCACTAATAGGAGAAAGATGGATGGACCGGCCGGAAGGTATCATGGCGTATTAAATTTGAGGAATGAGCACCATATCATGGGGCAGAGTGCTCTGCAGTCTTTGAAGGTTTCATAGTGATCAGATTCCTCTTGGGGCCTAGCATGGTATAATACCCCTCTGCCTTCCTTTTATCTTTGTTATCAGATAAACCAATCAACACCCTCTGCAGTCTCCAGCGGCTACTATTCCGATCAATTTTCAGGATTTAGACCAACATTTCAATGTTATTCAAGTATGGAGGGAGCCTTGGTGCGTTAGCAAATGATTTTGGTAAAAATTTGGCCACAATTGCGAGACTGATCAAACCTTGGCCCCCAGGGTAACGATCGGTGAGTTGTGCCCATCTCCCCGCTGTAAGAGACAGGGGCGGGGCAGGGGCCGGGGTCACCACCCGCCCACGGCAGTATATAGGCACGGGTGGAGAGTTTAAAGGATGGGGATGGCTCAGTTTCCAATCACAATCTTCCAAATCAAATATGCACGATGCTTAAGTCTACAAGAACTCCTCTATGGAAGATGGGGTGGGGGGGGGGGTGGGGTAGGCACCACTTTCAAACCCCCAGGATTCTGTATCTACTACCCACACCAATAGGTGTCAGCCTCCCAACTACTAGTCTAGGAACATTTCTTGGAACGATGCTGATGTTTAGGCTAAGGGACAGAATGAGACATTTCTTTTTCTCTTTTTTTTTATGGGTAGAATTTTATTTTCGAGATCAACTCTACAATCACACCAAAAATATCACTTAGTACTTCAGGATGACTAAATTGACAAACAAATTGCAGCAAAATGACCTGATGATATCATTCACATGGTAGTTCTGAAATTGAGTACAAATTTCATGAAACACATCCCCTCTTTGGACTTATTTTACATGTATTTCAATACCTGAATGGCTAAAGCTATTCGAAATACATTATCATAGTTAAACTGCAGAAACGATCCACTGTAATGTGTATGACAAGTTTGCACAGAGATAAAGAAATGACCCATTGCGATATGAAAATGTAGGTTGGAGCACAGATGCAAAGAATGCCCTGAGTGGAATTACTGCTGGAAGATGGGGAAGGGCGGACTGGGGATGGGGGTTGGAGGGCCCTGGAGTCTACGTCACGAGCAGGGAGCCAGATGGCGGCATGGCGGCAGGCCTGGCAGCCATTCACGATTGAATGAGTCAGCAGAATTGGGCAGCAGCTACAGCGGCAGCAGTAGGGCGCCGGTTCCTGGGCGGCCCCTGGCGTCCTGAAGGTGGGCATGCCGGGCACCGACCTAGGTACCACCATAGATAAGGCCTGTATGTATAGGTACCACAGGTATACCGCCTCTCTGCCTCCACTCACTGCCAATCTAATCTACATCTCTATGGTCTCCAGGGATTCCTATTGGGGCCCATGGATTTTATTGCTTACGGGGTCACATAGTAAGCATACATGACCTGCGAGGGTTATCTTTTATAGATGACAAATCTGAATTTTCTTGGTGTTATTTTCTTGCACCTTAAAGCAAAGTCCCATCCCCATCCCTCATCTACCCTTGCATGCAGAGGGAGAATCACGTTGGGAGCTCGTGTTACTAATAATATCAAACACACTAATCAATGATGTAGCAGTCGGGGAATGCTGGCCTTAAGTAATGAGGGTAATGGTAGCGACGCAGCCCCTCCCCTCTCTAAGCCTAAGCCCTGGAGTCTAAGTCGAACGTGGATCCCGGGACGTGGATGCATACATATTTTAAACTTGTATATACATGCATGGACAGAGGTGTTAGGGTTGATGAAAAGTAAATCTAACAGCTTGCTGTTTGCTTTGGAGCAACAATTGCCATCGCATTAATGCATCACGGTATTGCTGGTGAGTAACTCGCCCAGTATGAGTGAATCGCCAGCCTCACCAGCGCTGGAACACGACAGCGGGCAAAGTGCATTTCAGCAATAAGCAACCATATATATAAGACCAATGGGCGATCATGGAGAGTGCCCGACCACGGAGGGTGGCCTGGGGGTGGGATGAGCCTCCTGGACCTCCTTAAAATAGGCCTTGGTCTGACTTTTACCTATAGGAAAGTTGGCATTGGCCCCTACCTGTGCCCCCCCTCCCCTACAACCACCCCTTCTGGATCCGCCCAGTAATGGGTTAAGCCAGATCTACTCGATACTCCAATCCCCTCCATCTCTCCCCACTTCCCTAATACAGTCAGGGTAGTTAGGGGTATACAGATGGCTGGGTATACAGGGAAGGGGGGGGGGGATATGTGGACGTTATGCCACAATAATCCAGTGGTTAATCCCCCCATGGTTCATCAAATGCCACTCATTGATGCAGAATATAATCAATCAACTACAATTATCTATTTACCTCTGTGTCTGCTAGGCTTTAATAACTCATTAGGGACACTGGATTTACTGCACTATGGCTCTTAGATGCCATGATGCATGACTGCAGCCCTGGTGAGTAACTCACCAATATATATCCTTAGGACTGCCAGTATTTTCTGTCAGTGCACAACCAAAACGTATTAATGTGGGTAGTAAAAGTGGGGGTCCAAAATACCAGTACTTTCTGTCATGGGTTGAGCCCGAAACGTATTATGCATAATGGATTTTTCAATTTTTGTAGAACCATACAGTAATAATGTGTATTCAGTTGAGGGATTTCTCTCTATTTTTAATGTAATTTTCCCAGCCTAATACACATTGACCTCAGCTGGAAGTTCCAGTGATAGGGACAAAACACATCTAAACGTTTTGGGAAGTCTACTTGAACTGAACAATCATCTAAAGTAAAATGTTTTGAAACATTTTGGCAGAAGGCATTCAGCTGTAGTCTACAAACACCAAAATGTATTCAGGTGTAATGAAATGGTAGTGGCTTCAAAGTAAAGCGTTTTGACACGTTTTGACAGAAGGCATTCAGCTATAGTCTCCAAATGCCAAGACGTACTCATGTGTAATGAAATGGTAGTGGCTTCAAAGTAAAACGTTTTGAAACATTTTGGCAGAAGGCATTCAGCTGTAGTCTACAAACACCAAAATGTATTCAGGTGTAATGAAATGGTAGTGGCTTCAAAGTAAAGCGTTTTGACACGTTTTGACAGAAGGCATTCAGCTATAGTCTCCAAATGCCAAGACGTACTCATGTGTAATGAAATGGTAGTGGCTTCAAAGTAAAACGTTTTGAAACGTTTTGGCAGAAGGCATTCAGCTATAGTCTCCAAATGCCAAAACTTACTCATGTGTAATGAAATGATAGTGGCTTCAAAGTAAAACGTTTTGGAACGTTTTGGCAGAAGGTATTCAGCTAGTCTCCAAATGGACATGTAGGTATCGTATCATGACCCTACATGAGCTAATTTATGGCTGGCAATTTTTTGCCGGTATATTTACAATATAATTGCAATGTCTTGCAATAAAAAGAAAATAAAGAAAGGAACAGATATTAATATATACATGTAGCTTTACATTTTCTCTTTAAATTGATACCAGCATGACTTGGTTTGTAGGTAGAACATACAGTATAGACCCTGATACAAATGTGCCTTCTTCTTTTCTGTATGAGTATACAGTGATTAAAAAGGGATATATTTGAAGCTTAATTCCTTGGAACGAATGCTGGCAACCTAATAATTTTGGAAAATCATCAGAAATTGATAAATAAAGATATTTTAATGATATAAAAAGTATTCTGCAGCTCTTGATTTACTCTATGTGAACAGAGTATAGCCCTGAAATCCATTTTCCCGACATGTACCTGATTAGGTAAGGATGCATCACATATATCTACAGGTGTGTAGGTGTTATTTATGATACATATAGTATATCTACAGGTGTGTAGGTGTCATGTACGATACATATGATATATCTACAGGTGTGTAGGTGTCATGTATGATACCTAGATTATATCTACAGATGTGTAGGTGTCATGTATGATATATATATATATATATATATATATATATATATATATATATATATATATATATATATATATATATATAATATATCTACAGGTGTGTAGGTGTCATGTATGATATATAAATTATATTTACAGGTGTGTAGGTGTTATGTATGATACATATAGTATATCTACAGATGTGTAGGTGTCATGTACGATACATATGATATATCTACAGGTGTGTAGGTGTCATGTATGATACATATAGTATATCTACAGGTGTGTAGGTGTCATGTACAACACATATAATATAGTCATGTATATGACCTTATGTGCCGAGAGGTCATTAAACATCTATTACTCATTATTCACTGCATATAAGGTCATATACAAGTCATGTACAATACATATAATACATGATAACTAAGATAGGGATCTAAGGAAAATGGATAGGGCAATGTGGGTACAAAGCAACGGTGGTACATTGTAACATATCTTCAAGTGTGTAGGTGTCATGTACAATACATATAATACATGATAACAAAGATAGGGATCTAAGGAAAATGGATAGGGCAATGTGGGTACAAAGCAACGGTGGTACATTGTAACATATCTTCAAGTGTGTAGGTGTCATGTATGATACATAATAGTATATCTACAGATGTGTAGGTGTCATGTATGATACCTAGATTATATCTACAGATGTGTAGGTATCATGTATGATACATATGGTATATCTACAGGTGTTTAGGTGTCATGTACAATACATAAAATATATATACAGATGTGTAGGTACCATGTATGATACATATAATATATATATACAGGTGTGTAGGTTTCATGTATGATACATAGATTATATCTACAGGTGTGTAGGTGTCATGTATGATACATAAATTATATCTACAGGTGTGCAGGTGTTATGTACGATACATATAGTATATCTACAGATGTGTAGGTGCCATGTATGATACATACAGTATAACTACATGTGTGTAGGTGTCATGTATGATACATATAATATAGCTACAGATGTGTAGGTGTCATGTACGATACATTTAATATATCCACAGATGTGTAGGTCTCATGTGTGATACATGTAGTATATCTACAGGTGTGTAGGTGGCATGTGTGATACATGTAGTATATCTACAGGTGTGTAGGTGTCATGTATGATACATAGGGTATATCTACAGATGTGTAGGTGTCATGTACAATACATATAATATATCTACAGATGTGTAGGTGTCATGTATGATACATATAATATAGCTACAGATGTGTAGGTGTCATGTACGATACATATGATATATTTACAGATGTGTAGGTGTCATGTATGGTACATAGATTATATCTACAGGTGTGTAGGTGTCATGTATGATACATGTAGTATATCTACAGGTGTGTAGGTGTCATATACGATACATATAGTATATCTACAGGTATGTATGTGTGATAAAAAGGGTTATCACACTGGTCGGTGTGATACAGAGGTTCTTGGTTAAAACCTATGGGGCTGCCGTATTCAACTTGAGATAAATACCAGTAAACATCAGTTTGTGGTACATACTACCAGTAAATGTCATATTGTGATATATGGTACCAGTGCACGCCATATTGTGGTATATGGTCCCAGTACACATTATATTGTGATATATGGTGCCAGAACATGTCATATGATGATACAGGGTACCAGTATGTGTTATATTGTGTTATATGGTCCTAGTACATGTTATAGTGTGATGTATGGTACGAGTACACGTTATATTGTATGTCACATTATGATAGATATTACCAATACATGCCATATTGTGGTATATGGTGCCAGTACACATCATTTTGTGATATATGCAGTGAATAGTGAGTAATAGATGTTTAATGACCTCTCGGCACATAAGGTCATATACATGGCATGAGTTATATGGTAACAGTATACAGTAGTAGTAATATATGGTACAGTTAAATGTCATATGGGGATACATGGTCCCCATATGACATGTACTAAACTTATAAGTCACCAAAGTCAAGGTGTGACATGGTAGTTTTGCAGCAATGATATCTTCTTCTTTGGTGTCTACAGACGATATTTCACCTAAGTTTCACCTCAACTGGATTATCAAGTACAATCATAGTGAGAGAAAAAACATCCCCAGTAAATTCTGACTGTAAAGTGTGGGACTGGATTATCATAGACTGGATTGTATTAACCTGACTGTACCAGTACATGTCATTTTGTGATCCATGATACTAATACATTAAATATATAATGGCTGCTGTAGAAAGCCTCAGGCCATAACGTTCTAAAATGTTTTACATTGATGGGAACTCTATTTCATCACACATTAATACATTAATACATTATGGCTGCTGTAGAAAGCCTCAGGCCAAAACGTTCTAAAACGTTTTACAATGATGGGAACTCCCTTTCGTTACACATTAATACATTATGGCTGCTGTAGAAAGCCCCAGGCCAAAACCTTCTAAAATGTTTTACAATTATGGGAACTCCTCTTCATTACACATTAATATGCTATGGCATGCAGCTTCTTTAGGAATTCTCCTTATATCAAACTCAGCACAGAGGAGCCTACTAAAACCTACTAAAACGTATTCAAAAGAAATTAGCAATTAGTTAATTAATTAGCTCAAAACATGAAAAATTGGGTTATTTTGAGTTTTCTCACAATATTTCAAGTATTACTCCATCTAATGAAGACCTCATTGACAAACCTGATCAAAGGCATCACCACATTACCTGGCCATGAATATGACATGATTTTTCATTTTTGAAATAATTCGCCAATAACCCTATTTCAAGACTAATTAATGAGTGTATGTACATGATTGATAGAGATTATTTTTTGATAACATAAAGAGAAAATAGGTTACATCTTAGATATAAAAGTGTTTTGTTCTTAAGTTATCCCCTTTGACAGGTATACTATGTTAAAATCCATTAAATAAGCAAAAATACCTGGCATTTGGGGCTCCCTAGCCTCCAGATTACTGGCATTTTGAGGGGCCCTTTTCACTACCCACATCAATACGTTTTGGAGGGCCACTGACAAAAAGTACTGGTATTTTGGAGGCCCACTTTTACTACCCACATCAATACGTTTTGGAGGCCCACTGACATAAAGTACTGGTAATTCTGAGGCCCACTTTTACTACCCAGATCAGTACGCTATGGTTGTGCTAAGGATATCCATACATCAGTGTATTCCATCCATCCATATAGTGCAGAAACTCTGAATCAGGTTCTGCATCTGTTCCCTGGAGAGCTTAACCCTTTTAGGGGCCGTTAATGCATTAAGGCATCATATCGACCCTTTAAGCCAAAGGGGTACTTATAATTGTATCATCCCAGTGATGTTAGCACGAGGTGAGAATGCAGTCTTGGCAAGTAACTCAGAAGACCTGCATTTATGCATCAGGACAACCAATTGGCATGATGCATAAATGCATTAGCGGCCATTAAAGGGTTAATATGTTATCAGTGACCATGGAATATACACCTGGATTCTCAATGTTCTCTATATATAGGCCTAGGTTAATATCATAGATAACAAGGATATCCATAAACACCGATATATCTCATATCTAATCATTATCGTGAGGGGATTGATTATGCTGAACTTTCCCAGACTCTGGGTACATGGTTTAATTAGAAAGTTGTCCTGTCTGGTAACGGTAGACTATCTTGCATGGATGCTAAAATAGCAGGTATGCTATAATACACAAGAAGTCTGAAATTGTTGAGGCCCTTGAACACTTCACAAGCGGAATGGTTCCTTAACATATGAAACTGTACTAAAGTCTAAATTCGAGGGGCCTATGAACCTCTGAAAATATATGAACCTCTGAGTGATGGTCTGACATCTCTGCACTGGGGACACCCTTAATCAAAATCCTTCAAATATAGGTTTCTGGAAGATGAAAATCCCTGAAATCAGGACAGGAACATGAAGACTTCAAATTGGGTCCACAAAAAGAGGATGCACTTACCTATGTTAGGATGTTTTAACAACCTGCAAATCCTTGCTTCTCTTTCAAGTTTCTGGTGATCTGAAAAAAATAAAATACAGAAGAGTTTGAAATCATGGCCAGCAAATTGCATGTGCATATGGACCCTGGTGGAATTATATCAAAATGACTGCAAGCTTTATGAATAAAGTAAAAGTGCCATAAATTATTTTTAACCGTTTTATTCTGACTTCTAAAGGATCTTAAGGACAATACTGACATTGTAAGAATGATCAAAGTGGGATTTCCCTTAACTATTTCAGGCACTTTATCTGCAATCTAGCTAGGTTTAAGGCCGGACACAGGTTTAGAAATGAGAGAATAGATACAAAGGGACCTGTTAGGAATAGCACTGACTGTTAGTATTGTTATGTAGAGGATTTACCCCCGGGATTTACCCCCTGTTTCTCCTGGACCAGTTCCAAACCACGAGATATGACGAAATGCGTACATTTGTACCAGTTGCCACCATAAGACTACATGAGCTATATAGGACAGGGGGAGGACATGTGTTCGTGTCTATATCCTGGTAGTACATAACCATAACCCCACACTAGCCTTATGTACAGTACCTGACAATACAATTAGTAACCCCTATACATAATTTTACCCTTCTATGGATGGCATTGGGCTTTAAAATGCCCTAACATAGATGATTGCCCTGATGCTGCATAAGTGCATCATGAAGACCTTACAGGGTACATTTCTGAGGGACAGGCATGATGCAATACTGCAGTGACAGTAACCGATGCATCATGTGCATGATGCCTTCAAGTATAATGTAGATAGTCGCATACATAAAGTCTCGGTTTGTATGAATCATATTTCAAGTTTATATCATAAGTTCTATCAGGAGAATACAATGTATCTCTGGTATCAAAAAGAGTGTGGTACATCAACAAGGAAGAACTTTTCTTTTTCAATACTTTTTATATTTCTTTCTCTCCACCCCCCCCCCGTCTATAGAGGCCTAAGTACAATCGGAGTATCACAAGACATGGGAATTCCCAGATCTTCTGTCATAAGGAGGAAGTTTAAATGCAGGACTTACACCACTGATTCTGAATATAACATGCAAACACCAGAATGAGAGAAGTAATAAGTCTTTCGTCTCTCTTTTTCACCTGCTTATTTATCTACCTTTTTAGGGGCATGGGTGAGCCATTTGAGACACATTTGAGAAGGCTGACATGTTCCTTGAGATTTGAATAGCTATGAATTTTGAATTTAAACTTCTGCCTAACCAGATTCACTAACAACGGTCTGAAGACATGGTGACGCTTATGAACCACAACTGGGATAAAACTGCGACTGTTCACCCTATTAAATCATGTACTGTAATCGGTAATATGTGTTTGTGAACATTTTTTTTTATCTTTATATGAAATGAACCTAGAAATTCCATTTCATTATTGAAAGTGATTTGGACTCTACCATGTGAATCTCTGTCTATACATGGACTCTGGACCTTCATTTTTAAATCAATGCCCCACCCTGTAGTAAGAGACATTGAATCAACTAGATTCGGGCAGAGGTGCAGTGTTTAACTGTATGTGGAGAAGTAGGTACTTGACACAGTGTGGAATCCATAAAGAGATATGACCAGGTAGGCAGAACACTGTCAGCACCTTATAACAAGTACATGGAGCTACACAGGTGCAGGCCACCTCCAACTTTCTAACTGCTTAAGACAGTATGAAGCTCACAACTTCATTTTCCTTTATCGTTATGATACACTAAATGCAGTTTTATCGGGTCTACCCATCAGCATTGTTTCTGGAAATCATGCAGCGGCGTATTCATGATATAGACAGGGGAGCATACCCCCTCTGTTGTTCTTTTTTGCCTGTAATTAAGAATTTATTTGACCCTTTAATTTGTAGCCACTTGTCAGGGCTAAATTTGTGCATCTTGACAACATGTCGTTCTAGTCATTATGCATCAGTACTTGCATCAAATCACTGGGGAGCCGATGGTGCAACATAAACAAAAAGGAACATGAACCTAAAGGGATTGGGTACAGAGTGTTAACAGTGCGTGAGGAGGGCTTCCCAAGGGTCTCCAGGTGGCCTTTATAAATAAAGATGAATGACACGGCAATAATGCATTACGTTCAAATATAGAGTCTTAACTCCAAGCCCCATCTTTTTTTTCTAGGTCAAAGAGATGTCAATACTGTTACAGCTTAGAAAAACACCTAATCTGTTTGCTAAACCACCTGGGTCCTCCCCTCTACTAACACAGCCGCCGTGTGCTGCGACAACAAGTTAGCCTATACATTTGAGATGGAAAGCAGCACGGGCCATCCTTTCTCTATGGCTGTTCAGTATTGTCTTTGGACTCTTTAAAGGTCAATGGTGCCATTTGATTACCTACAAGTTCATTTGTCACTATGATGCATCAATGCAATGCTCGCGCCTAACTCACTGAGTGATGTAGGGGCTTACTGGTGCTCTAGGGGCTTAACTCTGTGAGGAAAACATTGACCCATTAATCATAATATATATTTAGAGTTAATACTGATTTTAATACAGACAGCACCCAATGGCTATGTCACTTTTTAAGAAAACACAGAGACATTTGTGCTGCTTCATTTCTTACAAATCCCTTTGACATTGCTGTATTTCATTAATTAATGCGCCATACAGATCCATTATTTATGACTACTCTCCGAGAGAGTGTAGAGGGGCTAGTGGTGGTGGCGGGGAGAGCTAACCTTGGGGCTATCTTGAAATAGGCTAACTTACATAGCACCATATAACACGAACTATTGGCGTGAATCATCCTCCCACTTGGTTATAGACTAGTATACCTATTTCAAGCTTCTTTAAAAGTTATTTTCTGTTCCTGATAGCATTGCTAAGCTCAATGCTATTGCAAGGAGTGGTCGAGTGATCTTCCCTCTTATAGAAAAAAATAGGATGCATGGGAGCTGGACTGGGTAAGCAACTTCAACTCAATGTTTAACCTTGTTAAGAAGGTGTCTTAATGCTTCATGCTTAATTGTCATTTTGATGCAATTCTGCTGCACCTTACCAGGGAGGTACATGTATAAGAGTCGAGGATCGAAGATTTGGAAAAGGAGGAGGCACGGCTCTAAAGACTGCTTCTGGGGTACAAAATGCATCAATAAACCGTTAAATGCGGCCAAAATGAGGGGGCGCACGTTCTCATCTTTAAATATACAAAATGTAGTCTTAAAATCGACCTTTTTTCATTTTGTTTATTTCTTTTAATGTAGATATCCCTTTACTGAAATCGCCATAAGTAAAAATAAGCTCCAACAAATCTGCAACCCTCAAGTGTATGTGAGTGTTTGTAGAATCTCTATACCATCAATGCCACCATACATCTCATATGTCCTGGTGGAGACGGGCCTATTGACTGTTCGACGCTTCTACTTCTTTCTAGAACTAGACATTTAGTGCAAGTAAACTAAACGTTAAATAGAAGTCATTAAGACAAGAAGCAGGAGACAGTGGGCGCTGCACAGTTGATGCTCTCGTAAACATTGCCTGAATGAAGCTCGGTGCACAGTGCTGCAGGCAGCAGCCAAATCGACCTCTTCAAACCGGCCACAAAGCCACACTTCACAGTTGTAATATAGATGCCTCTGGTCAATTCATCAACTTCAAAAAGGCCACCCTCGGCATCTTGGTTGAAGCAAGGAGGACTACATAGAAGTTCTATAAAACCTCTCTAGTTAAAGTGTGGCCAGCGACAGTTAACACTTTAAGGGCGGCATGATGCTTCATCCTGATGTATGAAATGCAGTCCCTGGACTGGAGTAGTCATGTTCCTGATATGCATCATGATGAGCATCAACTCTGAGGTATCATTTAGTAGAGCTGACCTTTTTAGGGTCAAATGGTGAATCAAAGGGTACCGTCCTTATTAAGGGTGGGCATGGTGCAGCAATGTAGTGCTATAGTGAGTCAGATCATAGAGTGTCTCCATGGTCAAAGTAAAATGAGAGTAGTGTAACGTTGGTGTATCAGCTAACGGCGTGTTGTACAGCTCTGTGTACTGACACTCACACACTGTACATATTGACATTGGTCCAACCTGCTAAAGCCACCACCAACCATTGTCCTAAAAACCCATGTACCAACATACCACCAGCTTGCTGCACTCCTTTACCCATCATCCATCTACTGACATTATGAAGGGATTGGTAGTCAAAAAGGAGTCCCAACGGGGAAGGTGGGGGGGGGGGGTTATTGAATCTCCATACTGAAGGGGTCAAAATTAAATATAGCAGTAGTCTCTTCTGAGTGGCCAATTACGGTCTCATTCCACCTCTTTATGCGATGTAGGCTGGGGACACTTTTCTCCCAAGCTCCATCAGCGTGGCCCCATCCCCCATCAGATCTAGACTGATCATTAATAGGGATGGTCCATGCCAACAACAGTACTGTGTATGGATGGACTGGGTTTAGCACCAATGGCTTAGAGGTTGCACTGACCTTGTCTTCAAGGTAACCCTTTAAAAGGCCGACACGATACCTCAGCGTTCTATACAGGATTACCGTATACGCCATCATGATGCATAGTGCAGTGGTTAAGGGCAATAAGGTCATATCAATGGCTATATAACTATGTCAAACACCAATGGATGAATGTGTGTCTATGCTCACGCATATATGTGCACCATACACACAGAAGGGACATGAAAGATACGATTAAGACCATTTTAAGATGGGTTAGAGGAGCCCCTTGGTGGTCAGTCAACTTGCTGGTACCGGTATGTAACTCCAACCCTATGGGAGTTTATCAACCCTGTAGTACCCTATACATTAGGGTCGGTTTGATTAGCTAGGTTTGATGCCTACATCACAACAACTCAGCAAACCCTGTTTAACTGCATAAAACTGCTGGTGATTCACCAGTGCGACAATGTTGCATCATGTCAAGAGCTCAAAAGTCGCCACCCCAAAAACTAACATGGATTAAGTCTTCAAGGCTTGAGGTACTCACAATGCCTACATTTTGGTTTGGTTAGGTTTGGTTGATTTTACCTAAACTAATATTACCGATAATCAAAAGTTAGCAAAGAGACTTTTCTTCCTTTTCTCAGTTTGGACAGGTTTTTAAAAGCTGCTTGTCAAAACAGCTAGACAGGTATTTACATACTGCATGCCCGACACAATAGTGATCGCATATAGGGATGAGTGAATCTTTGAGATGAATGATTGAATCTTTTCGAAGGATACTCTGAGTTCTTTTATTTGCCTGGTCCCATAGACAGGGCCAGAAAATGAAAGAATCCTATCAACCAGAGGGTAGGTGACCATAAAGGGGTTAATATGTGAGCACCTAGTAGCACGCTGCTGGCCACAGGTACATGTCACATGATGCCAGCCCCACGTATTGATTGATCCACGCTGTACACGTACAAGGACAAGTGGTAGGTATAGTGGTGGTGGGTGTGTATGTGGGGGGGGGGGGTTAGGCGTGATCAGACATTATCGTAAGTGTTAACTGGTCATACTCCACACCCTGACATCCATCTTTAACCCTGTTAGTGAATGGGATACAAACTAGATACACCTGCACATGATGATGTCACATGAAGTGTCAAGTGTATCGCAGCTAAGCCTATAAACATACTGACATTGGAAGTCATCTTTTGGGTCACTCTAAATGTTCATGTATTCATGCATTGAAGCATTTCGGCCAAAAATGATCTCCCATAAAAACTGGAGAAAATTTAAAGCTCAGGTGCGGCAAATAGCCTACTTTCAAAGTTTGGACGAGGCAGTGGCAGTTCCCGGATTAGTAGGAAAAAGGGGGCGTACTCGATGCTTTTTTAAATACATTGTACTTGGGATCAGCATTCAGGCAAAGGACTGTCATTTATTGCCAGCTGGGGTGAGGCTTGATGGATTTTGGAGGAATGGCAGATTATTTTTCGGCGCCTCACCACTGTGACCCCACCCCCCCCCCCAAAATTTTTTTTTAGATATGCGCGTTGAATGACGCATCACCATGGGTGTTTGAATCGCTCATATTTAGTTTTGCCCCCCCCCCCCAGTGTGAAAGTTTAATTGGTTTTGCCCCCCCCCCTCCTCCGAAAGGGGCTCTTTCTCAAAATGACCCCCCCCCCATCCTATATCTAACAAGTCCCCCACCTGGCAATAAATGACTCGGCCCTAATAAACAGGGATGCAAGTCACAGGACGAAAATCCCTGAAATGATCCAATATTCGCCGCATAAACCTGGTTTTCTATATGAATGTATAGGGCCCTTGAACTTCAAAATCCCTGAATTCAGGGAATTCCCTGAAGACTTTCATCCCTGTAATAAAGGAGGGGGCATGCCCGGCGTGTTACCCCCATACCCTGTCTAAATCTGCCATATTGTGTTTTACAATTCAAATCAATCTTTTATTTCTGACTCATAGTCATTTGTAGTACAAAGGTCTAAAGAGTACAAAAACATTCAGGTGTGGCATATGTGTGGGGATTTTTGGCGACATTACTTTAAAAGCCATCAGATGTAGGTAGCCCCTCACCCATCTTCTCCAGCTTAGTAGCTCTAAATGTCTGTTTTTCTTTTCGGCAATTCCCTGATGTATCAGGAAGACCCAATGAAAAGAGGTCGGGATGATGCACTAATGCAACACCAACGTCTGGTGGTAGACACTGTGTTGGTGTATCATCATTGGAGCATCATGCCGACCCTGTGGGAGTGTATCAACCCCATGCCTTAATGCATCAAGGCGCCCATCCAGGGTTATAGTGATTGTACTGTGTAGTATGTAGCAGTGGGTGGCTGACACCAGCAGGAATGACATCCCCCCCCCCCCCACTCTGAGCCTCTGTGTGGGTGTCCCACGGCTAACGTGTTAAACCTTTATCACGCCATTAACTGTCTGAGGGCCCAGTAGTGTTCTAATGCATCATGCCGACTGATACATTCCTCAAAGAGTGGGATGATGCACTACTGCAGACCAGGCTCACCAGCACTGCATTTGTGCATCATGGCGGCATCACAGAAGGAGTATCATAACAACCCTTTCAGATTTGACCAATCCCACAGGGTCTTCAGGATTGCATTCATTTTGTTTTTTGTTCCAGCTTCACCACATCATTTGCCTGATTTTACGTGAGATAGATCATGTAAACCATGGCCTCAGTACTGTACAGTTAGACACCATATGGCATTTAAAGGGCAAAGAATAACCTAGTATTCTATTCCCTGTATGTGGGTGAAAGTTCTTGTGTTCCACTCCCTGTTTGGACGACTCTGTCCTACTAACACACAATATACACCCTAAAGGCAACCACCCGCAACACGACTGCAGTCCCACCAATTAGACTAAGTGTAAAGTGCCCACACCTCCTGGTCATTTTACCCCCTTCAACAATTGATAAGTTTATTTAGATCCTAGAGTAAATCCCCACCTACTCACCTAAGAATGTACAGACTAGAGGAGTGTGCACAATTCAAACTCTACATGTAAATGTCCTTCACAATGTATATGAATACTGGACTTGGGATCATATCAAGCCAACCATAAAGGACTAGGTTAATACAATTCCGGGACGTATTAACAATTAACTTCAGCCTTGAACTATTGGACTCAACCATCCACCCTGAGACAGTCTATAGAGGGGTCTGTGCTTATCTAGGTCAGGTCACGTGCTAGCTGTAGAGCGTCTGTGTGTGTGTGTGGGGGAGGTGGTGTTTATAGTTATGCCGTAAATCCCAATACTATGGGAGCCCTGGGGAAAGGGAGAGGGGAGTGGAGGGGGTCGCCTTCAAGTAAAAGTAAAAGTCGCCTTCAAGTAAAAGTAAAAGTAATCGCCATCTTTATTTCAACAAAATATCAGTACCGTAACTCAGTATCAGCGATGGTAAGCCACAGTAATTCAGAAAGAATTAGTATGGTACATGTACCTTAGATGATTCATTGAACATTAAAAGGGTGGTTTGGTACAGGTATCAGACCATTTTATCTAACTTAAAAATAGATTTAGAAATTCCCATCTTATGAGTGAAACCAGAGATGCCCCTTGCTGCCAGACAAAAACCAGGAAAACTCGATTTTTGACACACTTTCACAGGAAATCAAAATAGTTTATTACAGAAACCTGGTCAAAACAAAACCAGGAATTCCTGGTAAACCAGGAAAAGTGGCATCTCTGGTGAAACTTAAAGTGAAATGAGTAGAATGCAGAGAACTAGGGGCATATTGATTAATCAACTGTGTTAGATGAGGTCTGAGACTTATCACAAACATGTAGTACCCGGTACTCTAGTAATTCGCTAGTCCTATCAAAACTACATTGTACGACTACGAGTATAATTACTATAAAGGCGGGCCCACCGTGTTTGGGTTCATTGAAAGGGGCGTGGTCGTTGAGTATATGTGGGCAGGGCAAGCGTGCCAATTTTCAATGCAATGTTACGAGCAGGTTACACACACTCATCTAGTGAGCAACTCCACACTACAGGCTCAGCCAAGGTCAGGGACTGGCTCAGCCTGCCTGCATGCAGCCCCGGCTACAGCAGCAGTAGCATCACTAGGATGGAGGTAGCGGCAGCAGCAGAGCAGCTGCAGCAGCAGCTACAGCAGCAGCAGGGATGCTGAGGCCCAGGCTAAAGCTGAGGCTTGAGGTGTGCCGAACGCCTCGCTTGTTGTGCCCGCCGTACCTTGATCACCAACACAGCCGCCGCCCCTCCCCCCTGTGAAAATAAAACAGCGCTAAGCACAGCGCACTACCTACCTCTGGCGGACAACTTTTTGGTGTTGATGATTTTGGCAGCAAATTCCAATCCCGTAGACTTCTGCACACATCGGCGTACGATTGAAAACGCCCCCCTATAAATAGAAGAAGTAAAATCATCAGCAGTGGCCGCCTTGCCAGGGATGGAGGCCGGGTAGATGCCGCAAGCAGATGACAGCTCGCCTCCCGAACTCCCAAGCCTCATCCTCCCAAAACACCTCCATTTTGGAAACTCACTACCGGCAATCGCCTACCTGGTGACAGTTGAAAACCATATAAACTGTGTAATTAACCTTCATCTTAATGCTTCAGTGTAGTTTATTTAATCAAATGGACATCTTAGAAAATGAGCGCTTGATAAACAGCGCACAGCATCGTGAGATCTGTCTGGGATCACAGCGGCCGTGTTGGCGTAGTGGAAAATGTCGGAGCGCTTGCTGACAAGCCAGCATTCGCCTGCAAATATTTCCCAAACCAGCTCTCCGATCAGTGTAAACGGTACAGAATAAGAAAGAGCGAATGTTCATGTGTAACTTACTTGCCAAGTTCCTCTTTTAAGTCATATAGATCGCTAAATTTTGCAGTAGTTGTCTGGGATGACATTTTGAAATGAAAATGTATTCCTATATGTATGCAATGTTGATTTGAGGCATGAATCCCGTAGGTTCGCGCTGCGTCACGAGAACTCGACGAGATCCAAGATGGCGGCCTCCACGAAAGATTGTGTTTATTTTTGGCAGAGCTGATCCGTTGTGAGTTTCTACGTTCTCAGGTAATGTATGCCTTGCTGTCATAGCCCAACACAAATAACTTTGTAGAGGTTCGAAAATGTTGCATGCAGAGTATCATTTCATCCCATTTTAGCTAGAATTGATTCGATTTGGGATGGTTCGGGGAGTCTAAACAGCTCAAGTTCGACGGACGTTGTGTTGACAACTAGCTCAGTACCCCTTGCAGCTACCTAAGACTGAGTGACCTTGCAAAGTTTTATGGGGCACCTGGCTGTGAACTGAGGTAATGTCAGCTGCAGTTGAAACTAGGATTTCACGGTCTACCTCATTTTACAGATTTCTATAAATATTGAGTTCAAAACCAGGACTTGGAAATGACCTTGTCCTTGCTGGAATTTGAGTTGTGGTTCAGCTGCATTGCCATTGGCCATTGTAATAAAATGTAAACAACCACTGCCACTGGTTGTTCACAATCGTAACAATTCAGTTCAGCTGAGCTCAACAAACTAATAGTTTGAGTTGTGTGTTTTGTATTCTTCTTCTTTTAGTTGTCGACCCATTGCATTATGAAACTGAAAGCCTTATTTTCCATGACTGTTCTAGACACAGTAGGATAGCATTTGAGCTTGGAATAACTTTGCTAGCCCTTTCCCCCACTAATTAGTAGTCCAGAATCATCCAATACGCTGATAATAGGGCCCTGCCGATAATAGGGTCCTCTACTCTACATGTAGTATAGATAACTTCAGCCATACTGAAAAGCCAATCGTGGCTTTCAAAACATGCACATGATGCAGCAACTAGTCTACAGGAGTGGTCATTTTTTAACAACAGGAAGGATTTTCAGGCAGGCGCATCAATTTATTTTGGCCCTCCCCCTCAGAGGGGTCAGAAACTTTCCGCCCTTCCCCTTTGTGCTATATGAATGCGCAGGCTATTTCACTTATAAGGGGTGACATTTGTTTCCCCTTCTCCCCCAAGAGTGGTCTGAATTTTCTTGCCCCTCCCCCAAAAACCATCACCCCTCCCTTGATGTTAAAAAATGACCACTCCCTAAGGCCACTCCAAATGGGTGCGGTATTACTATTGGGTATGTTTCTTATCACCAAGGGGCTTCCCTAGCCCACTTAAAAGGGTCTATTTCTTCTCTTTCCTATCTCCTCGGATGTGTGTGGTACACATATGCGTGGGCACTGACACATTCCTCTGTGAAATTCTGTAATGTAGTTCTTGCCATGAATATGACCTTAGCTGTTGAAATGGCGTTAAACATCTATTACTCACTCACTCATATCACCAAGTCATGAAAAAATGATGAAGATTTGTTTGCCTAACCAGTTCATAAGCTGATATTTTTGCATTCGCTGGACCATAGACTTTCATATAATATCAAACTGGACTACTTTTGTTCACTTTTACCCGTATATTTTTCTCATCAATTTCAAAAAGAAAAAAGCAAATGACAATTCTTTCAGATGAGGGCGGTGATGAGAAACACATTGTTTTTTTTCCCTTTTGGAATGGCCTAAATCTGAAAGTGTTGCCAGCTGGGGGGCTTGATGGATCGGCCGATTTTTTCCCGACCCCCCCACCCGGCCACCCTTGAAAATATGTTTGTTTCCTGTCCAGAGGCCTGGTGGATTTTTTTTTTGTGAGAATGGGAAAAGTTTTTGCTGAGTTCTGAAAAAAAAATTTTTGGGTCCATCAGCATTTAAGAATCTAGGTTTCCAATCACTAAATCTTAGAACGTGATGGCAAATTCATGCTGTCCCTACTTACAATGTTCATGGCAAATAAAAAAAAAAAAATCCCTCCCTTCCTCATGGGTCTGTAGTGGAAATGGACATATTTCTAAGGGTGTCCCCACTGTGACAAAAATGATCGCATCCCCCCCCCCCCACTAAGAACTGATTTCGCAAAAGCCCCCCCCCCCTCCAAACCTCAACCTGGCATAGGGCTTAACAGAATATAGCCTATAGGTTTATTATGTTACTGATGGAGCAAGGAAGAAGAATGGAAACCTTTTTTTCTGGAAATTCAATTTTCTCATATATCCACATCTATGGCCCTATGAGTCAAACCCAGAACAACTTTGAAGGATACATTAAACATTGTGGCAAAACTACCCCAGTACCTCAAAGGGTTGATGGAATTGTCAAGCAAGGTGAAGGGAATTTGCCAGTGCTGCAAAGTAACTTTGGTAATTGGGGTCTTGGGGCATGACCAAGAGAGGAGTTTTGAATTTTGGAGATTTTCATTGCCTGGTGATGAGATACAAGTATTTTTTGAGTGGCCTTAGGGTTGGTTCTTATTTAATTGTAAAGGACAGTCCATTTTGCCCTGACGCCCTCTCTGTTTCCAAGTTGGCAACAGAAATTTTAAATCTAGCCATCTAGAGTACAAGTGAGAGGGTGCTTCAGTGCACGAAATATTTATTTGGATTAATGATGGAGGATTGGTGGGATTGTGATGAGGGCAAATTGAGACTGTGGTATAAATAATGGGGTGGCTGGAGAAGAGAACAGGAGACAGACCCGCACTCAGGATTAAGGGTCCTTCTCTTTGCCCTCCGAGGTGCACTGAGTATTAAAATGAGAGGGGAAGGTGATACTGGGGGTGGTCAGATGGTAAGACTGGGGGTGAGGGCAGGGAGAAACTGAGGATGATGGAATGGTAAGACTGTAAGAGGCCGGGAGAGAGGTCAGGGTGAGACTTTGAATTGAGGAATGGTGAGGAATGATGGAGAAAGGAAATGAGAGTGTATGACCCTCCCCCCTCTCAAATAAACTGCCAGCTGGTAGTTTACTTGATTGGGAACAGGGGGTGGACATTTTCTTCAGAAAATTTTGAAATTTTCAATGTTAAACGTGCATTCTGGTGACTTCTGGTGATCATTTCATAACTTTAGTTATATTGGGAATATTTGAGAAATTCTTTCACTGTTGAAAAGCCAGAACACCAGATCATCACTTTTTTCATTGCTCGGTGATTAGAATAATTTCAATTGTCGGGGATGATTGAGAAACAAGTTATTTTTGGCCTAACCAAGTTATCAATATCATTGGTATCAAATCTAGTTTTAAAGCAAATAGACATAGGCCACTAATGCCCCTAATACTGACCATGGCATATCTTTTACTATTCATTACCTACAGTATTTATTGGCTCCACCTAGAGGGACATCGATGAATCCAGTTTCTCTTACAATTTAGTTTACAATACAGTTTCTCCATCATTTAGATCCATATGTATAAGAAGGATATTATGCTACGGAATATGTAAAATATCGATTAACATTATCATTTACCTAATTCTATGTAGAAGGGGGCTTCACTTATTTGATTTTTTACACTTAGAGCATTTATACAATACATGTACTAATCTTGATGTACATATATTCATTTATTATTAGTTCATTAACTCGGAAAGCCGAGTTATAGGAATCAGGTAGGGGCGTGGGAAATTTTAAGACTGCAAAATCAGCATTTCTGAGAGGAGGTGGTTGAGTTTACCCTCAAATAACATCAAAACCATCAAATATGAGATGAAATCAAAGATTTCATGCGATAGTGTAGATGTTCGAGATCATGGAGGTGTAATACTTATCTCTGTGATATTTAGGTTTGAAAAAAATAGGTCACCTGAAGTCCAACTTAGTGCACTCAATGCTTTTCTATGGGGGTGACATTTTGGGGTGACAGGTTTTCCTGCCCTTTTCAGCAGGATGGTGTTCTCATTGTTCATTATTTATTAGGGGGGAACTGAGGTGTTTCCAGCTAAGGGGCAATGGGAGATGAATATGCCATACCATAGTGTTTTCTTCTTGGTTGGTTCCAATTTGAAAGTAGCAGTATATAACTCTGTATAATAGCATTATTCTGACACTCAATATGAAATGAATATAGTAAAAGATAAGATATATTGTAGGCAACAGATTTTCTGATACTTGGTCCACCTATGGTACATCCGGTATCCCCCCTGCTAAAATATGAGCCAGCTGCAACCGCCTAGTTCACTCATAACTCACCAGGAGGCACCTCTTCTATAGAACAGTGCTGATGTCACCTACCTCCTGTCACCTACTGTAGATCATAATTTCGCAGGGGAGACTCAGGTGTTTTTCATGAACGGGCACATTTATAACACTCATGTAGTTAAAGGGAAATGGGGTGGAGGGACAAACAAGATGCAAGAAGTATTTCTTAGAATCAACAACATGGGACTCCCCTGTCTAGGGAAATAATCATATACCTATGATCCCATAAAATTGCAATGCATGCAATTTAAATCACATTCATACAAAAAATGCTCCTTTCCGAGTTACCAGCAATAACAATCGCTTCAGCACTCATCTTTTTCTTCAGAAGCAGGGATGGAAATCAAGGAAATCTTCGGGTTTTTCCCATATTTCAGGGATATTCGAGTTCCAAAGACCGTTACATTCCGATATACGTATGTGATCGAAACCAAGGGGATTCTAATCGAGTTTTTGATATTTCAAGGACGTTTATGCTCGGTCACTTTCTTCCCTATGGAGGGAATATTGTGAAAAGTGAAATCCCATAAATAATTTGATTTCTATTTTTATTCCAGATTCGCTATACTTTATTATCTGCCTGATACTCAGAGAGGGGAGAAGAGCGTAGGGAGAGGACACTGCACATAATAGAAGGTTAACAGAGGAACTTTGAACTTTTAAACATGAGTTTGCCACGGTGACCACCAGAGTAACACATTGATTAAGAAACAGGTAAGGAAACAATACACTCTGCTTCACCAAACACGTTTCTTATCAACTTTTCATTGTAAGACAGTAACCACATTAAATGTACTGTCTCAAATAGGGGCCCAGGCCCTTATTGTTTTGAATGTGCCTTTACCCCCGGCTCCTATTCAAGGGAGGCCCCTATTCAAGGCCCGCCCTTATTAATTTTAATAGCCTGCGGAGCAATACAGATGTGGGGATGTTTGTATCTACCAAAGTTGTCAATCCAGCCACCATGGCCTTTAAAGGATATCACACCTAGCTGCTACATTAGAAGAACACCCCCCCCCCGACATGCCTCCTCTTGCATCTCAAGGTTACATAATTGTTCTAATAAGTATGTTGAATTGCCTATAACTATTTACTTTAGCTATCATTGTTTATGCTACAATTAATTAAGAGTATAAGAGAGGGTAATTCATGTTGCACATGTCGATGTGCATAAAAAAAGCCAAGGGGAGATATTTAATGTCTACCTGTTTAGCCTCTCTGATGCACATAAAATTGAACATTGTATAAATGATTTTATCAGAAAACAATCTGATATTTATTATGCAATGCTGCATTAAATTCCCATTCCATTGATATATAATATGTCTATGTGTACGTTACCTTATGGCAAGTAAAGGTCCAATCCAATGAGTTTTCTTCATTTTTTTTTTTACTAAAATCGGCCGTACCCAGCCCCTATTTAAGCCCGGCCCCTATTGATTTCACAGCGCTCTTACCCCGGCCCCTATTCAAGGGAGGCGCCTATTCAAGGCCTGGTCCCTATATGAGACATTACCGTAATTCATAACCAAATAATCTATACTAATCAAGGCTCCCATGGCAAGTTTCAATGCTTGAAATTAGACAGTGATTAAAGTCCTTACATAGTAGCACATAAATTGAAATTGATCAATACCGTGGTATATATCAAGGTCCCCCCAGAGTTAAGGTGGTAGGAGTATACCTGGGCAGGACACCTTTGTTAAAATTGCTCACAAATACGCCTCGGAGGGTTAGTCAAGTCTTGGTTGTCTGGTAGACCTTATGGGAGGGATGTCAGTGCTGAACTACTAAAAATCAAATCCTAGCTGTGCCTTCACTTTCCTTCAACTCAGGGTACGCAGGGAATTACGATAACATTCTGTAATATTGTCTTCCTAAAGAGGGTTTAGGAAAAAATAATTCTAAAGGTGCCTAGTTTTACCTGAGCTAACAGAATGTCAAACTCGGTCTGCAAAAAATGAATATCTACACTTTAGTTACACCACATTAATTATGAATTGGAATCCCTGTAGGCCTACAGAAATTAAATTTCAGTAAAAAAAAAATTGATACTTCCATTTACCATCACTACAAAAGACCAATGTGTAACCTCTCATGCAGTTCAATGTATATAGATTATCTGAGTTTTCTTTTGCATTAATATGGTTTAGATTACTTTCAGGGGCACTGTTAATTACTAGATATGAATTATTCCAGTTGATGGTACTTTCATATACACAGTGGTTACGGCATCATGTATGACTGTATTCTTTTTACTATTATCATTGTGATTGTTGATATACAACGGTATATGTACATAACAACCCGTTTGTTCCTGTATACAAACTCAACCCTTCAAGGACCACAGGATGCATTAAATACCCTTAGGCATCATACCCTTTGAGCATAGTATATTCCTAAAGGAGTGAGAGGGTGCTCCAATGCAATGCTCATGAGTAAACTCGCCAGCGGTGCATCGTTGCATCATGATAACGATTGGATATGACCCTTGATGCACCATGCAGCTTTTAAATGGTTAATGTATTGTATGCACGTGTACGTGTACGTGTCACTCCACTCAATAGTGCCAACTGGCAGCTTACCATTTTACCTTCAAGTGCTTACTACCCTTGTGGTCAGTAGATCCTCAAAATGGTCTCCATTTGTGGTATCTATCAATTTATCTATTTTTTTTGTTTTTATATATATATATATTATTTCTCTTTTTTTTTTTTTTGCATAATCATTTGACTTTGATAAATTCAGGGATTATATGAGCACAAGACTGAAAGATTTATTTTAAAAAAAAGGGCAGTTGCCTTAACATTAGGCATTAGGTACCCGGTAATCCTGACTTGTATATGAATTATAATCCTCTTGTAATACTTCCGTCTAAAACATGATCCAGCTGGCAGTCATCCATTGAAATATCTGGAGCTCAGGGGCCAGCTCAGGTTCACTAATGAGCTCTTTTCTATTTATGTTTAGGGTTTAATTCATCATGCTAATCCAGTTGTGCAGTGCTACCCAGGGCTTTCTCATCAGGGCTGCATTTCTGCATCATGCTGGTCATACAGGCTTGATCACGCCCAAATGGTTGGTATGATGCACTAGTGAAGTTCCGCCAAGTAGACTTTGACAGCACTGCATAAGTGCATCGTGACGACAAAGGAACATGGATCTGGAAGCATCATGCAGGCGTTAAAGAGTCCAAAAATGCCCAAATTCATATATTTCAAATGATCTATGTCCTTTCTTCGATTATTGAATAATCACTAAATAATTTCTCACGAAGACACCCAACAAACGTAAAAAATCACTTGAAAATATAAAGGAGGAAAACACTTTTCCAAGAGATATTTAGAAATGATAAGACAGATATTGCTAAGTAAATAACACAGAAATTGTAAATCTGACAGATAATTTTTCAATAGAGAACTGTGTACATGGGCGATAGTCCCATCTGTTTTAACGACGTCCTTCTGCACCAAGGTACTAGGTCTAACTCTAAGTGAAGTTTGGCAGGTTGTAGTCAGCTCTGTACAGGAGTCAACCTCAGGGTGAGGGTGGGGTGGGTACTGGAGGAAATAGGTGTGTGTGTGTGGGGGGGGGGGGCTGGAGCAGGGGCCCGGTAGTGACTACCTGGAGTGGAGGATCGAGATCCCCCCCCCCCACACACACACACACACATACACCTACACGACCCTGCCTCCCTCCTTCACTCACCACCACCAGCTCCTGTGGAGATGGGCACAGTCCCAACACCCATCTCCACCTCAAGCCCCCTTCATGTAGGACAACTCAGTATTGGCTTTCTGCTCACTGCTACCTACCGCTCCCCACCTCAACTGTACAACTAATAGCTACTCCACCCCCCTCCCCGCGCCCTCCCCTCCTTTACAAGATCCACTACTACTTCTCAATGTAATTTAAAGGTTGCATATGCCTTTAAAGCAATGTTTGCCGTATTATGCATATCTGCAGCCCTGGTGAGTAACTCGCTGGTTCTTTCGCCCCATGTGTATACATGTATCATGCTTGGCACCCTGCAGGGTTGATACACTCTCTGCAGCTCTATCGGTGAGTAACTTGCCGGGGCTGCATTGATGCACTCCCATTGAGAATTGCAGTCTTTAAAGGGTCCATCATAACGGGACCTGTTCCTTGAACTAGAATTAGTCGTCCTCACACCCCCCCCCCCAACCCACCAGCCAGAGTTCAACCACCTTATCCCTGATCAAAGGTAGTTTGCTATATGACATAACCTCCATATGTTAAGTGCAGCTCCTAAATCCACAACCGTTTACTGATAGGGCCAGTAATGCCTGTATTTAGGTACTTGGTCCCAGGCTCCCACTCCCTCCAACTGCTGCGTTTGTATGTATGGGGATGATTGAGGGAGGAGGGATACCACGTAAGTACCCAGTGATCCTAAAAAAATATTATCAACTACCCCGGTAATTAGGATTTTGGTGTATTTTCTCCCTTGGACTACTGGATATCCCCCTCCCACCTTCTTGCTTCTACCAGTACCTCGCTTTTCGGTTTAATATTTCGCCAAATAAAAGAGGGTCATATGTCAATTATGATATGTGTGCATATCATATTGTACTTTCACAACTTTTAGCAGATGGCCAAAAAAGAGGCGGCATGTATGCTAGATAATAATGTACTAGCTAGTATATCGTCGCCTTAGTGCAAGAAGGTTGTATCTGCATTTTTCAAGTTTTGCAGGAGAGGCAACAGAAGTGGTCCACTTACTATAGCACAAAGGGGAAACAGCCACATTTTACTGAGGTCTGTAGGAACGCATATCAAACAGAGCTTTAGTACTTTCTTAGTAGGTAGTTGAAGGTCAATACATGTTAAAACAGGAAAAGAACTCATTTTCGCCAAAATGTCAGTGACAACCCCTTTGCAAGGCGACGATACAGATTGGGCTTATCGAATGATGGCATATTACAACCCACCCTCACTTGTCGGGATTGCTTTAACTTGGTTATGGTGTTTAAGACATACCTCTCATATAAGAGGCCCCTGAGTTAAAGGGATTGACCTGAGGCTTCCCTTGGGCTTAATTTTAATTTAATTATCATTTCAATTTATTCTACCAGGCACAGTATGCTTCAGATTGGGTTATATCCGAGGTACTACGGTAATACATAGATAAAGGTTCATGAGTATGGGGTCTGAGTGAGGCTTATCTCACGAGGCAAAGCTGTGAGTGAACTTATGTATTTATTTCATGTTACCTGAGTCAGAATTGTTCGAAACTCATTTTAACGGACATAAAATGGTGAGTATTTTCATTTTTAAGACCATTTGGAGTGCTGTTACTGGCCGTGAGATACTGGGCATGGTTATCTCACGGGTTGTGTGAGATACGGAGCTCCTAGTTAACTCGAAAAGAGTTATAGGAGACAACTAGGGTCCTCTCATTTTCAGTCATTTTGGTGGTGCGAATAAGTTTAAAAGAAGATGGAAATTTTATATATAAGAGGCAGAATTACTTAGTGAATTTGTAGTGTCATTAAAGGAGGAGATGTAGGGGTCTTGCAGGAAAATGTATTTCAGTACCAACTATTGTAAATTTTGAGTAATTGTCTATATTCTACAGAGTCAGTTGGTTGGCAGCCATAAGACACTTTTTGCCTCCAATGGTGAATGTATATGATGTTGATCCATGTATCAACTTTCCCACCTTTTTTGGCAATGTGGTGCGAATAGCACAGTTTTGGCGGGAGTTATGCGAATAGTGGCTTGGTGGTGCAAATGACCTGGGTGAGTAGCATCTGGTCCTCCAAGCAGATGTCTTGTGAAAGTATAGGACTATAACACTACTTAACACCTGCTTGGAGTTGGTTCCTGTCTGTGAATGGGAGTGCTGATGTCAAACCACAAGCTAGACTTGTTTAAGGCTATTAATTTTAATTCTGGAGAAACAATGTAATGGAAAAGACTATCAAGGGGCCAGAGCTTTGGGACAGCAGAGCGTCTAACTAACTGCAATTCTCTGATACAAGCAACATTACCTGCATTACTGACCTTGCAATAAACTACAATTTTGATTTGATTCAAATATATGAAACTCAAATCAAAGAATTTATGGTACATAACATCTGCCAACAAATTTAAATTTTATTTCTTTTTGAGTTACGAGCAATGCACATTGCTGCCCTATAATTTAAGTCTATGGGGTGTCCATATTCCACTCTATCCAACATGAAATAAAGTATATTTCAGAATGATGTTGGGTTTACTGAGGAATGACATAGAGCTGAGAAATAGGGTGTGTATTGGGAGAGTTGGCCGTGGGGAGGGGGGCTTGTTGCCCTTGGATCAAGGAGTGGTTACAAACCAGCACTACTCCATAGACGCACTAATAGGGCCTGCTTAATCCTAGTGTACATAATGCTACTGACGTGCCAACTAACCCCCCTCCCTCAATATACATGCCGCTAACCCTAAAGTGATTAACCCCTTAAGGGCTACATAATACATTAATGCATCATCCTCATTATGTTTTGTCGATGATATCATGCAATCATGCCGAGTCTACCAGGACTGCATTCATGCATCATGCCGACCCAGTATGGTTGATACACTGCCAATGGAACAGCATGATGCATCAATGCAGTGCTGGCGAGTAGACTTGCCAGCACTGCATTGGTCCATCATGACCCAAATGAAGGGCGCATCATGTGGCCCTTAAAAGTTGGATTAACAAGGCCGAGGGGGGGGGGGGGGTTCAGGGGAACCTGTGGTATAGCTTTATAGTACTGGAGGAGTTTAGGCCACCTAGGTAGGCCTATTACTAGTAGTAGGTTCCTCCCCCAAGACGTCAGTTCACACACTGGCCTCTCCAGGCGTGGACATACTCTGTCTATAGGTAGTAACCTCATGGAAACAACCATCCAGCTTAATCAGGTAAAGTTACCATATTTTATATATTTCCTCTTTTTTGTGAAGTATTGTTATTGGGGTGGAGATCTGACAATGCAGATAAGAAACAATAATTTACATGTGGTACATGGAAAGACTAGATATTGTGTTTGTTTAATTGACCACGAATTCAAAATGTCCAATCACTTACTTTGGTACTGGTACACCAATCAGGTTTTGCGCTGATATGGTCGATAGTTGCAATTTGTTTATCAATTTCAGTTATGATATTTAAAACTGAATTGCTGAACATTTTGAGAGAGATGGATGAAATAGAACTCCTACATTATTAAACATAATGAATTCATGGATACCGATAATATGGAACCCAATAGGTGCCTTTCAACTAACGTAATACAAATGTGTAAGTTTTATATATGTGAGGATGTGCCCCGAGTACGCTGTATAAGAAGAAGCAGCCACAGTTAGAGGTGTGTCGCATAGGTGGGGACACTATACACTAAACCTGTCCAAATCGAGTCCAGGTGCGCCCTTATTGGATTCACTCAAGTTGGGAATGTACCTTATATCCTAGTTTTGCTTTATGTGTGAGGTACTACGATATTAAACACCCACATACATTTTAGTATGCTGTATTAACCTCCACAAACCAGACTTCACCAACCAAACTTGAGTTTTCAATTTTTATTCCTTTTAGTGAGTGCAGTCAGGATGTTAGACAATATTGAATCAGTAAAAAATTCAGCGTTTTGGAATTACTTCCTTCTTCAGGAGTTACTGAAATACACTGAGGCTTACTCTTGATGACATCAACTTTTATACTCTCATAGTGCATTACGGGTAATTTGCTAAGCATTGTGGGTAATGTGGAATTCTGGGTAACATTGTAAGACAGAAAATTAGATGATTTTCACTATACCTGTCCCTAATTAATAGACATATTTGAACATTAAAAAGCATTAACAAGACATTGTATACAAAACACCAACATCATTAAACAATCGGGTCAACCTCCAGACATCACAGTTCGTCAACAATGTGGGTGTGAACATCCATAAAATGTATAGGAATATCATTGGCAGTCTCAAAGTGTCTCAAAGCAAACATACATTTTAGTAGTGGTGTATAACTACGGTACTAAAAGGGTATTTCTGTAGAAAGATTCATACCTTTATTTCTTGTGTCCCAGGGGCGTGGGAAGCAGTTTCAGAGTGGGTGGGACCAGGGGGGTTTTCTGCAATTTTTGACCTCCCTTTGCTTGACCGTTTGGTTTTAACCTTTTGAGGAGTTGGCTAAAAGTGGGGAGGGGGGACATGTCCCCTTTGCTTTCCACGCCCATGTGTCCTACAGGTTTAGCCTGAATAAACTCACGATAATAATACAAGAATTCTGAACAGTGTATACATGAGTTTCAGCTGCAACTACTTGTTGGGAAAACCCAGGGGTCTTCATTGCAGGGGGCCACCATAGCCAATGGAGCATTGTAATGTTTTGGCATGGGTTTGATCCAAGTTGTGTGTGTATTGGATAATGTGTAGTCCTCATGTATAAGACGCACCCTGAGCTCAGGACAATCCTGTAAGCCACCCCTAGGATTTAAGTATTGGCAGCTTCAATAGCACTGTCGTATGGGATTAATAAGTTTGAGTTGAGTTTGAAAAATTCTTTATTCAGTAACTAACGACACATATTTGGTGTGTAGTATTTCAGTAGATATTCCAATAACCTCTGATCAGTGTACGCTTTTCACTATGAAAATTACTTATAAATGCCCACATTTAAGCTGCAACCTGATTTTGGGAACATTTTGTAAACTGCATGATACCTGTGGTCTGCATATAAACTACAGCTTATAAGCAGGAGTTTACACGTCATAATTCACATATGTGTACAACCCCAAACCTTGCACTCTTCTTATACGTTAGCACCTTACCCCGGTAGTATGTATGCTTCAATAGTCTGCCGGTTTTAATATCCGGCCAACTTTTGAGCAAGCAGGACTATCTATCAAGATTTGTAAGACTATGTACATTTGTCACTAATAATAATGCTGGATAACTGCAACACAGGGCATCTAAAACCTAAAATATATGGAGACTTTGACGGGAAGTGGGGGGATTTCTCTGACAAATTTATGTTTTTGATATCATCATTAGGACCCACCCCCAATAATGCTCTCATCCTCTAACCAAGACCCTTAGGCCCCCACCCGTCTGACTAAAAACTTTGCCATTCGAGTTCATTTGAGAATCAAACCCAAATGGGGACTAGGAAATCCAGTCGAGTAACTCGCTACTGCTATCAACCGGTAGCTTTTCCTATACTAGTGCCTGACCAAAATGTTGAATACTTTATTAGGAACTATGACGTACGGTGGATTTAATCTGATTACAATGTGATTACAACAAGGTTTTAGCTAAGCCTAACAATGTAAAGGCAATAGTGGTGTGATTGTGATAGTTAATCTTATACTGCACATTGTATTCAATTGAATTTGAATGCATTCGCTGGTACATTTAAAACCACAGGGGTTCTGCCTCGACCCTAAAATCTGCCCTCCCCACGCTTCATCCTGAAAATGCCAGATATGTTTCACTTTTCCTATCTAGAAGTACACAAAATGTCCTCATTATCAATTGGCTGTAAATTACGGTACTGCATGCATAAGGTTTTCCACCTTGCACCTACGAATGTAATATATAATGAATAGACTTGCACTCGTTGGCTTCTATCAAACCCATGAAGCCAACGAGTGCAAGTCTATTCTTTACATATTGCATATATAACATGGTTTTCACCATTAATTCTAAGTATTGTAGAGGTCGGCGGAAAATGTCCTGGAGAAACCGGGAGTCGAACCCGAGACCCTCCAACCTGCAGGCGGAAGCTCTACCGCTGAGCTACTTCTCTACCTTCCACCTACATCTTGATCGGTATAATACACAAGGGGGGCAGCTTATACTGGCTGACCAGCCCCTGAGGGCTGGTGCAACCGGAACGGGGCAGATGGCCTACCGCCATGGACTTACAGCCAGAGCTGGCCCCTACACTCCTCCCAACCAGCTTCAACCATGGCCAACCAGCACCAAGCATTCCTCCCAACCAGATCGGTTGGGCTTTATCAAGCAGTGTGAGGCACTCCTGACTTCCCAGTTGACCTACCAGTACACAGTACTGCCAGGGTCGAAGCGTATCTGTATTATACCGTTCCAGGCACCTACACCTGGATTGGTATGACACACACATAGGGGGGAGCTACCACCGGATGCCAGCCCCTGGGGGCTGGGATCTCCAGAAATGGGGCTGCTGGCCTTACGGCAGAGCTGGCCCCTACACTCTTCCCTACCAGATTCAATATAGGGTTCAGTACCCTATAGGTACCAGATACCCAGGACTAGTACTGAGTTGGGCCCAACCACCTGTTTCCAAGTCTCCTCCCAGCACTAGCAAATTGAATCGTCATACGTGTCACACCAGCCCAGGTACCGAGTTCTCGTAGTCCCCCCTTGCAGGGCAGGACCAACTCGGTTTCTCCACCAGTGTAGAGGTCGGCGGAAAATGTCCTGGAGAAACCGGGAGTCGAACCCGAGACCCTCCAACCTGCAGGCGGAAGCTCTACCGCTGAGCTACTTCCCCTGACATTCTCTACCTTCCACCTACATCTTGATCAGTATAATACACAAGGTGGGCAGCTTATCCTGGCTGACCAGCCCCTGAGGGCTGGTGCAACCGGAACGGGGCAGATGGCCTACCGCCATGGACTTACAGCCAGAGCTGGCCCCTACACTATTTACCCTTAAAATGGATAGAATCCATTGTTTTCTTTTGCGAGTCGACAAGACGGCCCTCCGCCATCTTGGTTTGGTTAGGCGCATTTCGCCAATCTGTGCCGATTGCCAATTTCGCTTTGCGCCATGCACAAATGGTGCGAGTTTTCAATAAAGTTTATAAATATTTCCTTAAATTCATTTCTCTTGCATATTTGGGAGATGAGTATTTATGTTTGCCAACAGATCGTATGAGCATACACATCTTTATCACTTTATATATATAAAATATCTCAGACATGTCAGACCTGCTCGCCAATACACTGATATTGGTGCTTTGTGCAAAATTGGAGCTTTGCGCGGCGCCGCTCTTGCCCAATTTGCAAATTGCGCTGCGCTGTTTGCAAATTGTGCCGATTGGTGATTTGCGCATGACAGTTTCATGTTGATACGAGTTCATTCACTATACACCAGGCTGCGCCACTTTCACGGGCGTAAACTTACCCACAGTGGGAACATACAGAATGGATAGTAGTAGTATTGCTTTATACGGGTTCGCTATGGTTCCTCTTCTATTAAGTTAATGCCCCGGGCTAGTTGATAGGCTATACACCAGATGGCACGAGAGCTCATGTTGACAAAAGCAATGGCGAACATGCACGGCCAGTCGCTCGCTTCGAAAATTTAATCTTTTTTTATATCAAATACAGCCATGATATCAAGGGATCTAGTCAACAGGGAGGTAGAATATGGTTTTAACTTTGTTATGTCCAAAGCATTTCGTCAGATTTGGTACATAAGCTTCAAAAATGGAGGATTTACTTTCGTGTCAACTCGTTGTCAAGGTATGTCCGGTCTGCTGTCAATTTTCGGTTCCTTATCCCGAGATATCAGAACTCATATTATCCATTTTAGGAACTTGAATCAGTGCCTAAACGCGATAACCATGTTATATAGTACTCTAATACCAGTCTTGTCGTCCTCAGGGTGTCCGCAGTACTACAGAACTCTGATAATTTACCAGTCAGACCATGCAGCTGCTGAGAACTAAGCCTACAGTACTTCAATACCAATCTATCTATTCTTAAAACCATACCTACAGTACTTTGATATCACTCAGAGACCATCCTCAGTACTTTAATGTCAATCTGACTGGTCTTAAAATCACACCAACAATTCCCTCATACCAGTAAAACAATATTCTCATGCCAGTCATAGTGCATAGAACCGCAACAATATTCTAATAGCAGTCTGGCTGTTCTTGGAACCACGCCTACAGTAGTACACTATACCAGTCTGACTGTTCTTAGAACCATGCATACAATACAGCAGTCTGACTGTTCTTGGAACCATGCATACAATGCATCAGTCTGACTGTACTTAGAACCATGCATACAATACAGAAGTCTGACTGTTCTTAGAACCATGCATACAATACAGCAGTCTGACTGTACTTAGAACCAGGCATACAATGTAGCAGTCTGACTGTCCTTTGGACCATGCATACAGTACAGCAGTCTGACTGTTCTTAGAATCATGCATACAATACAGCAGTCTGACTGTTCTTGGAACCATGCATACAATACAGCAGTCTGACTCTTCTTGGAACCATGCATACAATACAGCAGTCTGATTGTCATTTGGACCATGCATACAATACAGCAGTCTGACTGTTCTTGGAACCATGCATACAATGCATCAGTCTGACTGTACTTAGAACCATGCATACAATACAGAAGTCTGACTGTTCTTAGAACCATGCATACAATACAGCAGTCTGACTGTCCTTAGAACCATGCATACAATATAGCAGTCTGACTGTCCTTTGGACCATGCATACAATACAGCAGTCTGACTGTTCTTGGAACCATGCATACAATGCATCAGTCTGACTGTACTTAGAACCATGCATACAATACAGAAGTCTGACTGTTCTTAGAACCATGCATACAATACAGCAGTCTGACTGTACTTAGAACCAGGCATACAATGTAGCAGTCTGACTGTCCTTTGGACCATGCATACAATACAGCAGTCTGATTGTCCTTTGGACCATGCATACAATATAGCAGTCTGACTGTCCTTAGAACCATGCATACAATACAGCAGTCTGACTGTTCTTGGAACCATGCATACAATATAGCAGTCTGACTGTCCTTAGAACCATGCATACAATACAGCAGTCTGACTGTTCTTGGAACCATGCATACAATAGAGCAGTCTGACTTCTTAGAACCATGCATACAATACAGCAGTCTGACTGTTCTCGAAACCATGCATATAATACAGCAGTCTGACTCTGACTGTTCATAGAACCATGCATACAATACAGCAGTCTGACTGTTCTCGAAACCATGCATATAATACAGCAGTCTGACTCTGACTGTTCATAGAACCATGCATACAATACAGCAGTCTGACTGTTCTCGAAACCATGCATATAATACAGCAGTCTGACTCTGACTGTTCATAGAACCATGCATACAATATAGCAGTCTGACTTCTTAGAACCATGCATACAATACAGCAGTCTGACTGTTCTCAAAACCATGCATATAATACAGCAGTCTGACTCTGACTGTTCATAGAACCATGCATACAATACAGCAGTCTGACTGTTCTCGAAACCATGCATATAATACAGCAGTCTGACTCTGACTGTTCATAGAACCATGCATACAATATAGCAGTCTGACTGTCCTTAGAACCATGCATACAATACAGCAGTCTGACTGTTCTTGGAACCATGCATACAATACATCAGTCTGACTGTTTTTAGAACCAAGCATACAATACAGCAGTCTGACTGTTCTTAGAACCAGGCATACAATATAGCAGTCTGACTGTTCTTAAAATCAGACCTACACTACACCAATACCAGTCTGACCATCCTCAGAAGAGACACAGACAGATCAGTTGTTGTTGGTAGACCGGAAATTGATCCCCTAAGGCTGCAGGTGGGTTATGATGCGGGATCACAGTGAGGTACCCCCCCCCCCCTGCCCCGCCACACCACTCCCTCTTAACCCACCAGAAAGATATGAGTTCTACCTTTCTGGTCCCACTCTCCCTACCAACCTCTGCCTTCCTTCTAATCTTAATTCCCTTCTTAGACACACAACTTCCTCAACTTTTTGCGCCATGTATCATTTTCACTGCTGTCTTGGTCCCATGCTAAGCTTCCCTTTCGTTTTCCGTATTTGTCTCCTATTCCTATCCCATCTCATCTCCTTTCCCAAACCCCCTCTCCTTGTACCCCCCTCCCCAGCTTCCATGCCCGTCCTTTCAATTTTTCCTACCCATCCCCGACGTCTCTCCTTGCTTCCCTTTCCATATACCCCCTCTCCCTCTTCCCATTCGCTCCCTCCCCATATCTTCCCATTTCCATATCCCCCATCCCCTTTCCAAATCCTCCCTTCCACTCTCCTCCTTCAGTTCCATTTTCACATCTTCCCTTTCCACATCCTCCTCCCTACCACAGGTTGCCGCATTCTCCAGGGGCAGCATTGACCACAGCTAAGCTCCATAATGACTGTTTGGTGAGCGTTCCCATGGTTATGGGTCAGGTGGCCTGGGGTCACCTAGCAGTGGCTGGGGGTGTATTGTGTGCCTGTGGCAGCTTCAGCAAGCAGAGAGTGAGGGAGTGGAGGACCCTGGAGTGGGGGAGAAAAAAGGTAGTGACTGCTTGGGGCATGAGGCCTTTTATAGATTGATCTGCATTTCTATCGCCACAGCCGGAAGCTAACCATACCGAGTGCTGGTCCAACCACAGTCTTGGAGTATCTATATGTGAGTGCAATATGGATTGAGTTGGTATGGGGATTCATCTACAATTTGTCAGTAGCTATAGGTATTAATTCAGCAGGGCTTGTTAGGGTTGGACGAAGTGGATACTACCAGCTACTCAACAGAATCAACGCCACATCCACAATCACAGTAAAAACCTGTGGGCAATAACCATTGGCACAGAAAAAATCTATTATTAATTCAGCAGGGTTGTTAGTGCACGGGATGGGGTTATCATCTTGGTCTGTCTTTAGCGCGAACTCTGAAATCTTAGTGTAATTAAGTGCATATTACCATCAACCTCTGTGTATTAGCCACACCTGCCTATACATTTTTGTGATTGCTTTTAAGATGTGAAGATGTTCTCATCAGTGAGTTTTGAAAATTGATAAACCTATGAGCCCCCGCCCCCATGGCCCCTATGATATTGACAACCCCTATAACTGTATGATGCTAATGCATATGGGTTGGCAATTAATGTAGGGGTTAGGATGAGAATTTGAGAGGTGTTGGAGCTGTTAGTCCATCACAGACTCTGAACGAATCTATAAGCCACGTCTTATACGTTGGTTTTACGGTAAGTGTCAGCAATTACCTGCCAATGCATATACATGTATGCTTATATGATACATGTGTTATAATGTGCTTTTCAATTTTTTAGTCCTTTAGACAGTTACTCTGTTAAATATATAGAAGGATATTAAAGGGAACCCATACCCTACCTTCATGATATCGTATTTTGATAGCTTTTGTATCAAATAAAAATAATCTGGCATTGTCGTTACAATATGTATTGCTAAAGAGGAGAGCAGTTGCTTTATATGATGCATCTGATGACGTCACGATTGGGTAAGATGCATCAGTTTTTGCATTGGTTATGCATGGAGGGTATGACAAAATGTATCACGATTAGAATAATAATTTATACACCATTATGATTTTATCTCTGAACCTTCTAAAGGGGTATCTTGTGATATCACTCAAAGGAAATAGAATAATTGTGCAAGTAAAATGCTACAAAAAGTATCTGATTGTAGGCCTGCAGTGCTATGCAAGCATTACATAGGTGCATTTAGCCCAATTGTGACGTCATCAAATACTTCACATAACCCTGCTGCTCTCCTCTATGGTGATACATATTTTAATACCTACCGTAATCTCCTGCGTATAAGACGCAGCTCGCATATAAGGCGCCCCCAACTCACAGGAGGGCTGTTTTGCATAGAAGGCGCCCCGCCTGAGGGGAGATTTTTGTCAGTTTAGTACTGTTCTATAGTAAAAATACCCCACCCCCTATAAGGCGCACTCCAAACCCAAGGCAATTTACCTCCAACGTATAAGACCCAGCAACATTTTGTTTGGCGTATAAGACGCGCCTTATACGCAGGAGATTACGGTATGTCAGATTCTTTTTATTTGATACAAAGGCTATTAAAATACGATGTCATGAATGTAGGATATTGTTTCCCTTTAAGCCATCACAGCCTTTCTACTATGAGAGATTGAGAGAATGATAGCTCATTTTAGTTCTGACCTATTCTGAAGGGCACAATGGTAGTTGTAATCTGACTGATGCATGTAGACGTGGCCCTTTAATGCTTTTATGTAGAGTAACCCACAACGAGCTGCATTCATGTATAATGCTGACCGTGGCACATTTATTCACTCCTGAAAGGTCAGCATGATGGACCATTGTAGCACCAGGCTGAGGGATCATGCGATCCTTAAAGGATTAAGAGCTGACATGGCTGGGGTAGAACTTCCTGTAATATGCCCGGTTTAGCAGTAATTAACGGTAATTAATGATCCATTTGTGTGATATGCCACATCCAGCAATGACCTGCTCTTACAAGTTACATATCATAGATTAGTACCGTAAACTCCCGCGTATAAGACGCATCCTCTACGCCAAACATATGCCTGGTGCGTCTTATAGGATTTTTTCAAGTTGGGTGTGCGTCTTACACGAGGGGTAATTTTACTATAGAACAGTACTGGATTGACAAAAATCACCCTTAAAATGTGCGTCTTATACGCGAAAATGCATGTGCTAAGTTTGGGGTGCGTCTTATACACGCAGCGCGTCTTCGCGGGAGATTACGGTAGTTATAGTACAGTGGAAAGACCCAGGAAGGGGGGCGGGGGGAGGGCTGATATGTGTAGGCCCCACAGTTGGACCTTCTTCGAGTCTTTTTCTATTAAAACTGGTTCTACTGAATCGTTTTTTGTTAAACTGCAAACAAAATAAATCTATACAGTATCTTATGAAAGTATCCAAATGGTATTTGGTAGGCCTAGTTGATATGAGTGAAACGAGGAATTGGCACTTAAAATGACTGGATACTAATCATTTTAAATAAAGGAGACCTCATTCTTAACAAGAAAAATGTGGCAAAGACCACAGATAGGAGTTGCCCCTCCTATCCATGGTCCCTCGACATTGTGAGTGGTCAAAAGGCTACTCTACGGGAGCCATAGTTAAATGGACGCAGAAGGCATGGACCAGCCAGCAATGTTGATATGCAAAATCGCTGGCTGGTCCCAATCTGCGTAGGCCATATGATGTTATGTTTGTCCCATGACGTCACAGATGGCGTCACACGGCGATTGTGACGTCACTCACAGAAACCAAAAACATAATAGGAGTTGCCCAGCGATGTTCCTACGCAACATCGCTGGCCGCTGTGTGGCCTCGCAACTCCTAGAAAATGATAAGGTAGCTCTCAGCAGGCAATTCTCAACAAAAAAATCAGTCCAAATGGGATACAGGGGGTTCTGTCCTGCCTATAGAACTTGAATTTTAAGGGCCACTTGTGTATCAGTGCATCATTCCTGTTCAACTGGTATGAAGTATGTATGAACGGCGTGCAGACTTGCCAGCGCTCTATTGGTTCATCATGCTGACCCTCTGAGAGTCTGTAAACGTTGTAGTGTCAGCATTATGCATGAATGCAGCCTTGGCAAAAGGACTCACCAGGACTACATTGATACATCATGTTGACCAATGTGCATTATGCATCAATGTACCATCAGCCCTTAAATGGTTGCATTTTGCAGCCCAAGGACACAATGTGTGTTATCAGGCTGAACCTATGTGACCAGGGTGGTTGTTACAGAGAGCCAGTTGTTAAGTTCTTTAATGACCATAAAATCCTTGTGGCTTTGTGTGAATTTGTACCTGTGAGTGACTCACCAGCAATGCTGTGGTGCATCACAGTACCATGCCTTTAGGCATGAAGGGCTCCATATGTCAGCATGATGCAGGAAACTAGTTCATGTGAGTTACTCACCAAGACGGCATTAATACACCCTGTTAGCATTGATAATGGGCATGATGCCTCAATGCTCTATGGGACCTTAAAGGGTTAGGCAATGGCCATTAGGGTAAGGCACCACGGGAGTCTAAGCAGGCCTGGCAGGCTGATCACAGGGGGACCAAGCTTATAAGAGGGTACAGGTTTCTGCTGCCAACATGGTTCAGGACCCTACTCCACCTCAAGTACAAGTACTGTTCCCACACTGAGGTCCAACATGGGTCAAGACTGCCCCATCACTGATGTCAACATTGGTCAGGACCCTACTCCACTTCAAGAACTGTCCCACACTGATGTCCATGACCTTTGATAACTTAAATAAGTACTAACACTGATGTCAAACATAGGTCAGGACCCTACTCTACCACACTGAGGTCCAACATGGGTCAGGACAATACTCCACCTCAAGTACTGCCCCCACACTGAGGTCCAACATAGGTTAGGACCCTACTCTACCACACTGAGGTCCAACATGGGTCAGGACAATACTCCACCTCAAGAACTGCTTTCACCCAGAGGTCCAACATAGGTCAGGACCCTACTCTACCACACTGAGGTCCAACATGGGTCAGGACCCTACTCCACCTCAAGAACTGCCCCTCACACTGAGGCCCAACGTAGGTTAGGACCCTACTCTACCACACTGAGATCCAACATGGGTCAGGACAATACTCCACCTCAAGAACTGCTTTCACGCAGAGGTCCAACATAGGTCAGGACCCTACTCTACCACACTGAGGTCCAACATGGGTCAGGACCCTACTCCACCTCAAGAACTGCCCCTCACACTGAGGCCCAACGTAGGTTAGGACCCTACTCTACCACACTGAGGTCCAACATGGGTCAGGACAATACTCCAGTTCAAGTACTGCCCCCTCCGCACATGCGCAGGTACAGGTGCGCAGGTGTACGCATCGCCGAGAACATACCACATCGAGCGAGACAATGGGGGCGTCCTATGTACCCCCATGGACATCAAAGACTCAGCACTAAAGGACAATGACAGTGGCAGTTGCTGTTGGCTCCAGCTTGTCTGGAGGGAGGAAGCTAGGGTAGGCCTTATAAGCTCAGCCCTAGCCTCCATCCAGTCAGTATCCAGTGAGTCACCTCCAAGATATCATCTACAGTTCAGCTCGCCTGAGCCTGCTATGCTCCTGGCACAAGAACTCTCTGCTGGGTTAGACTATGTCAGGCAGACATAGGACTAAAACCCCACTAGTGGCCAGGGGGCTATATTCTACCATCAATATACAAGAGGGTAATGTTACTTGTATTTTTATACTATCCCTCTATCAGCAGGCCAGGAGCTAGGTTGTGGGAACCCACCTAGAACCTATATTGGACAGTGTCTCATTATTATCATATATATATGTGTGTGGAACACTTATTATAATTACTGTGTGTGAACTACCTGTGTATTGACAATTGTATTACTGAGACATAAGTTCTGCCTAAAACCTTGAATAAACCAGTGATAACTGGAATCGATATAAGAGCTTGATATTCTTGCACATTATAGCCACTAGTCATATGATATTTCTTATATGACAATTTGATCATACACATATTCCTGGTATGACAATACTCCACCTCAAGAACTGCTTTCACGCAGAGGTCCAACATGGGTCAGAATTATACTCCACCTCAAGAACTGCCCCCACACTGAGGTCCAACATGGGTCAGGACAATACTGCACCTCTAGTACTGCTCCCACACTGATGTCCAACATAGGTCAGGGCCCTACTCAACCTCAAGTACTGCTTTCACACTGAGGTCCAACATAGGTCAGGACCATACTCTGATAAAAACTGTCCCCACAATGAGGTCCATAGATGACCTTGGAATGACCACCTATTGCATGCATCTGGCCATTTGTCATAATGCCTTCCTAATAAGTAGGTCTACTCAGCAGGACTGCATTCAGGGATCGCCACCCATGAGGGCTTTCAGTACACAGAAAATAATCCAAGTTAGTAGATCAGAGATGCCATTTTTCCTAACTTTTTAGGAATTCCGAATTTTTGAATTTATTTCCTGTAGGCATTTCCTATGGGGAGCCCAGAAAATAAGGATGATTTCCGAATTTCTATTGATCAGTGAGTGGCATCCCTGGTAAATACTAATCTAACTTAGACAAAATCACCCATTAGGCAAAATACCCAACATGTTAGTAACATCTTACTAATGTGTTAGTAGTATTAACTAACCTATTAAGGCAAGCTGACTTGACTTAGCCATGTCTAAGGGGTATTAGTTTTGTCTAAGGGGTAGCAGTTTTGTCTAAGGGGTATTAGATTTTTTTCACACCAGGTGGCAGTGTGGTTTGCATGAGGATTTTTATGGTAAGTGCATATCATGGAAAAGCCTATGAATGTCAGAATAATGGTGCTGTCAATGACTATTGACATAATAAAGCCTCTACAATTCAACCTGGCATGTGATTTAACAGAATACACTTAATAATTCCCGGACCAGAAGGTAGTATCTACTTCTCCTATCAGTCGCTACTGAGAATATGCTGATGAACAACTGCATTTTGCAGTAGGTACTGCTGAAGTACTTCCAAAACAGCTGACTCTACACTGCATTTTCAGTATAGATTAAGTAATGTACTGACTATCAACTGAGTATGCACTGCATTTTCAGGCTAGAATCAGTAGTCTACTGACTCTCAACTGAATCTTAATAGATATCAAAAATGTCACACTCTGTGCAGCAGCATAGATGCAGTAGTCTACTGACTATCTACTGGTATCACTCTGTCCATTCATGGAGTATTTACTGGGCTACTGACCTGATACTTCTGAGACAGTCCATAGTGTGAATGTCAGTATGGTTGTGAACAGTAATCAAAAGATTCAGTAATGAAATTCTGAAACTGTGTTTGTGAAGAAAAGCATAACTATACCTTTGCATATGGTTATGTTATTGAGTGCCAGTAATGGATACACATGGATGTTGGGGTGTGTGAAAATGAGGAATTAGTCACTGACTTTATGTAGGGCATAAATGTACTGAATCATCAAGTATTATTTTGGTCACCATCATGACACGTTTTTTTTTTTTTTACATAGTATACATGTATCATTGATAATTACAAAGCTGCTGTCTTATCACCTTAACATCAATGAAATGCAAGGCATTCTACTATAGCAGTACTTTATCAGCCATGCCTACTCTTACCCTCTTGCTATGATAGAAGTTACCCAGTACTACTGAATCAATACTGCCCCCCTCCTATATGAGTTGCATGCACTACTAGGGAGTAATGACAGCTCCACATAGCTGATGGGGTGGTGGCTCAGGGGGCTAATGCGTTGGTGCAGTAGTCAGAAGATCCCAAGTTCAAATCCAGCAAGGACCACCTAGAAAGGCATTGGTAGTGCCAGTACTGAAGCAGCAGCTGCTCCTTTTATGCTTCTACCTACCCCCAGCAGTAGTTTTCAGTATGATCTACTGCTCATAGCAGCAGTCATGCAGTACTGCTGATTGAACACTGCCCCAACCCCATATATGGTCATGCAGCATTAAATAAGTAGATACTGTTTAAATACTGCCATCTCATTTACATAATAGGGACAACTGATTCAATACTGCTTGTATGCTGCTAATACTACTGTTCTGCTACTGGACCACTGCTGCCATGTTCTGTGTGCTGAGCAGTAGAATGCCAGTAGATGATGATATGGTACTGTTTCTAATGCTGCTTTCACACTGAATGACTACTGTCACACCACACTGTTTTTCTACTGTTTAAATACTGATTTTCTACTGCATTTTGGTCCGGAAAATATATATTTGTTATTGAAGGAGCAATGAAGAATAATGGAAACACCTTTTCTGTGAAACTTTAATTTACTCATATATCCACATCTTTGACAAGCCCTTTGATAAACCCAGAGCAACTAAGTTCACGGGTTGCAAAGAAAATGATGTGAGGTATTGAACTTGCTTCTCAAATTGAAAGGCTCTGTTTGGATGTCTTAACCTATGTGCAGTGCCTATGTGGAGTTTACACTTACCATTTCAGAATTAAGAGAATTGCTATGTTGCTTGAAAGTCTATGTAGTTAGTAGAAAATTCTAAGGCAAGTTAGGAGAAATCAGGCAAGTCGGACATTTTTCCTGAGGGTTAGGCGTAAACTCCCAAGAAAACTTTGGTGGTTTGGGGACGTGCAAACTCCCAACTTGGGTTAGCAAGTACAACAAATGTTAGGCGAAAGGCCTAAGATATTCAGAATATTTTTTTGTGTGTACATTAGCAGCATGGATACAGCTATGATGGCGTTATCAAGAAATGATATCAGCCACATATCTTCAAGTAAGGTGATGTCACCGATGTATGACATCAGCAAATGATTATAAATGGAAAAACCAACCATGAGAAAATGGTTGTTATTCCAGGGAAAGGCATTTTAAATTCGAGTTAAATCATGAAGGTTTTGGTCTCTCTGGGGAAAGCGTTTATGTGTGGAAAGTGGGTAAGTGGGATGTCATGTACAGGTGCCATGAGAAAATGGTCAGGTAATGATTGTAGGCACAGCCTTCAATAGTTAACTCATATAAATATTAAAACTCCTAACTAGAACGATAAACCGCTTGTAAGTTATTAACTCTTCCAAGATGGCTTATGGTATAAATGCACCCTTGAATCGTTTTCGCCATGATGAAAAATACAGTCCTGGTATTAGTATCGTATGTCATCCGGGCTGCATGAAAGGGTTAAACATGTGTGTAGGGGTGTATTTCCTCGTAATTGTGTGGTTTGTTGACTGCTTTACTCGGAAATCATTTGAATAGAAGCCAAGTCAACATTGAGAATAGTCGGAGGTCCTTGGGCGCCAGCCTTGGTGTACCAGGATCTTGGCTGAGGTTGTCCTCAGAGTCATACATTGCAGTTATCGGTGCTATTGTGGTTAGGGATTTTATCATCGGATTAAGAGTCGTAGATCCTTATGTATAAAGTTGGTTTTGCTAACACTTTAAGGACCTAGTCCTTTGATAGTGAGCCTTTCTTCTCAAAATGCATTTATACAACCCAAGACGAATTACATACATTCATCTTGACACTGTGTTACTTATCAACATACACCCAAAAGGGTCGGCATAATGCATAAATGCAGTGCCGATGAGTTACTCACCCACTTTGTATCGAGGTCTGAAAATAGCCATTCGCACATGTGAATCAAAGACTTATTTAAACATACAGCACAATGTTTTGGGCTCATTTCATTAGAACTTGGAAGAGAGACACATATTGGTCCCTATGCCATATCGAAACACGGCGGACAAAGAATTTAAAAGCAAACCTCTTGTTAACAAGGTAGAAAGCATTAGATTAGACATCAATGAATTATGTTTAAAAATAGACATAAAGGTAGGAACCAGCTGTCACAAGCTGATTGTGAGCTGACTTGTACTGATGACACTGTTAGTCCCTGAGTGCCTTGTTCCTCCAGTCCATGCAGGCTCCTCCAGGGCTGACAATGTGATCAGTAAGTAGGGACAGAGTGCAGACACAAGAGTAATCAAATTTGAAACTTTTATTAACCCGTCAAGGGCCAGATGCTGCCTACATGTATATAGGTCCTGGTGTTATGATGCACCAATGCAGTGCTGGCGAGTGAAGCATCAAGCATTAATTGTGTGTATCATGCTGATCATGTGAGAGTGTGTCAAAACTGTAAGATTATGATGAATTTTAAATTATAAAGCACTGATAAGTTACTTGGCATGGCTGCATTCATACATTATGGTGGCCAATAGGAATATTGTATTGCTCATTGCAAAAAGGACTAGCAAAATATGAGAGAGGATTGGGAATAAACGAGATTGTTGACAACATCCAATAACTTAATTGATACAATTTAATTATGTAGATGAAAGGAATAGACTATGCACGTGATACATGAAAATTGGTGCGAGCAATCTTTTTGAAGAACTTTCCTTTTTAATTTGTTTCCCCCCAATTATTTGATAAGGAAAAGAAAAATTAAACTAAAAAAAGAAAAATGAACTCCAATTCTTTATCTCCTATAGCTATGCTTGGCTAAACAGGTAAATTGATTTAACAATGCCTGTCAAGTTACATAATGTGTGGTCATTTTCTAGCAGAAAAAATGTCATATCTATGCGTCCATGGAGCGTTCCCTCCCACTGACAGCAGTATTAGTCATATCTCTATGTACTGACTATAGAGGGACAGCAGATATATCTCCATGGTCAGATGAAGTGGAGCCGGGGACCAGGAGTTGTGTGCATCCCCTGGTTGATATCGGCGCATTATGCTAATGAACTGTTTGTTTTCAAATTACACATGACATCACTTAATTCTTAACATTTCTTTTAGACCTTAAAGACGTCCAGCCTCTCAAATGTTTGCCATGGAACCGATCAGTTTAGTTGATCCATGACAATCCGCAGAAAATGATTTTGAGAAAAATAATCCCAATTCTTTGAAAAAATATATGGTCTGCAAAAATCCATTAACAAAGTTATTGTCTAGATATTAGCTATTACTTGGGCAAAAAGTTTTGTGCGTATGCATGCACCAAGTGTTGTTAATCTGTATCAATTGTTACTGTAGTATATATTCCTGCGTATGTTGAAAACTCAAGCTTATATTTTTACATTTTCCTTACAGGTCGGACAGTATTAGTACCAGTGGTTTCATCGTGTGGAAAACGCTGAAGACAGGATTTTACTATCACAGCCGATAACCACGATAAAAACCAGGGTTTTATTCCGTCCCACTAACTCCGCACAGTGTCTTGTCATCCCTGAGCTGCTCACCTCACGCCTACTTGTACACATCCGAGCAACTCCCATCCAGCTACTGCACAAGGATATCGGTCAGTTTTAATTAAAAATCTTGTCAAAGATAAAAAAAAAAAATAGTGATTTCTTCAAAGAGAAAAAAGTATGAATAAACCCTTTAAGGGACACAGAGTGGTTCAATGCGCTATGTGATATGACGCCATGATGCATGAATGCAGTTCTGGTGAGTAACTCACCAATGTTGCTACATTCGTGCATTATTATGACACATTCCTACTGGTTGACATAATGTACATAATGCAGTGCAATGGGTTTGATGGTCGTATTTAATTGAGGACGAGGGATCACACTGAGACATGAAGGTGAATTTTGAGGTCTTCCTATTTAACTTAAGAGTTAAGGTCCTTTGCCCTTTGTCGTGTTTGATCTGCGATACTGTGTGCTGTATTTGAGATAAAAAAAGATGAAAGGTGCCACATTGATATTCCCAAGTCCCTTTTCTTTGCCTGTAAATCTCTTTGAGTGCTGAATGAAATCATCAATATGTATATAGTCGATTCTCACCAAAGCAAAAATGGAATAGGTCTGCTCTCTGCGCCACGAAAATGGCTAGTGAACAAGTAATCAATGGATAATTCATGACACGTGTGTGTAATTAGCCTTTGCTAACACACACAAGTCATGAATTATCCATTGACTACTTATTTTATTCGACGAAACCAAAAGATAATTAACAAAATACCAATAAATTCAAGTTGAAAGCAAAAATTATTCCCCCTCCCCGCGACTCGAAGCCAGCCATTGTGTGTACACGATCGGTACATACACCTCGGCGCCCGGCAGCGGACAGCGACAGCCCTGGTCTCGGCTTGGTTTGCTTTGAATACATCTCGCGGTTATGGCAGCGGCACACGGCAAAAAGTAGTGTTTGTACACCTCGGCGCCCGGCTAGGCTTGGCTTTGCCTTTGTTTGAATGCGTTTGTGTATAATACACCTCGTCGCCCGGCAGCGGACAGCTACAGTGCACACGGCGAAAAAAGATGCGCACGGACCGTGTTAGACTAGATGTACACCTCGTCGCCCGGCAGTGGACAGCGACAGTGCACACGGCGAAAAAAGATGCACCCGGACTGGGACTCGACCCGCGTACCTCTAACGGCTGAGCGCAATGCGCTACCCACTAGACCACCGCGTGTCCTACTTCAGTGGCCGTCTCGGCTTGGATTGATTTGAACGCATCCCGTGGTTGTGTATACACGATCGGTACACACACCTCGGCGCCCGGCTGGGCTTGCTTTGGTTTGGTTTCGTTCTAGCCAACCACTTCTCGTCAGTCCCTGTGGCGCAATGCATAGGGAGTTGGACTAGGGATCTGACACTGCAGGTTCGAGCCCTGCCCTGGCCTTGAAAATTTTGTGGGTTTTAACATGTAACATATGACATGGAAGGACATGAGAGGCGTGCGGGTTATTCATGGATAACCACACGGCGTGCAGGTTATCCATGGATAACCGCATGCCTTACAAAATTGATGTTACAGCCTACAGGGTGTGCAATATCGACAGGTATGTGCATGGGAATATCCAGCAAAAAGCACTGAGAAACCCAGAAATCGAATAAAATTTGGTAGAGAGTAAAGTTTGGAGCCGGCCTTCATACTTTGAGCTATGTGAAACGTACATTTAATATAACCAAACTGGAAAGATCAGAGCACCATCTACGTACACCTAGCCTACCAGTACGTGATTTGATTAATTTTTATGGAGCGATGTCATACAATGATGAAATACTAAAATAAAATTTGGTCAAACTCAAGAGAATTGATCGAATTGTAGCCCCACAGAATAATCTGATACAGCTTCATTCTAAAACCTCCTTTCCCGCCCCCTGTCCACTCTTCGTCCTTGTTTTCTGCATCTGAAAAACTAATGCCCATATTGATCATATCTTTTTAAAATGAGAGGGTTTTGGTGGATGGCCACAAGAGCGCGTCTGAAAATTCTTATCCTGTGAGAGCGATCCGAAATTTTCACTGCTGCCCCCCACCCACAGACCCACACATACACACAAAATATGTAGTACGATTTTCCGACCGATTGAAAGTACAGGGATGAAAGTCAGAGAGCACAAAAATCCCTGAAATGGTCCAATATTCGCCCCAAAAACCTGGGTTTCTATATGAATGTATAGGGCCCTGGAACTTCAAAATCCCTGAAATCAGGGAATTCCCTGAAGACTTTCATTCCTGAAAGTACCAGTAACAAACTCCTTTGGTTTCTGACAAGATTCTCCTATGATTATCTTCTCTGCACCACGTCTTCCCAGAAAATGAGTGCAGCTTTAGGAACCTTTGGGAAGTCCAGGTATTGGTTTAATACTCAGTAACCGTAAAACCTCACGTATAAGCCACAGCTTATCAATAAAGCATAATTTATATGCTTATTGAAGCTTATAGATGCTTATTGAAGCTTATAGGATGCCTCTAATAACTGGGATTGCCTCATAGGAGTGATATTTCAAAAATGCTAAAACTGCATAATGTTAATACACTTGGTGAGCCTTTTAGAAGATGCCAAAATCTGAAAATGCACCTTACACACAAAATGTGGAGTATACGTGAGGTTTTAGGGTAAATCTGGTGAGGAGAGCAGGTTGGGACTACAATGTCCACTGTTGTGTATCAGAAAATATCTTTTACTTTCCCTGTTTATCTTATTTCGTTTGCTCAGTGTTTGCCTGGGGCATCCCCAGCACGGAAGTACCAGTTTCGTTTTCTGTTTCTACTACTTTCTAATGGCCGTTCTGGTGAAGCCAGTTTATACTTTTGCATTGAAGGTCTTACTAGTTCGCAACATGCCACTGGAAACGAAACATTATAACTTGCTTACTCTGCTTTTCTGGACCAAACTCAAGAAATAATTTCACGTCTGAGATTTATTAATTTGGTATATTTTCTTATTTTCAGTTTTGCTGGAAAGCAAGTGACAGTTTTCCTTCCCTCGACTGCTGTTCTAACCACCGTCAAGCTGGATTGCCGCGTGTGCATCATCCCCTGTGTGGTGGACCGTCCGCTGCGGACTCTTGACACATCCCCACTCCCTGCACTTCAGCTGCCTGAGGAACAAAGGTAAGTAAGATGATAACATGTCCAGAGATGAAAGTCTTCAGGGTGATCCCTGATTTCAGGGATGTGCAAGTACCAAAGATTTATCTTTACATCCCTATACACAACCTATATTCCATGAGTTTAACACAGTACAAACTGTGCATTTCAGGGTTGTTGTTTTTTGCGCTCAGTCACCTTCACAGTGTTAACATATCGCCCTGGATAATTCAATAGCTTAGATAAAGTAGACATAGTGTTTGGCACAGCTACCTACCTTAAACAATATACCACCTGTTTCATTTAGCCAACTGTTGCTTCATAAAATGCATCAAAGAAACCTGCTGCCTACTCTTGGGGTGATGGCATGTGTGTTATTAATATGTTAATATCATTCAGAGTACCAAAATGATTCAATATGAATATAGGTTGGTCTTTTCATCATAAAACCTCGCATAAAGTCCTTAGACCCCTTGACTGATTCTGAGCACATTGTCTCTAGCAGCCTAAAACAGATTACTTGTTGTGCCATCTTGTGCCTGCAGTGCATTACTAAGGGGTAAGGTGAGATGACTGTTGCCCCCTGGTGGCAGTTAGTGTACAGGTGGGCACAATGTGCCATAATGTACCTATCTCCTGTAACATACATACCACACATAGCTCATAGAGTCCAGCTTACACTACTGATTAGCCTGTATAAACTACTGTGGTATAGGGTATAAGGTTACCCTGTGTATAAGGCACATCCTGACTTTGAGGGAAACTTACCGTAATACCTATACTAGTTTGTATCCTAATGTATAAGGCGCACCCTGACTTTGAGGTAAATATACTGTAATAATAAGTTTGTATCCTAATGTATGAGGCACATCCTGACTTTGAGGGAAACATACCGTAATACTAAGTTTGTATCCTAATGTATGAGGTGCATCCTGACTTTGAGGGAAACATACTGTAATACTAAGTTTGTATCATAATGTATGAGGCACATCCTGACTTTGAGGGAAACATACCGTAATACTAAGTTTGTATCCTAATGTATGAGGCGCATCCTGACTTTGAGGGAAACAAACCGTAATACTAAGTTTGTATCATAATGTATGAGGCACATCCTGACTTTGAGGGAAACATACCGTAATACTAAGTTTGTATCCTAATGTATGAGGCGCATCCTGACTTTGAGGGAAACAAACCGTAATACTAAGTTTGTATCCTAATGTATGAGGCACATCCTGACTTTGAGGGAAACATACCGTAATACTAAGTTTGTATCCTAATGTATGAGGCGCATCCTGACTTTGAGGGAAACAAACCGTAATACTAAGTTTGTATCCTAATGTATGAGGCGCATCCTGACTTTGAGGGAAACATACCGTAATACTAAGTTTGTATCCTAATGTATGAGGTGCATCCTGACTTTGAGGGAAACATACCGTAATACTAAGTTTGTATCCTAATGTATGAGGCGCATCCTGACTTTGAGGGAAACATACCGTAATACTAAGTTTGTATCCTAATGTATGAGGCACATCCTGACTTTGAGAGAAACATACCGTAATACTAAGTTTGTATCCTAATGTATGAGGTGCATCCTGACTTTGAGAGAAAGCTGCTGTAATACCTAGTTTAAATCCTAATGTATAAGGCATATCCTGACTTGAGATTTGGGAGAAAGTTGCTGTAATACCTAGCATATAAGGCACATCCTAACTTTGAGAGAAACCTACCCGGTATAAGGCGCACACCAGACTTGATTCCGACCAGTTTAGTACCAATCTTATGTAATCATACCCTGTCTACAAAACACACATATTACACTTCTTACCTATCTCTTACAAAATGTACACATAGCTTAGTTTGTTGAAACTCAACCATCAAAACTAGTCCACAAAATGTGATTTCTCATGATCATATACTGTAGATTAAACAGGGCACAAAATGTTGTTACAGCCTAAATATTTGGTCCCTTGTAATGCAATGGGAAAATACAATTCTATATTTTGATATTTCAGTTCATGGGCCATGAATGGTTTTGGGTGTGTGTTTGACCACTACGGGCGTGTCCCGGAGGGCATCTACAAGGTGGACACCTTCAACTCCCCGCTGGAGGAAGCCGTCTATAGTAACAATGTGGCACGCTTTAGGGAACTCGTTAAGGTGATTTCAGTAAATTATTCCATGATTTACCATGTTTGTATGATTAACCAAAAAGAGGCAGATGTGGCCAAACTTTGTGAAAATAAAGCATCAAAGAAGTGTAATTGTATAAAAATATATTCGTATATCGCTAGAGTAATATGTTGAGATAAAAAATATTGTGATTGGTGATTGAATAAATCTGTGATGTTTGCACAATTGATGGACTACAAAATGTTGTCTAGAAACAACAGGGAGGGGACACTTTGGGTCTCCAATGCTGAAGGATACACATTCCATTGGGAAGCCTTTTTTCCTGCTCTTTTGGTGACTGTGTTAACCACACAATGCTGATGTCATACTTCTGGAATGAATACCCAAGCTGGCACCACCTCTTTCATTTTCACACTACTTTTGGGATTAAAAGTTAGACCACCCTTGTTTGTCAGCTTTTGAAGCTAAGACCCCATTATTTGTGCATGTATGTGATGGGGGAGGGGTAGTGAAACATGGATCCACACAGTCACAGGAGAAAGCCTTTCCGAGTTATCAGCGTTTTTAATGCTTACCTCTAGTTTTCATTATTGTAATGAAGGCTATGCCACTTTTTACTGTACTTATCCATTAGGTTATTTCCAATAACACTTGAAAGTCTCACTAATTATGGCCCCCCTCTTTTATCAGGACGGACACTCGGTCACGGTCCAGCTGCGCGTTGGTCAGATGACCTGTATTGAGTTCTGCGGTATGATGGGGCATCAGGAGATGCTCCAGGCACTCATTGAGTCGTCCGTCAATGCCAAGATACTCAAAGAATACTTCAGTCTCAACGGTAAGTGATATCTTCTGTAATGGTTCATCCATTCATTCTTGAATACACTTGTGACTTTTGATTTAAAAGATAACTTCTCCTAAGCATCTACAGGTCTAAGTGTTCCTACTTGGGTAAATTAATCTTAATTTAGATGAATCAATCAGTCAATTTATGAAGTGTTGTACCCAATAACAATACGTTAAAATGGATATAAGTTGACATAAACTGATTGCCTCTTTGTTTCAGATGTGGTCGATAGGGCATATATGATTTCAAAAAATAAGGACATCTTCTTTGGTCAGGAGGCGTTGGCGGAAGCTAACCGTTATGAAGCAGCGTTATACACTGCAGTAGAGTACAACCAACCGGAATGTGTGCGCCTCATGTTGGATTATCTCGGTACCCGAGCTCCTGCCCCTCATGCTTTCCTCACCAAGGATAATGGACAAAAGAACCTCACTGCCTCAGAACTCGCTGAAGTCAGAGGTAGGTCCAATTATAAATATAACAGGTTACTTACTGACCCACTACACATCCCATTACGTTTGTCCCCTGTAGTTAAAAAATAGTCATTCCCAAACTCCATTCCAAATGTATGTAAACTTCTGAACGTAGATTTGTTTTCATTCAATTTAGTGTCATAAATTTTTATTTCAGGTCATGCTAAGTGTTCCGAGATCCTCCGGAACCACTCTCATGAGGCTCTGGCGTCATAGGAGATATTAGTACATTGACTGGTCGCCAGGAGGCAGGACTAGCAAGACCTGCATAGTGGCGCCACCCACGAGACGCACTGATACTACTACTGCTGATATTGAGCATTGCATAAAATCTCCTTCTCACCATAATCACACATTGTCTCATACTCACCGTCATCAACATGTTAAATAACACTCTAAGGGCCGCATAGTTTTTTTATGTACTATGTTCACCTGCCATCATTATGCATGAATGCAGCTCTGGCATGTAACTCTCCAGTGCTGCATTCATGCATAAATGATGACCCTATGAGGTTGATACACTGCCAAAGGGTCGGCATGATGCACCAATGTAGTGCTGGTGAGGTACCCATTAACACTGCATTGGTGCATCATGATGACGCGTGAGCAAGAACCTAGATTGCATGATGCATCCCGTAAAGGATGCGTTAGGCCTGCGTCGGTACACGCGTACTTGTGTTAACCCAGGTTCCTAGTGCAGTGTATTTAGATTTCGCAATGTGACTTCCATAGGTGGGGGGGGGGGGGCACAGCTAAGAGACACCCACCAGTAGTGTATTGAGACAACAATGTATTTATAACTTTACATTGAGTTTTGTACTGAGTAAATATATACGCTGGATATCTATCTTATGTTTACTAAGATATTCATGGTTGTTACTCGGATGTCCTGATGTCACTTTTGTTTTGGAGAATATTTGTGGTTTTAATGGACTATACATATTGTGTCACGCATTTAGATTTTATTTCATAAATGCAAAATCTTGAGATACAATCTTTCTATGGGCTGTTTATAATATATATATATCAGTACATGTCTACACTGAAAAAATACTTGTTTTTATTGAACATGGAAAGAGGTTTATGTGAATAATACTGCTGTTATAGACATGTAAATATATAGTTATACATAAACAGGTTGTTGTGTATAAAGAGGTAGAACTTTGCTACAAAGCCTAGCATTTTGTTAACGATAACGAGTGGCAAAGGACTGTTAAAACATGTATTGTCCTCTGCCCGTAAATGCCCACTGGAGATAAATATAAGGTACTATATCCACTCATGGACTCGACCATTGATGAGTTTTGTAAGAGATAATCAATAGAGATTAATTATACATGCGTACATTGGATCATCCGTCTACAGTGCACACATAGCACCGAGTGTTATTCTATGCTATATAATTATACTCCAGCATATATGCTCGTCATGCCAATAGCACTGCTGATATTGATTTTAACAATTCAAGCTCACATCTGTCATTACCAAAGAAAATCCCAAACTTAATTTTCACTCGTGCTGAGATAACTTTTCTCAATGTGAGTTTAATATATTAGTGATTGCATGTATTTGTACAAAAAATTGCGATGCCATGTTATTATTGTGATGGTGCTTTTTACTGTAATATCGAAATACGGTCGCTGAAACATGAAATATGCAAAAACTAAAGATTGGTGTGATTTTCCTATGTGGCATTCTGTTGCATACTCCAAGCGTTAATTACGAAGAATATTTGGATCGATATCAATCAGACTTGCGTGCCAAATAGTTATCAGACCTAGTGGGCATTACAGACTATCCCTAGGTAAATGTTAATCCTTTAATGCGCCTTGTTTTTAATTGTATTGTGCTGATCAGGCAGTCGTGATGCATGAATGTAGCCGAGGCGAGTTACTCGCCTAGGCTGAATTCATATATTGTGCCGATTCAATGGGATTGATAGACTGCTGAAGGGACAGTATTATAATTCTAATTTAAAGTCGCAGTATAATAATGCACATACAGGTATATTAGATTAAAACTTTACCAAAAGAAGTAAAAATATATAGAATGTCTATTTAAGATCGATACAGTTTTTGGACATCAGTATGTCATTGAATTGCAAAGAGTTACAAAAATATTCAAGAGAGAGAAGATGCTTGGAATCTTTCATAGATTCCAAGTTCCAAGCATACTGATTTTTCCCGTTTTAGTTATATATAATATGTAATGACGAGTTGGTCCATTGTCATATTCTGCTTGGTGTGGTCACTGCTGAAGCAATTGAGTTGCATTAAAAGTGTTATTGACTACATTTTGTATCATAACACCTTGTCGTTAGTAAGAACCTGGCTTGAATATAAGTCGCAGTCCTTTTATCCACAACTGCTATCATCATATCACTATATACAATCTAAGATAAGTGCAAAAAGGTTTTCCTTCATTGGTAACTATCTAATGCGTCTTCTCCCTGTATATTACATACACATGGCATATTTTAGTGGTAAATAGAAGGTTGGCCCTTTTCTTGATGTGTGGGTCTTTAAATCTACAAATGTAGAACTGTTAAATATTTCCTATCTCTCTCTGTTTTTCGTAGTGATACACCTATCTAATGTTATAGTCCCTATGGGACTTTTGTTAGAATTTGTTATTTCATCAGGTTCATCCGATTTTCAATGTGAGATGGCGACTCGTTGTACATAGCCTATGACTAGTCTTCCTCCATTTATCCCTTATTGAATCTTTATGAGATAAAATGTTAGCACAAAATTAGGACTAGAGTGTGACGATTAACCCTTTATTCGCTGCATAGTACTTTAATGCATTTTGTAATGCAATTTCTGCAATTGAATCAATATTTATGCATCATGCCTACCCTTTGAGACTGTATCAGCCCTGCAGTGTTGGCATGATGCAGAAATATAACTCTGAACAGACTCACTAGGGCTGCATTCATGCATCATGAAAACAAAATGGACATAGTGTATCAAGGAACTCTGCAGCACTTAAAGGGTTAATTATTGGTGTGTTTGTCCCCATGGCTTGAAGATTGATTATTGACCCAAATTGTTCAGAACGGGACTTAATAACTCGATTGACTTCGTGCTCGCAGTCCAGGAAAAGATAAATTTTTCCTCTTCTCAAAGCAGCCAAAGAACTTAACTGAACTGTGTGTAGGTCAATGCCAAATGTTTATGCAAATGTGGAGAAAATACCATAAGATATGGTATCTGGTCTTTACTTTCTTCGTAATCCCATGCGCATAGTGCTGATCGAAACTGCACAAAGAATTTTATATTTAATCACAAATCTTTGCCATCTAGATGTGGAATGAAGTATTCACCCATACCAAAGACAATGTGTGGAAGCTCATGTTAACCTCGCCAAGTCCTGTTAGAAACACGTGTCACGGTGTGTGTTATACCCCATATTTATGGGTGCTCCTAGTCTAGATACAAGATAGACCATAGTGCATTTTATGCCAACCATATTGCCTGTTAAAAGCAAACCTTGAGTGATCTGTTTTTGAGATGGTGGGTGATATAATTATGTTGTACACTCTGGTAACCCTTTTAATGCCGCTGTTTTAAACCTCTTTGGCTCTCATAGTTCATGAAATTTAATTCAGCTCTGCTGAGTTTACTTGAAGCACCAGGGCTGCATTCATGCATTTCGCCAACCCTACAGGGTGAATACCCCCAAAGGGTCAGCCTGATGCGCTCATGCAGTGCCCGCGAGTAGACTTGTAAGCATGGTATTGAATGTATCATGGCTACAAAGGGGCGTTAACCGATAGCCATCATTCAGCATTTATCAAAATGGCAGAGTGTGGATACATAGGGTTATGTCCATTGTTATGTAGCTGTTATACTCATAGTGTGCCCGTTAACACCCATAGAGGGCCATATAGCGCTTTAAGACATCATGCCCATTTGTTGTCATATGATACATGAAGGCAGCCTGCGGGAGTAACTCACCAGGACAGCGTTCATGCGTCACGAAGGGTTGGCACAATCCCGGGGCACAATGCACCCATCACATTGTTGCCGCTACACAATCACAAAAGGGTATAGCGGAATAAAGCGCTATTCGGCCCTCAGAGGGTTAATACATCTGTGATTCTCATATTACACTTGTTACGGGTCACAGTCCCACCCTGTACATACACTGTTATACAACTCATACAATTTGTTGTTTCCAACTTGAAATTTATAGCAGGGAAATGCTATACATTGACACGGATCAACCAAGGCAAATATTATAATTGGATTCCCACCGGTGTTTTATTTAGAGATAATACCCCGTTGACTAGTTTGTGATAATGTATTTATGTGGATTGTTTTTGCTTCTTACATTTATTTACTTGTTAGCTACGCAACACTTACTACATTTTGCTAGTTTTGAAGTGCATAATTTATGGGCGCATTTGCTATAGAATTCTTCTGAGGTGATATACATATCATCTAAAGTTCTTTTAGAGTGGTTTTATACGTTCTACAAGTAAGGCTGTAAGATCTCGCATTGTCAACTAAAAAGGAGAAAAATAAGTTTAAGTGAAAAAAGTATTATATAGTCATGTTGACTTTATCTAGTCTCCGGCAAACCATAAATGAAAAGAAAAAGATGAGAAAATAAGAAAGTCTTGGAATAGTATAACAATTAAAGGGAGAGGGAAGACTCATATGTGCATGTTTGAAGTAATTTCTGTGCCAGTTACTCGGTATCTACTCTTTCGCTTCACGATTCACCTCAGACCTAATGTATCGTAACTCAAAAAGTACTTCAACGTGATCTGTACTATTTTATGGTATTGTGTCATATTAAAGAACAATTGTTGGAATTTGCATAATAAATTGGTTTAGAAATTTACCAATATTCCACAAACTAAGTTCACATTTTTTTGAATAATCCACAAAATGTACGATTACTTCAATGTGGCCTTAAAAGTGTTTTTAGGATCTGTTCTAATCCTGTGAATTTTCCTTGATTTATTCTTATATTCTTTATCTCGGTTCTGCTTTAGCCATTCACTCAACTTTCCATGGCAGCTAGAAACTGCCTTTAGAACTGGAAGTCGCAGTTCCCACGGGAGTACACAGTCAAATTTCACGTCTTTGATTGATTGTTTTTACTATCTCTGTTTGATGTCTAGATAGATATTTCTATCATATTTCCTATAGTTGTAAGGAAAAGGGAGATTTATCACTTTTTTTAGTATTTGGTGTCTTTCAAAACTGGGAGAAGTGTGTGCTGGTATATAAATAGTGTTAAGTTTTATTCATAAAGTACTGCAAGATATAACTTAAAGGTGACATTTTACTTGAGTAGTTTTATAATCCCAATATCACACCAGTCAGTTCTTGTACAAGTTTGTATTCCCCAGTTTCCAATACGATGTAGAGATGATGTTAGGAGGCTGTATGATTAATTAACCGACACGCACAGTGATTTCACCAATCAAGGTATGGAAAATGTTGTCCCATACATAAGTATTATTATCCTGATCTTCAGAAATTATTTAGGAATGCATATTACACTGATATGCATGATTTATTGTTATAACACCAATGTTATGCAGTCATAGATCATAGACCCAAATAAAGCCCGTTGGCCGGTTTGTTATGGAAAAGAATTGTAGTAATCTGTGCCCAGATCTCGGTAGGAGGTCGTTCCAAAGTTTATTTTCTTTAAACCACGACGGTTTAGCATAGGTATTTAAGCCATTGTTTAGTGTATTTGAATTTGGTTTAAAATCCGTGCTAGGATATTTAGAGAAAATTAATAGATACAGATTTAAAATGAGCAATGTTTTCCTGAATTTCTAGAATATTTTGAGTACCAAATTCCTTGATAACCCACAGGGACCCCTTTTTCAGGTGCCCCTATATCATCAGATTTTAACTTTTTTTAGGGGATCTGTCCATTTCTTCCCTGAAGATAGCTGTGAAGATGGGGATGTGATTCAAGTAAAGTGATGAAGCTAGCTGGTACTTTTAAAAGGCACCAGTTCCTAAATACATATAAGTGAACTTAATTAAAGCACTGTTTTGTTCAAGTTGATTTGTGATTTTCTAATGTATCTACGCATGATTTGATTCACAATGTACTTTAATACTTGAAATAAAGCTGAAAACGAAGTTCTTAATACGTTTTCAATTGGGATTATGATTGGAAGGGACTAAGTATGAAAAGGAAATAAGGGGTAGTGGTCTGCACATGTATGCAATAGTTGATAAGATGAGGGGGGACATTCCAAATATAAAATAATGATACCTAGAAATGACTCTGATACCAATGTAACCAAAAATGCCTAATTAATGTGTATTCAATCCCACCTACCAGGATACCGGGTACCTATCAAAATGATTAGCTTATAGATAATATGCTGTATATCTGCTAGCAAATTTCAGAACCCTCTGAGGGGAAGGAAAAAAAATTGATGCATGTACCCAGTACCAGAGTACGCGAAATTTCACCAATCCCCCAACCCCCATGTTGTTAAAAAAATGACGACTCCTTTAGATCAATATACGCTGGTTGATATAAAGCTCTTTAGAGTCTAGTTATACTTAAATCTATAGGCCTACAATTATATCTGAGGCCACTCCATAAAAAATATCCCTTGTTTCTCATGTCCGACTGCCGGGACAAATGCTTGGTGAAATTTTCCCATCTTCTAGTTCTATCTAAAAATTTATCTATTTCAGGGTGCTATGGGATAAATAGGGAAAAATCACTCTTGAAAAATTTTGAGATTCTACCCTCAAAATGAATGTGATACAGGAGATTTTTAGCCAGTTAATAAAAAAAATTCAGATTGGATGTGGGTGAAGAGGTGTACCGTACTCAATGTGATTAGCAAAACAGTGGGCTTTAATACTATCTTACATGTATGTTTTATAGATTTTTAATTAGGCTTAAAAAACTAAAATTTGGGGTCATTTCAATTCTTAAACAAGACCAGAAAGTATTAAAGGCTTTGGGAGGGACTCCAAAGAAAATTTCAGGTACTACCCCTAAAATTGATTGTGTTTTAAAGGATTTTAAGGGCATATATTATTCCAAGAAAACTTCAATTTTAACTCAATGCATTTTAAATATTCCACGAAGAATTTCAGATTCCAGCTCAATGCTTTTAAATGTGTTTTCTAGGGATATCAGGTGGCATATTGTGGCAGGTGGCATATTGTGCCGAGAAAATTTTCAGATTCAGCCTTTAAATAGGTATGCAGTGATGCCACTTTTCCTGGTTTACCAGGAATTCCTGGTTTTCATTCCAAGATTCCTGTATTAAATTATGTTAAATTCCTGGGAAAATGTGTCCAAAAGTCCAATTTTCGTAGTTTTTGTCGGCCAGTAAGTGGCATCTCTGGGTATGTTATGGGAGTTTTGGGCAAATTGCTCCAAGAAATTTGTTAGACTGTCCTTTTGATTTTGTTTTATGATAAATTCATAGAGGTTTGTGAAAGGGGGCATAGCCCCAAATATATTTCAGGTTCTATACCTCTAAATTGTTTGTCTCTAGTGAGCTAAACTCATGTAAAGTAATTTTCTCTGTGAAGGTCTATGAAATGGAATGAAGTATTCACACAGAAACATGTGTACACACAAATCACAAGACAATAGGTACCTTAGTTGATGTGCTTAATAAAGACTTAGGGGTAAAATTTGCCAAGAAAATCTCAACATTTCACTTCAAATATTGATGTGTGTTCTAGGGGATTCAGAGGGCAAATTGATGTAAAAGCATTTCAAGGTTTACAGTATAATGAGTGTCTACTGTGTGTTATGATGCTTTGGGAGAAGATTGCTCCCAAGATAATTTACAGGTCTTTACCACAAAATGTCTTTTGTATGATTTAAGGCATGTTGCTCCAAGAAAATCTGGTCTTTTATAAAATGGTGTGGTCAGTATTAATCTTCAGGAGGGATGAAAGATAAATTACTCCAAGAAAATTCAGAAATTCCCTTTTTAGATTTAAGGCATTTTAAGGGCTTTTGGAAAATAATTAGTAAATCCCATAACTTTGGTTCTAATTGGAATATTTGAAAAATTCTTTCAGTTCTAGAAAGCCCAGCTGATCCCCCACGTCACTGTCGCATTTTACAAGGTCTCTATTGCACATTTCTTTTGCGACAGCTGCCCAGCCCTGGGGCCGCCCTCGTCAAGTTTGGTATCGAATTAAAGCTCAGGGCCCCAGAAATGCAGCTAGCTATGAGTAATAACTATTTCCACACTTTTTAAATGTTGATGATAATTACTTTTTTCTTGCCTGCAGACAACCGCAAAGTGTCGGTTTCGATCTTTATCGACTCCTTATCTCCCAAATTATTTAATGAGTCCTCACTCATTACTTTTTTCATTGCTGTGATGAAAAAAACACCTTAAATTTTTGGAGTGGTCTATCAAAGACAAAGGTTTTTGTTTTTTTTCTCCAGGGGTCAATAAAAAAAAAATGGATCTAGGTCTATGGTGGTAGTGAGCAACTACCACACGTTCTTTCAACTTAAACATCTATACACTACCGGTTGTGAACATGTTCTATGTTTTATGGGGGGAAATGCGGGCTAAGAATATCCTCGACGTGTCTACGTAAGGTCTGGGGATACCCATTCAGGGTGGCGGGAGCGTCTGCCTTGACACGGCTAGCCTCGTTCCAGACGGACTCGTGACGTCACGAACGCTGACAGGAAGTCCTCCATATTTTCATTTGGAACAAAACATTGCTCGATTCTCGACCATCAGTTATGTCTTCAACAAAGGGCTATGCGGCCAGGAATAGAAATAAGAGGCCCACATGAAGAGGGTGACGTGTTATTCATCTACCTGGCCATTCCTGCGAGCCACATGCGTCAGAATTTACCACAAGTCGGTAGGTTTAATGAAAGAAATTCCCCGTTGTTCGGTCAGGCTCGGTCGGGAGTCCCTCACTGCCTCAGTGTCTATGACTGTCACTTGACTGCACTCTGCAGTCAGACCATCAAGATTTTTGCTCTTCTCTCCCCCATCTGCAAGGGTTTATTTGATCAAGTATAGGGGCTGGGACGGGATAAACACTACTATGGGATCATTGTAAGGTCTTTATACCTTTTTATTAATGTTGGTATGATATTGTCTCCCACTTCAGTGGAAACTAGACGCTAGCCTACTTTTGACTTTTGTTATTTCAGTCTGACCTGGGTCCTGGGAGTCTGACTCAAGTTACTGAGTTAGTCAGTAACTGTGTCCGTACCCGGGCCGTAGTCACTGAGTCGGGAAATGGTTAATTTGCTCTAAAACCTATTCGCTCTACATACGCATTCGCTCTACTCCCTGGACCATTCACACTAATTCTATGGCGTAGGGACAGCTCTAGTGTTGTCGTTTTTCAAATTCTATAAGAAGAGATGGATATTATCTGGTAGGGCGAATGGTCCAAGGGGGTAGAGCGAATGGTCTAGGGCAAACTGGCAGTAGGGCGAATGGTCTATAACTCACTGAGTCGCTACCCTGTACAGCATATTGTACTACTCTGTACAGACTGTAGCTCTAGTTAATAGAGGTTTTTCAGCGAATGTGTATTCACAGACTCGGCAGCCCTGGTGGAGATCTTAGGTGTCACCTCTGACTTCAGTTTAGGGGGAAGCATTACTGTAGCGATCTACCACCCTGTATAAAATCCCGATTTTTTTCTCTGAATCCTGTACCTTGATAAAAAAAAATCCTTTTCGCCACTAATAGAAGAGAGTGAGGGGAGCATGCATAACTAAAAATTATGAATGTCTGATTTATGTAAATATTGAAACTCTTTGGTTGAACTGGAAGGATGGTCTGCGCGAGATTTGACAGTGTGTGGATAGCTTTACTGTGACAATCTACTACCCTTTACAAGATCCCCATTTTCTCCCAATCATTTTGCTTCATTAAAAAATCCCTTTCCCTAGTAACAGGAGAGACGTAGGGGAGTAAACTAAGAATCATTAAGGTCTGATTTATATAGATATTAAAAAAACTAGTGTTAAAGTGGAAGTATGTCTGACTTGAGTGAGGCAAGCCACACACTCACTGCTCCACCCCTGCCGATCCTGCATGGCACATTCTTCCACTTTCACAAAAAACTTCAACATTTATATAAATCAGAGATTTACAATTCTTAGTTCTGCATACTCCCCTACATCTCTACTGTTAGTGGTGAAAAGTATTTTTTGATAAAGCAAAGGGATTGGGAGAAAATCAGAATTTTATACAGGGTAGTAGATCGCTACAGTGCATTCTCTATGGCAGCGTGAGCGATGGAGATCTCTATGACCATCATGCACTGTATGTTTACGTCACGTGAGAAAACTCTATAATGAGTAAATTTAAAGCTGGGGATCCTCTACCATGAATTTCTTGTGACTTTCAAATTATTTTGATGTTGGCGAATGTTGTCGCACACTGCTCGGACGTCACTTGAACATTGTCACAGCAGGTGATCCACTGCTGGAACGATATCTGCAACAAAAAACTTACGAGAGAAAGTTGCAGCATTTCCGCAGTAGTGGATCTCCCGCTTAATACTGACTACCGTGAACTGAGTATTGAAGAAGTTGAATCAGTCTTTCTCATGCATCATGATTGTATTAAACAGGAGAACCACTGGCACTACCGCGAATTTCTTGCAGCTAACCTTCATGGGACAGAACTTCCAACAGCACTAGCCAATACCAGTATCAAAAGTTCTGTGAATCCTGTCGCCTGCAGCTTGGCCATAGCATTGATCTTGTCACAGCAGGTGATCCGCTTTCTGCGACAGTACATGTAAGAGAGAAGGTCATAGCAAACTCCCAGTAGTGGATCCCCCATGTAAGTTGTACCTTGCGGTGCACCCTGAGTTGAAGAGAATGCTATAAGGTGCGTCTGAGGCCGGTTTCAAATCCTATACCGTAGTGAATATTTCAGTTCACTGTGTATAAGTATCAAACACTCCACCTGCCCCCTGTGCTGTGGACTGGGGACCTCCATGAGAGGGCATGAAGGAGCAGAATATCAACTTCATCGGTAGTCCACAAAGAGAGTAGTCCTGTTCAGTACTAAAAGTGGGCATACCGTACCCGATTCATCAAAGGCAACTAACTTTAGGTTTCTTGTGACATGAGGTGAGTATGTGGGCAGCTAGTGTCCATATGCACATGCCCAGGCCTACATGCTTGTCTTTTTTCATGGGCTTCCCCCTCAGTGACCCACGTCTGAAGGGACTGCAGACAGGCCAGATTCGATCGGTAGTTAGGCAGAGGGGTGCCAATTTGATCGGGAAGATCAAACATGTTTGATATGGACCGACTGGATCGGACATCCGCGCAGACACTCCCTATCGTCAGGATCGGCCGATTGAGTCAGGTCCATCTGCAGCCCCCTTGAGTGATGTAAGGCCGTGGTTTGTCTCTCCCCGCCCATGGGATCAGGCAAATAAAAGAATACTTGCTATCTTTTCTAGAAGAGTAGGGTAATGAAGCCCCAGTAGCGGTTTTTCCCCTCACACCTCCTCATAGATTCGATCATTGATCCCATAGATTCGGTCATCCATAGATGCAGTCACCACTGTGATGGACAAGCAGCATATAAATACCTGTCTAGCTGCTTGGACAAGCAGCTTTTAAATACCTGTCCAAACTGAGAAAGAAAGGACTGAATGTCCATAAACAAATGAGGCAGTCCAATGAAGTGGGTATCCCACTTTTGGATGGTAGTCAAATCAGTCAATCAATCAAACACCCCACGTGTAAGCCGTACAGTAGTATATATGCAGTAATAAATTTCAGCCAATGATTTGTCTTGCATTTACAAGAGACCTTATTTGAAGCATTATATTGTAGAGGTCGGCGGAAAATGTCCTGGAGAAACCGGGAGTCGAACCCGGGACCCTCCAACCTGCAGGCGGAAGCTCTACCGCTGAGCTACTTCCCCGTCTGACATTCTCTACCTTCCACCTACATCTGGATCGGTATAATACACAAGGGGGGCAGCTTATACCGGCTGACCAGCCCCTGAGGGCTGGTGCAACTGGAACGGGGCAGATAGTCTACCGCCATGGACTTACAGTCAGAGCTGGCCCCTACACTCCTCCCAACCAGCTTCAACCATGGCCAACCAGCACCAAGCATTCCTCCCAACCAGATCGGTTGGGCTTTATCAAGCATTGTGAGGCACTCCTGATTTCCCAGTTGACCTACCAGTACACAGTACTGCCAGGGGGCGAAGCGTATTTGTATTATACTGTTCCAGACACCTACACCTGGATTGGTATGACACACACGTAGGGGGGAGCTACCACCGAATGCTAGCCCCTGGGGGCTGGGATCTCCAGAAACGAGGCTGCTGGCCTTACGGCAGAGCTGGCCCCTACACTCCTCCCTACCAGATTCAATATAGGGTTCAGTACCCTATAGGTACCAGATACCTGGGACTAGTACTGAGTTGAGCCCAACCACCAAGTCTCCTCCCAGCACTAGCAAATTGAATCGTCATTCGTGTCACACCAGCCCAGGTACCGAGTTCTCGTAGTCCCCCCTTGCAGGGCAGGACCAACTCGGTTTCTCCACCAGTGTAGAGGTTGGCGGAAAATGTCCTGGATAAACCGGGAGTTGAACCCGGGACCCTCCAACCTGCAGGCGGAAGCTCTACCGCTAAGCTACTTCCCCGTCTGACATTCTCTACCTTCCACCTACATCTGGATCGGTATAATACACAAGGGGGGCAGCTTATACCGGCTGACCAGCCCCTGAGGGCTGGTGCAACCGGAACGGGGCAGATGGCCTACCGCCATGGACTTACAGCCAGAGCTGGCCCCTACAATATAATGTATGGAATTTCAAGATCTCCTTCTACTCTGTGCTAAAACGAGAACCACACGAATTTGATTACCTTCACTGAAACGGGCTGCCTCGGTATGAGTGCTCCCCCTTGACTCATTCAATTTACTATTGATAGAACTACGCAAGTCATCTATTGGTGGTCATGATACATACATGAATGTAGCCCTGGTGACACGCCAGGGCATCATGTCGGTGGCTTCACAGGATTGATGCACTCCGAATTTAAGAGTTGGCATGATGCACTATTTTTGCAGCACTGGGGGGTTATTCACCAAAGGCTGCTTTGATACGATGCATCGGAACAAATGAACAAAAGAGTTCGAAACTGACCTAGAAAATAAATATACTGAAAGCAGGTGATTGCTTTCAAAAGTGTGACAAGCAACACAATAGAGATGGTGAACCAGTAAGAGAATACCGTAAACTCCTACATTTAAGCTACATAGTCTGGTGAGGCCTAAAAGAGATTTTTTTTAGGCCGGCTGTAAATCTTTTCACCTACGTGACATGAATTTGATGTGCAAGATTGTGGAAAAAACTTTCATCTCTCAATAAGTACCAAAATATCAGATTTCCCCCCAAAATGCCCATAAAAATAGTTAGGGTAGGGCCAAAAAATTAGGGTAGGTAGCGTTACCTGAACACAATATTTGTATTTTTTTTAGGCCTGAGGCAAAAAAAAAATAATTGTTTGTTTCAGGTCACCCAACCCTACCTAGCTAAACAGGGCCGACCCTAGAATTTTTTCTTCAACTTTGGAGAAATTATACATTTTTTGGCTATTTCTTAGTCAATTTAGTCTTCTGTGAGTCACCGTGACTCGTCGCATGTCACTGTGACTCGTCACCCCTTTTTGTAGCAGTTAAGGACAAGGTGACCTAAAAATAAATTGACAAAGGATTTCCTTGTAACTTGAAATATTTGTTCCTTACATGATGTGTAATTGAAATATGAAATAAAAAGTTGGGGTAGCAATGCTACTTTCTTCGGTATCAGCCATCTTTTGTAGGATGCTTTACCATTGGGTCTAATGGGCTGATACCTAGATATTTGGATTTTAGAGGAACTTAGTTGAATAATTCCCAAACTTGACAAACAATTTTTTTCAAAAACTATAATTATGTTTATTGACGTGTTAATCAAAATAGAAATGTAAAATCATGTGGTTTCAATGCTACTTTTTGCACAAGATGAGTGTGTATACAAGGGGGTGGGAACCCTAATACATAAGCCTATGGACCACGGCCAGAGGGGGGGGGGAGGGATTCACAGTCTGTTGAAAAAGTTTCTCCAAACCTAATAAAAGTGCACATTTATATTAACAGGCATAACTTGTTAACTAATAATGATAGAAACTTGGTTCAAAAACTGACAGAATCCTCTAAATGAGAAGAATACACTAGTTCCCAAAGTGACTGCTAGGCGCCTGCCGCTCTCGTCCTTAAAAAAAATCACATACCGTAATCTCCCACGTAGAAGACGCGTTGCGCGTATAGGACGCACACCAAACTCAGCAGAAGCATTTTCGCGTATAAGACACACCTCTTAGGACTCAATTTTGTAAATCCAGTACTGTTCTATAGTAAAATTACCCCTCGTATAAGACGCACCCTGCTCTTGAAAAAATCCTATAAGACGCACAAGGCTTTTGTTTGGCCTAGAGGACGCGTCTTATACGCGGGAGATTACGGTAATAAAAGACAAATTCGACCTACCCTACCTAATTGGCTCAGCATGTTAACTGAAACACACAAGTTTTTTTGTTTTATTTTTGTGGTCTATTAAAGGCCTTAAAGCTGCACCCCCAACATTTGGAAATAAATGTAAGAAGCACATGAGCCTTGAAAATTGATAGTTTTAAGCTGTTCTATAGCGGCATATACCCGTCTTTAGCTCTATATACCCTTTCATAGTTGGCCCAGGGTATCCCTGGGCTATTGGAGCTGGGTTTTCAGTCAGATCCACAAATTTGTAATCACCAACTTTAGGGTGTAATCATTCAGTGATATACTGTTAGTTTACACATTTTTCAAAAGCCAAAGGAAAGTTTCAAATCTCAGCTATCAGACAACATTTTGTCCTTTATGGTGAGTGATGTCTTTCTCTTTTGAAAAAAGCTGCTGCACTTACGTCATGTTTTTGGGGGCTATACTGACTACAAGTTCTTTAACCATTGGGTCTATGGGTCAGATAGATTTTGGTGATGAAATTAGCACATATCCTATGGGTAATCACCAAGTGAGACACTTTTTTTCAGCAGGCAATGTTCACAGTGTCCAAGCTATACACATAACACATTGGGGACTGAGCGATAAACTAAGCATGCTAAGGATAAAGTTTTCTGTGGGGGCTAGGTGTCCAGGGGGGGGGGGCCCAGGTGTCCAGGGGCTAGGTCTCCAGGGGCCAAGTGTTCAGGGGCCAAGTGTTCAGGGGGCCAGGTGTCTGGGGGGCCAGCACACAAGGGGGCCAGCAGTCCCAAGGGGTTTAGTAAGAGAAGATTATGCCAGACTGGTGTCAGTACATGTATAGATAATAGTCTCTATTTGTAAGTAATTAGTCAATATTTCGCAAGTGCTGATTCCTGTGACCCTACAGGGTTGATAAAGGGTTTTATGGTACCTACCTTCTGTGTCTTCTGTGCTTCAATGCACAACGCCCAATTTTTATGGGGGGGGGGGTAGTAGACCCTGGGCCATATGTGATATATATCACATGTTAAATCTTTTTATACACCTGTCTATAAGCCGCAACCCATGTATAGGCCGATGTTGGGGAACTCAAATAGAGTCATCGCTTGATGGTTCTGCTGTTTAAAAAGAGGTAATTTGTTACAATCTCTATTTGTTCTCCGCCATTTTTGTGTCAGTGTGAAGTACCATAAGGCCACACCAAAAAAATAAGTTGGTCCACGGATTTTGGTTTTGAAAAAAAAAATGGTGCGAGCGAGCGAAATTTTTTTTTTTTAATTTATTTATTTATTTTTTTAAAAAATTTTAGTGTCCAATGGATTCCTTGCTGGAAGAGTGAGGCGAGCGAAAGAAATTTATTTTAAAAAAATTGCCAAACATCACAAAGAGAAAACTTGTAGAAAGTGAAGCGAGCGAAAGAAAAAAAAATTTGCATTTCTGAAAATATGGAGAGGGAAATCCGTAGACCAACTTATTTTTTTGGTGTGGCCTAATCTCCTGCATACAAGGTGCATCATATACATGAATCAGAGGCTTCCTACGCCTTATAGATCCATCCCAAAGTCTGGGTGTGTCTTCTAGGTGAGGTAATTTATAAATAGAACTAAATGACCATGGTGTACGAGGTGGCCGATCCACCCCTCGGAGACCCCCCCCCCCCCCGAGGGGTGGATCGGCCACTGAGGACACCAGGGGAGTTTAGTTCTATATTTATTTTATGTTTTTAGAGGGTTTAAATAAGGAAAAATTATCAAAATCCATTACTGTAGTTCCCCTTATGAGCGGTGGTCCGCCATTTTGAATGTTTACATGCGCCCGGAACGAGGCTACGGTATTGGATCAGCCGCTGTGGTGGATCGCCACACGTTACGCCACTGGGGGTGTGGCGATCGGCGGTTCAACGTTAAACCTATAGGAAGAAGTTATTGACATAAAATAAAGAATAGTACTGAACCTTCAAAAAGAAGCGGCCACTAGATGCACCTTAACTCGGGGTGCGTTTCATACGCGAGATGCGCCTTATATGCAGGCAATTACAGTATGTCTGATTACCTCAACGCTAGTATAAAAATAGGGGTTATAACATAACACGGTTCTACATACAATGTGTACATAATAGAATAATGGGGTATGCTATATCTAACAGGGTTCTCAGCAGAATGTAAAATCACACCGTAAAATCTTGCAGCGAGCTGGCTTAAAATTTCATTTGGTAACATCCTAAGCCTTATGGTAGGCTAAAGTTGGTTGTTTAGTCTCATTCATGACAGGGTGGGGATTACAGATGGGAATTTAACTAAGAAATTGAAAGTATTTTCATAAATATGGCCATAACTTATGTTCTTATTGGCCGATTTGCAAAATTCAAAAACCTATATGAAGCTAAAATGACACTGGTGGTGATTCTGAGATGAAATCACACCGGCGGCAGTAAAAATCATGCCGGCGGCTCACCGGCGTCATTACAGTGTGAGGAGAACCCTGTCTAACATGATAATGGCACATACTGTAAGTGCGCACCCTGCTTTTTGTGGTTGAACATGGGGGCACAGGAGTCAAGAGCTAAACGAAATTGAATAAAGTACATGTATATTGTACCAGTAAAAGTACACATACATGTACATGGATAGAAGTTGTCAAATATCATCAAGTTCTGTAAATTATACTACCGTAAAAACATGCATAATTATTGGATTTTTTAGGGCTCGTTGAGAAAAATGAGAAGAAAAGGATCCCCTGCTTCAAATTTGTGCCCTCAATTTTAGTCTGGTCCCACATGCCTTTCCTGGGGTTAGTTTGGCAGCTTTTATGCAAAGTTTTACGGTTATCATTAATAGAATGATTTCTAGCAGACACACAAAACAGTTTAGAACAAAGAGTATTCCAAATGAGGAGAAGGTTATAGGCGATAAACACTAATACATAGATAGAACTAAACGACCGTGGTGTACGAGGTGGTCGATCCACCACGAGGGAGTTGTCTCCCCCGAGGGCTAACGCCCTCGGGGGAGACAACTCCCGAGGGGTGGATCGTCCACCGAGGACACCAGGGGAGGTTAGTTCTATATTTATTTTATGTTTTTAGAGGGTTTAAATAAGGAAAAATTATCAAAATCTGGTACCGTAGTTCACCGCACGAGCGCCCATGGCCATTTTGAATGTTTACATGCACCCAGAACGAGGCTGCAGTGGTGGATCGGCACACGTTACGCCACTGGGGGCGTGGCGATCAGCCGCGCAATGCTATCTCTACGGGAAGAAGTTATTTTACATAAAATAAAATAATAGCTGCTGCATGCGATGGCTATATAATAAATGTGCAATGATTAACCAACCCTTCGAGGGCCGCGTGATGCCCCAGGAGCCATGGACCTTGGGTGTTGTGATGCACCAATGCAGTACTGGCACGATTTTTGCATTTTCCATTGTCCCATTCATAAGACAGATCATGAAATGTTTTTTCTATTGGTATATCTAACACTGGGCAGAGCCCCTCCATAAGCACAGGCAGGGCTACTACCTTGCCCCCCTGCCTCCAAATATACTCCACCCAGCTCTGTGTCTTATCTAGCCATGTGACGTCACCAGAGGCGATCGAGGGTAGAGATAAGGGGGTGCAAATTCCCATCGTAAATGGATATGATTTTATCTCATGTTTTTGTCTTCAATTTCATATTACACTTTAATCACTTTTATTTCCACATATATGTTATTAAAATCAATTTAACCTGGATATAAATAAGACGTCATTAAGGTAAATTATGTGAGGGAGGACATACCCTAATCTTGCATTCATTACATTATTGGGAAAGGATACATAGGTCAAAGTTGCAAAATTTTACTGTTTTTTTCCTGTGAGAGTGATGTCCTAATTATCTGTCATTAATCAATTACCATATTTCCCCGTCTATAAAAGGCTACCTTAGTGTTAAATCAAAGCCCATAGGTTACAATGTGTGGTCGATAAAAATCACATTTCAGGCGAAAACTCTACTTCTACCTGGATTACTGAGGCAATTCGCTCAGCTATGTAATGCCTCGATATTTTCCCAATACCTACAACCATGGTATCAGCCTGGTCAATAATTTGTCACATACTAGTAGTAATTATATAAGCCGAGTCTTATACACTTACAATACCAACACAAAAGCAGAGATGCCAACCAGAGCCATCCCGAAAAAGCCGTAATTGTACGGAGTTTAGACCAGAAATTATAACAATGTATGACCAATATCGTAACAAAGACTGTACAAATCAATTTAGAATAGTTTCAGTCAATATAAGTGATTCTGTTCAATTGATTATAACCTACAAAAAAAGTTTGATGACAGTGTTTTCTGAGCGTGGTATGAAAGGCCAGGGAGGGCTTGTACCCTTAGTTTTCTTTGGAATGTGTGAAAATTTCTTTCAACTTTAGAAAGCTCAGGAACTTTTTAAATTCATATACCCTACTAACTCAATTACCATGTGCCTGTCAACATAAGTATCTCTAATTGCCTAGAATCATAATTTTGAATTTTAAGATTTTAGTAGTCGTATTATAGGGTCAAAAATCGTAACAATTATGATATTACAAAAAAACATTTGCATCTCTGCCAAAGTCAATTGGTGTATATCACTTATTGGCCCAGGTTCACCTGGGCTATTGGCGGCGCCTTTTCAGTCAAAAACTGATGGTCATGAATTGGAATTTTAGATGGGAATAGCTCATCGAAATTGGGGGATAATTAGACAAAAAATCATGGAAACATATTCTTTAGGATCTAATCTTTCATTGTACATGCACAATTCCTGGGAAAAAAAATTCTTTAACTATGAAAAAAGCTGAAGAAAAAAACTGACATATTTGACCTACTTTCTCACGAAATTGAGGCTCCATAGGATTGCATTGCGCGGTCAATTTTGGCGGTCGACAGGGGGTCAAAACAACACATTGACTCCTATGGGAATTGGGCAATTAAGACGCTTTTTTTCAGCAGGTAAGATGTTAAGACTGTTTATGTAGGAGTGTGTAAATCGGACCACCATTTTTTTTGTTATGTCGACCGCCTCACTTCCGGTCTGGAGACTTGATGCATGCGTGCAGAGTGAACGGTCATCAGATTTTATTTTTCTTATAACAGTAAAAAGATAGTATATATTTGATTCAATTTTGATTAATATTGCCAAAGATGCATGGATTATATTCAAAAAGCCATTAATTTCATGTTAAATGGATAGAATATATCATTTCACCGTCGAAAATGCAACTTCCGGCAAGGAGGGGTCGCGCATGCACACAGAACATCAAAATCCAAAATGGCGGACAGCGAGACGATTGACTCACGGTGCCATCGAAACTGCTTGATTATAACAAAATGGAGAATTACAGTGTCTCATGCCTTTTTATGGTTAATCTGGATCCTTATTCAACACCTGCTGATATTGTGCAATGCTTAACTTGCCAGGAGAGGAGTTATTCGCCAATGAAACATGCGAGTGATAATGGGTGTATTCTCCTTAGGATTAACCATTGACAACTGACAGACTGTCACTATAGTGCCAGTCACCTATGGTAGGTCATGAACGAACCTGGGCCAATCGTGCATTGCACGCGTTCTATCTTATATTCCATAAGCTAGTGTTTACCCATAATACGGTACATTGTTACATGTGCAAAGGCACACATAAAGGATACAGGATGTGTGAAAATGCAATGAACTAACTATTCAATCAAAAAGAATGGCAATATAGACTAAACCTTTCCCAAAAGAAATCTATTCATATATATTATTTCCATCTAACTAGAGCATCGGGGCTCGACAAATCCCTGTGTCCAGTGCCCGGCACACAAAAATATTTTTCTGGACATAACTTATTTTTCAAGTTGTGTCCAGTGGACACAGCTCCTAAGCCAGTATCATGAATTGACCCAAAGGGCTAAGACACAACATTTTCCTCCTGGACACAACTTTGATTTGCCTTTGTGCCCAGTGGACACACTGCTTTCAAACAGCAATAGGCTTCCAAATATCACACAGAGGTGTTGAGTGTTAGCTGCCACATAGGCTGATGCTATGGCAGACTGCTTCCCACCCCTTAGACTTAGTAAAGGATTCTGGTGAACTGAACATACGGGTCTTCACACCTAGCTGCAGGAGGAGCAGTAGCTGGCTTGTTTGTAGTGTGGGTGCACTTCTCACGCCTACTACTCGTTTATTATATAGACTGTTTCACCAAGAATATAGTCAACCAATATGTTGATCCACGCTGATAATAATCGTACAAAGTAGTGTGGGACGTGTCAGGAGCCCTTTAAAACCAGCACTGCATTGGTCCATCATGAAGACCCTGCAGGAGTGTTTCAACCCCATGGGGTCAGTATGATGAATAAATGCAGCCCTGGTGACTAGACTCACCTGTATCATGACGACCAATCGGTATGATGCATTAATGCACTATGTTCCACTTACAGCGTTAGTACCAGTGTATTGGATGAGTCATAGACAGGGTAGTTAGTATATATACATGTACATATACCAATTGTCTTTGCTGTCACGTTCAGCATCTACCACAGTACATATAGTGCAGAAACCTGTGTATGACCTGCGGCTTATATACCAAACAAGTTTATAATGGCCCAAAGAGATGGTGGTGGTGGGGGGAGGGGGTACGTGCAAGTTATTCAATAATAAAGTACGAAAAGGTGAGACTTTAAGCGTCGTCTCAAATTCAGAGTGTTCCTTATATGCAAGTTGTTTTTTTTTTATTTCTACCAGCACCGTAAAACCCTGCATCTCAGTGTGGCTTATAAGACCACCCTGAACTAGTGCGGCTCATTCAAGGGGTTTTACCTAAATAGACTATAGTGGGGAATGGTAACATGTGCAGGCCCTTGATGCAGCTTACAGCTATATCCACATATTCAAAGTACGATTTACACAGGTGCGGCTTATATGTGTAGATAAGGGTACAACATCTAGGTCAGCTGCTATCTATGTATCATTTAATCCTTAAAATAAATAGTGCAAGAAATCAATGTTGAACCATTGTTATCGACCCTTCAAAGTCCGCTTAGTGTATGTAATAAAGGGTCATGCTAATAACCGTACAGGGTTGATACACTCCCGAAATGGTCAACATGATGCTCCAATGCAGTGATGGCATGTATTGGTGCATCGTGACCTGAACCTAGAGGGTATCGTGCAATTATACCAAATGAAAAGGCCGAAGCTTTTTTTGTTGGAGGGAGGAGGGGGGCAGACCAATTTTTGTCCCCGATACTAAATGCTACATTTTCTATGTTTATAACTGGGGTCTGATAACGATGTCAATATGAACAAAGATAACTGGTACTGTATTGTAATTTGTACATGTCTCTGTACTTCCAGTCGGTACTTCCACATCACTTTCTACTGCTTACATACATAGAACATACATACATGCAAACTCCTCAGTCTTTTCATTTTTCTCAGTTTTCCCTAAGATATGCTATGGTCAATCTTTTCAAATATCCAGATGCAGTGAAAAATCACTGAATATAGTTCTACCACTGTATAGGGGGGGGGGTCTCAGTGAAATTTAGATACAAAGGTATCAGCCATCAGAAAGCACCAGGATGTACGATTTGGCTTCTAGATGTTCAACATTTTCCTGTGAGAGGAAATTTGGGTCACTTGAGTTCAGAGTCTGCATGTAAGTATAACTATAAGGTGCATCCTGGGGCTTGATTTATTTTTTAGGTTTTAATACCCCGGCACTGATTTATGGAATACATATATCTTGCTAATGGGCAATGACTGACTTTTGAATCTCCGAGAAGTCTTAGAGTTTCACCTTTAATTTGGATGTAAGATAATTAGGATGTAAGCGCCCTCCTCACTATAATGTCTTTTTTTTTTTAAACATATTTCACTGCCCTGGTACAAATGGGAATATTGACTTGATTTTGTCAACCATCACCAAGTACTGGTAATCAATTTTCTTAACTATCACAGATTTCAAACATTTGTAACACCGGTGTAATGCATGCAGTATTTATTGAGATCCCTGGTAACGTTTTATGTTTGAACTCGAAAACTCAGAATCCACATGCAAATCTGGTTCCTTTTTCATCAATTTGACTCGGTTATTGTCAGTTAATTTCATTTGGCAATAACATTATTTTCCCCTCAGCTCAGGTGCATGGTTGTCCTAAATCTCCTTATAATAAGAATTGGTCATGATATGCCGACATGGTCACCGTTGGCCCAAGGGATGAAAATTATGTTTCACACTCACTACTACCTCAACCCTACATGAATTGTAGGACTTTAACTTATCTTCAGTTTAGTATCCTGATAATTGTATTGAGGATTTTTGTCATTCATACGGGTGCCCCCCCACCCCCCCCCCCAAAAAAAAAAAAAAAAAATATATATATATATATATATATATATATATATATATATATATATATATATATATATATATATATGTATATGTATGTATGTATGTATGTATGTATGTATGTATGTAATAGTAATAGTAATAACAAAAACAATAACAAAAATAGAAATAAAGATAACGGCCCAGTGGACACAACTACCAAAGACGTGAAAGTAGGAGAGCTAAGGAATGATTATAGTCGCTGTGCACACACCCCATTATCCACTGGGCACAGCTTTGGTTTGCATCTGTGCCCAGTGGACACATAGGTTTCAACGTAATATGGTGACCACTGTAGTGAATTGGAGAGGCGGGGTCGGAGAGGTGAGGTGGGACTATGGATGGCACTGTCTATACAAGACCAGTAGATCTGGGCGTGGTCGATGTCTACTACACACTGCTGATTAGCGAGGTGAAGCTCTGACCCATACATTAGTGCTACCCACATGTACATGTACAAGAAGCTGCTATCATTGGCTATTACTAATGGGCTACTGTAAATTCTCCCATTAGGCACTTGTCACATATAAGCCGCACCATGACTAACGATAGCTTATGTAAGTGGTGCTCAACATTTCATTCTATGTGCTTTGGGATTGTATCATAGTTCTAAACAACATCTTACTTATATGCTGTACCCTGACTTTAGACAGACCGCATTATAAGTCACACATGTTTCGCATGTAAGCTGTGGCATATACATACACATAAATAAACTTGTTATGGTATTGTATGGGCCTAGTGGTGTTACTGTAGTGACAATTATTGTCTTTAACTGATATGGGGAGAGGCATGTACTGCAAGATTGGTGGATCTGAGGGCAGGGTTGGGCAGTTTGAAAATGATGCTCCCAGTGGGGGAGGGGGGGGGGGGGGGTCAGATCTATGTATGGTCAAGTACTACTGTTAAGTCTGTATACCCATATATGCTGGGTCTTACAGTAGTGGGAAAAGACTACTACACACACATACATACAAATGGGGGTGGGCAGGATATTTCACAAGATCGTTTCTTAATTTCTTTTTTACTAATGGGAGGGGATACTACCAGTACTTCAAGCCCCACTGTCGACCGTAGTCTCCCGTGTATAAGATGCACCTCATACGCGAATCTGAGGCCCCCTGCATCTTATAGATTAGAATCTGCCCTATGTCGGGTACGTCACATAGGCAGGTATTTTACCGTAGAGCAGTACTATCCTTCAAAAATCAAGCCCCAGCTGTGCCTTATAGAATTTCTTTCAGCTCAGGGTGCGCCTCATACACAGGCCGCGCCTTTATTGCTGGACATTACGGTAGTGATAAATGACTCAACCAGCACTCGACCTCCCCTTTAACAATGGCTATAATGTTTATCAGCTAAATATTAGTTTAGATGGTGAGGACACTGAGCACCAACTTAACACAGGAACAAAGAGGACAAACCTAGAACAGCTGCATCAGCCACTAATGAGGCCCAGTCTGGCCGCCTGGGGTGAGACATGGTGGTGGGGGGGGGGGGGGGGGGTTGCTAACGCCAGGTGGTCTCATGATAATTTTGAGGTCAATAATTTCGCAGAAGGAAAATTAAATAAAAGTAGAAATGAATAAAATGAAAAATAATTAATCCAGGCCATCTGCAATATATAGCGTATTGTTGTTAGATGGGGGTGATAAGGTATCAGTCAGTTAAATCGATGTAAGTAGTAGATAAACTATGGGTTAACCAGGTTATGTGAATATACCCGGTGCAAAGCACCAGTAATTTGAAGGAGCCTAGTCGTACCATCTTGAGAAATGCCTTCCGGAACAAGAAAGCTGAGTGTAGAAAGTTTCCTCGCACTGGTCATGGTAGGTCATGTGGCCATTACGTAACCTGGTTAAACCGATAGTTTATCTGCTTTAAACCATGGTCCAGGTTTGTCACACCTAGTGTATATGGGAGACATTTCTATACACCAGGTTACGTGATATATTCAGAGTGTGATTCTTTTGTTCTAAGGTGTGACCATGGTTTAAACATGTATATTGCATTGTATTTTTGACGCCTGAATTTCCAGCAGTGCTCTAGTATAAGGGTAGAGTTTATAGAACTGAAATCCATATCATGTGGTATACTTATATTCAACGTAGCACATAAGTTGCAAGGGGGGAGGCAGAGGGGCCCTTGCACAACCGCTAGCTGCACCACCCAAACAGCTCCAAAACTGCTGCCTGTGATGGGGTGCATATCTTCTCCCTCCAAATGCTGCAGTTTGCATAATATTTAACATGTATGTACATGTATTGGTGACTTACTCGGCCAGTCACTCTCTGCAACAGCATTATTTGTGCATCAGGATGGTCAAATTACCTTGTATATAAGCTGCGGCTTAGACGCGAATCGCAAACTTACTGTGGGAGAAACTTCCCAGTCAGGGTGCACCATATAAGTGGGTACTTCTGGCTGTCTGTAGATCCCATGTGAGGAAGCTTCTTGTAGTACATGGAGTACCGTAAACCCCTGTGTATACGCTGGATCCCTGGATATAGCTTTATCATAGGTCACTCACAGGGTCTCATAAGTTTTTATCACAGTGTAGTATACAAGCTGTTCAGCCCATATCAAAGAGGGGCAGGGTCTACATCTCCTCTTCCCTTTCCACTCAGGTGTGTCTGGCTCATATACGCATGGGACCGGACACATTCAGATTATTTTGTGAAATTTTGTAATGTAGTTTTCTAGTCACGACCTTGGCCGTTGAAATAGTGTTAAACATCTATTACTCAGTGGGCCTGAAAGTGATGGTTTGCTCCTGTTCTATAGGGCTAAACACCCACGGACAAGCTGCACCCTCACTTTTATAACCCATGCTTATACGCAGGAGTTAATGGTATAAGCCATATTAGGCCTCTGACTTAAATATCAAGCACATAGTCATATTGATTTGTACTCAGGGTTTTACGGTCCATGTGTTAGGTGAGTGTTAATTGGGTGACATCCGATTGACAGGTGCTATACTACTTCTACCTCACAGGTGTATCTTCTCATACTTCCGGTAATGGGCGTGGTTGTTGGGGGGGGGGGGTTAATAAGCACTTAGTAGGACAATGTTTAACGCTTTAAAAAATGTAATTCCTCGAAATTTTATAGCGTTTGTCAAAGTTGGGGTGTACCATATATATGCGAAGGTTTATGGTAGTCAGTGCAGTTTAATGAGCACCCCATAATACCACAAGGGGACCGTTATCGTCATCTTTAGCTTGTACACAGGTAGATGTTCACCTGGTATGGCGTGTACCTGAAGTGGTGCAGACTGAATTACCATCATCTCAAATAATCCGCTGTCTATATTCATTTCATTCTTCACTCTGAATTTTAACCCCTCAAGGGCCACATTGTCTATTTACTGCATCAGGTATGTTGTTTGGTAGTCATGATGCATGAATGCAGCCCTGGCATGTTTATGGGATTGGTAAACTCGGCATGATGCTCCAGTGTAGTGCATTGCTGGCAAAGACCATAAGACCCTTTGTATAGGCCGCGGCTTATAGACCATTTCAGACCGTTAGGATCGGCCTGAACTCAGGTTGAGGCGTATACAAGGGGTTTTACATACATAGACTGTGCGTGCAGGGGCGGATCCAGAAGGGGTGGTCTGGGAGGGGGGGTGGGGGGCACAGCCAGGAACATTGGGTCTATGGGGGTGGGGGTGGTGGGGGGGCACAGCCGGGGTCCCGAACCCAGTTTCGTATTACCCTCTAGTTAAGAGTCATAGTTTGGCCCATTTTCAGGGAGTCTAGGGGGGGGGGGCGACACGTACCTCCTTGCCCCTCCCCCCCCCCATTGGATCCGCCCCTCAGACTTTTGTAAGGAATGAGGACCATTTCGAAAGGAGGGAGTGATCCTGTGATTTGGGTAAAAGAAGTGAGTGCATCCCCTATTTATTTTTGGGAGGGGTTGGGGGGGGGGGTTTGGGGGTAAGATAAAATTAAACTCTTAGTGGAGCCATGAAATAAGCCACTGGCATTGTGGGTAGCGCCATGTATCGAACATCTATTGTGTTAAAAACATAAGAAAGTCAAACTCGCCGGTTTAAGGTGACCAAAGATGGTCTTTGTTATTAGCATTATCAAGTTCCTTAATGTCTTTTTCTTATCGCCGCTTTCTTCTCAGCTATTGATTAACTCTTCAAATACCACCTCCTGGTTAATGGTCATATATTGGCATGATGCCTCAAATGTGTAATTCGCCGATGCTGCAGCGATGCAGACCGTTCAGGAGTACCTCAGTCTTTAGGACCAGTGTGATGCATGAATGCAACCATGGTCACCTATTTACTAGGGCTGTATTTACACATTGTGACCGTTAAGAACACGTGGTTATACGTGCCTTGTTGTGCGACCTGAGTGCTCTTATGTCTGGAAGCTTATGGGCAATTTGAGAATGCCCCCCCCCCCCGTGAAAAACAAGGTATTGGAATCAGGGAATGCTGGCATCCATGAACAGCAATAATCTAATGGGCCAATTTTTAGATGTTAAAGGGTTATTGGCCTAGATATGATGTGCTCATTCTCAGACCCCACCACCACCATGTTTGACGTTGCTTAGCTTAGTAACGTGGTGTTAGTGACATGAACTTTGACCCCCACCAACTTTGAGGTATACATGGTATGCAAGGTTTCACTGTACATATTGATGAGACATACAAATGCCTAAGCCAGTTCCTTTCTATTTTTGAAGAGGCCTTAGTGCTGCCCACCTGTATGGTTGCACAAAATAGGCTCCTGGCGAGGTGTAATAAGACAAGCGTTATAAACAATGACAATATCAGGATAAATGTGGTGTATGGACAAGGGGTCAAAAGTCCACCTGAGCCAGTCGCCACCACATGTAGCAGTATATAGTGACGTCAGTGCTGCCAGTAGTTCCATAGGGGGTTAGATGTTGCTTATTTAGTACTAAATTATAGAATTTTATATATATATATATATATATATATATATATATATATATATATATATATATATATATATATATATATATATATATATATATATATATATATATATATGGAATGCCCACAGCATCAGTGGGGTCTATACAGTGATGAAAGTCCTCAGGAAGTTTCCTGAAATCAGGATTTTCTTTTCACCAGTATTTTATATTTTTTCTTTCTGTAGAACAACATTTCCTATAGTGCCTATAATTCCTTTTTACTACTGTCATTGAAATATTAGATATTTGTAAATATTCAGTCTTTAGAGCCTATATTCTATGTTTTGAGTTAAGTTACATGTATCCTTGTTAGGCCCCCCAACAGGCCCACTGTATGGATGCAGTCTGCCCAGTCAGAGCCACCCACACTCAGTGTGTACACCCAGTCCCTTCAGGTTACGTGGAACTAATTACATTTCCTCTATGTTTCTATATAGCATAACACACAAAAACAGCCCCCCGTAATGTTCATTGGTAATATTTTCGACCGTAGCAAGATTAAACCATCTCTCACACACAATGTGTTAGAATATAGGATAGGCTTAACCCTGAAAATCTTAACTAAGGGAACGATACATACAGCAAGTGCCATTCTGCCCTATTTTGGGCCTCAAAACCTCCATTGGCCAGATGAACATTTGCAGACCTGATGAAATCACCAAACCTTGGCATAATATAAAAACTCATCTACTGTTCCATTTAGGAACTACCGTAAACTCCCGCGTATAAGACGCGTCTTATACGCCAAACAAAATGCTGGTGTGTCTTATAGCTTACTCTCAAGTTGGGGGTGCGTCTTATACGAGGGGTAATTTTACTATAGAAATGTACTGAATTTACAAAATTGGTACCTAAGAGGTGCGTCTTATACGCGAAATAACCATTGACAAGTTAGGGGGGCGTCCTCTACGTGCACTGCGTCTTCTACGCGGGAGTTTACGGTATTTGGGGTCACTTGTGATTTTTTTCATAATTTTACCAATATTTCTTGCATATGATTTCTAAGCCAATCAGCACCCAGATCACCTTCAGTGCAGGCCTGAATACCATATGACTCAAGGGAGGGCAGCATTATTTTATGTCCATGTAACCTTCAGGAAATCCTGGAACCCACCACAAACTCCCCTTACTGAGCCTTACCCCTCTCAGGATTTACTGAAACCCCTAAAGCTGTGGGTAATAAACTCCCCAGACATACTCCATAGGACTGGATACATACAAACCAGTCAGCATGACAACCCAAGCACTACCAGAAATAGTCCCCTGATTGACTCTCTACTGCTCTTAAATAAATGACATGAACATGTATTATGACACCCTATCTTAGTAACTATTAGTAACTAGCTCATCTGGACACACCTACCATATCATGAGAAAGTATGAATGGTAATATGCTTCTTATAGCTTTGAATACAAGCATGTACTACAGTCAGACACAGTGAACCCCAGTGTGGAGAGGGGCTCACATTCCTTGACACAGATGCTAAGAATAGAATTAAGGAGGTCAGGTGGGAGGGTGTGGACAACTCTGGATACCCAACCCCTCCCCACACAAACCACCCTGCACTCTGTGACACTCTTAGTAGAAGCCACCTCCAGTAACAACAAGTACGTTCACTATAAGTTAAGATTGTACAGATAGAGCATACAAGACTATGGATGTTACCAGGAGACTGATTGAACAAAGGATATTATTGAAAGTCCTACATGAGGTGCTACATGTGGAAATGGACAGCAGTGCAGGGGAAAGGGGGTGATACACAGAAGGCTGCTAGAGGTCTAACCCTATGCTAGTGTGTGTATATTCACCATGATGCCTAACCTTACACTAGTGTTTGTACTTACTTGATGACACTATGAAGCCAGCAAGCAACACCTAATCTAATATTAGTTGTCATTATGCATCAATGCAGTACCAACATGCATTTTAAGCATTAACACTGCAATGGGGTCCATTATGCTGAACTTTTGGAATACATCAACCAGTATAAGGCTTGTGTGATCTATGAATTCATATAGCCCTCGTGAGAAACCAGGGCTACTAGATGCATCTTGACAACCAAAATTGTTTATAGTGGGAGTAAATGTGAGTTAATGGCTGTCTGTCATTGTATATGTATTTTTAGTGAGTTTTAATCATTTAAAAGGGTGTTTAGGGCATTTGATTAATCATTTAAAATTCAGGAAATTTCTGTCAGGGTCACTTTCATCACTGTCTATATTAAACAAGCTAAAGGTATTTTATGTCACCTCTCACTGGTGTCACTGTTGGTGCAGCTGAAATACAGCCATGGTACCACAAGTGTTATTTGTAGCATTTGAATGTCGTTCCAGCAGGTAGTTGAACAGGTAATTAAAGACAGTACTTTTTAATTACAGGAATATTAAAGAAGCGTGTTAATGATCAGTGCTGGGTCGACGCCCGGGTTGGATACATGCACACAGGCCGCCTGGTGGGCATGAAGGGGTGTGGTCCTCCTGCCATAACTAGTCACCTGTAGACAAAGGTAAACTCCTCAGTTTTGTCACTTTTCTCATGGGTTATAAGATGTCACTTTGGTTTCCCATTTTCATACACTGAGGGGCATCTGTACAACAGACTTAAGTTTCTCATGATTCCATAAATCACCTCCAGCTCATCCTATGTTAAAAGCTTAGCTTGAATTCCCTTTAAACTGACTAATCAAAGAAAAAGAAGAGACATATCCCACTATCTTCTAAATAAATAGGAATCTTATGGTTGTTATTCTTACCACATTGCTTAATGTAAAATAGATAATAACACCAAATTTTGTGTTAACAGAACCCCTAAGTGGGCCCAGATCTCAGGATCCTTTGCCGCCCCACAGCGACCTGTTGACTACCCACAAGGACGGAGGTGGAGGGACGAGCGCGGCCTTCCGGGTGCCAACAGTCTGACCAATGGGGAAGTGCCTTTCCTGCTGCGAGCCAGACAACGAGCTGACCCACAATGGGCACCCGGGCAGTCACTCCCCGCCCAAGACAAGCAACACAGTGATGATGTCCCAGAACGTGATCCTGTCCAGCAGCCACCCCTACTCACACCCCGCCTCAACACAGCACTACGACCAACACGAACCACGGCCCCCGCCCCGCCCCAGCTCAGGAGAAGTTGTGCTGGCCAAGCCACAGACAAACGGTGACCGCAAAATGTTCACGCCATACCCTAAGCTGCCCCCCATCAGGAAGCCTAGCAACAGTGACTTGGTCCCATCCAAACGGGCTCCTGCTGCATCCACTAAGGACATCTCAGAGCAAAAGATAAATGTGATGTTTGAGAATTACAAGGATCCTGAGGAGGACTCTATCCTAGCTGATGGCATAGAGACCCTGTGTTATGACCTGGATGTGCGTCCAGAGGAGTTTCGAGTCCTGGTCCTGGCCTGGAAGTTTGAGGCTGAGACCATGTGTCGGTTTACACGCCATGAGTTCTCCACCGGATGCCGCAAGCTGCACGCAGACTCTGTTAAAGGCATCCAGCTTAAGTTTGCTGACATGCTGTCAGAGGTGGACAACAAAGCAGTGTTTAAGGAGTTCTATCGCTGGACCTATAAGTTTGGTCTTGATACCGATGTAGGCCAGAGGACGTTGCCGGTTGATATGGCCATTGGCCTGTGGAGGCTGGTCTTCTCCCGGCATCAGCCGTCCATTCTGAAGCGGTGGCTGCTTTTCCTAGAGAAGCATGCACACATCCGTGGAATCCCCAAGGACACCTGGGATATGTTCTTGAACTTCTCGGAGACAGTTGGTGACGATCTCAGTAACTATGATGACACAGAAGCCTGGCCCAGTCTCTTTGATGACTTTGTAGAGTATGAAAATGACCGGCAAAACCAGAACTTGACGCCGGACAAAGAGGAGGGTGAAGGGGAATGATACACCCTGAGGCCTGTTTAACCTACTCTTAGTGAAGAAGACATGGCGAGGCATTCTGCCGTGTTCCCGTGTAGTGTGACTCTAAGTCACACACCATTACCATAACACAAACCTGTAAACAGTCCTCTTCATTTGATTAGTCACTGGTCTGGGGGAGGTATTGACTTTTATATAATATAGAGGCCACTGCAACAAATGATTATGAAGAATAGTATTGTAAGACTTTACCTTGCATACCAACTTGATTTCAATTATTTTTTGTCCCTGAAAAATTCATCATATTAATCATATTTATAAGCAGCAAAGTACAATATGCATATATAAATGCATCACCAGCTATCCCTTTCATAGGTTGGTACAATTTACTACAGTGCGCCTGCGCCAATGTTATGTGCTGTTAAATTGCCCCCTCGAACATGATATACTGAGCAAATTGGCCTTATTTGTCGAGGTTATGGAAATTTAATGTAAAGCGAACAATATAGACATTATTCGCTGTGTATATGATCTAGTCAGGTCCATAAATGATCTTTCATTCTGTCACGGCAGAGGTTGACACATTATTTATTTCAGAGTATATTGCCATAAGAAAAGTGCAATTGTCGATAGTAGTCCTTGGTAACTATGATGACATGATTGGAAGGATTTTTTTTCTTTTCCTTCATATATACATATAAATCATTTTAAAAATGTTGACTATTTTTGTGTGTGTGTGTATCATCTTTAATGGTAGTCTTTTGGCTTGTGTTATTATAGCACCGCAATCACTTTGACCCGATGGAACAAAGATTTCTTCAAACTAGTGTGACGATACCTAGGCTAATATATGGTGATAAAAAGACTTAGCACTAAAATCTGTCTTTCGATTCTTTCTCTATATTTTAACTTTATTTCTTCCGAATTTCAACATTATTTTGGTTAAAAGGTGATGATAGATACTGAGTATTTCTTATTTTCGAATTCTCAACAATTCACCCTTCTATTGCTTGAATATACAACAAGGCGGAACTTTTAGAAGTAAGACATTTTTTTTCTTTCTCACCAAAAGCTGAAAGCTTGGTATTGGGATGTTGCGCGTTTGTGTCACAGATGTGTGAATATGTTATATTAAAAAAAGGTGTAATTCCCAAGAGTGTTGCATGATAGATTTGTAACAATGTAGTCAAATACTGGTTTGAAAGACAGGGAATAGGTAACTATATTGGTGTTTTGAAAAGTGTAGAAAAAAACAGAAATTGGTCGACAAAAAGAGAAAGTATTGACTGTGGAAATGATGTAAGTCTTACTGTGTCGTGGTAAATGGATACTCGGACTATGCCTGACGCAAACAGACCTATACACATGTATGTACATATGTTCTGTCCCATCCAACTAGTGTACCATGTTGTAACTGAGTTACAATGGTAGGCCCATTGACTTCAGGACTCATTTACTGTGTGTCTACTATTAACAACATAATACCTGTACTTGTGTAAATCACATGTTTAAAACACTTATCTGGAAAGGCTTGCTGGTAATCACATTCTCAAATCGAGCGTTGTCAGTGTAAAATGATAAGCGATGACTTGTATGAATCCCTTTTTCTGTACATTGAATACCTATCTGCTGTGCAGTATGGTAATATTTAACACATTTGGTGACTGATGTAAAGTTATGGCTCTAGTACCCGGGCTCTAAGTATTCTCCACCCTACTGCTTAAAGCATTTAACAATTTTACCATTAGGTTCTAATATGTTTGCTCTTTGTATAAGACAAACAGTTTAAAGCAGGAGTTGCCAACCTTGTGCTGAAACTTTAAATGAAATGCTTCCCCCATGTATATTTCAGTTAGGCCTTAATCCGAAGGACCACATGCTTATCGTGTTCCTTGGTCGGCATGATGTACCAGTGCAGTGCTGAGGAAAAGACTTGCTAACACTACATCGGTGCATGATAGCAACCATTCTGGACTGTATCAACCCTATAGTTTCAGCATGATGCATGAATGTATCCCTGAGAAGTTACTCGCCCGGGCTACTTTCATGCATCATGCTGACTAAAGGACATAATGCATTGATACGCAATGTGGCCCCTACAAGGTTTACAACCCAATGTGTAGCTATTATTAATCAGAGCTCTCTTTCAGAACCGTTTGTGTTTACTTGTTTGTCCAATTTTTCGTTGGATGGCTTCGTGTGATATTGTGTACCTTGTTTGTCTTGTCAGTCTGATAGGTGTATTTTAGGTTCCGTGTTGTCAGAATATAAAATAAGCTGTGTCCGCATGTCAAAACCTGTTCTGAAGGCAAACAGCAAATGAAAACCCAAATAAGGGATGTTGACAATATATGATGAAATACTATGATATATGTGTGGCTTAAATCCTTTTGGTTTTTTATGAATTTTGGCTCTACAGTTATGGCAATTAAGTATGCAAAAACAGCTGAAATTCAAAAGAGAGTTAATTTAAAATGTAATGAAATAAGCATTGTAGAATATTACATAATATGAAGTATGAGAAGATTGTAAACTATGTCAATGTCTGCTTTTATATACAAAGATTAGAGTAGGAAGTGTTCCCTTTCCATATCCACACAGCATCCAATTAACCCTTTGAGGGCAGTTTATGCATTATTGTATCATGCCCATTGGTTGTCATGTTGCATTAATGCACCACTTACCATATCATTGTGTTTAAGTGTCAGGATTTGTCTCAAATAAGCGCCGGGAGTATTGGGGTGCTGAAATATAACATAAGCACTAAAACTGAATGAGCATCTGTTTTGTGTGAGCACCAGTGAATCACGACTGCCAAATCAAAGACCGCCGGGACGCTTGAACATGACGATACGGTATGCATAATGCCGACCCTCAGGGGTTGATAATTCTCCTGACACTAAGGAAGTGCTGGTGAGCACACTGGCATATGACGATCAGTGAGCATCATACACTAATGCATTAGCGGCCCTTAAATGGTTTAAGAGGTGCATGATGCCTCCAGGCTTACATTCCCTTTTTATCATTGTGCATCAATGTAGTGCTGGAGGGCCTACTCGTAAGCAGCATTTAAATCCCTGCCCTCATCAAGCGAAAAGCTTTAACTTTGGGGCAGTCTGGTTTGCCAAGAAACCCCTCCGGACATTAAACTAATTCATTGATTCAAAACTCTCCAGCAATCCTGGTGTCCCCATAGGATGGTGTCAATGTTGTAGGGTCACCACTAAGAATAAAATAGTCACCAGAGCTTCGTTCATGCATCTTGATGATAAAACAGTATCCTGTACTAAACTGCCATAAGAGGGTGATAAAGTTTTACCCACTCTATAAAAGTATATTGATGTAGTCAGGATAAAAATGGTTTTTGAGCTACACCCTATGTACTAAGTATACCAGGAGCTGGAATGGGCAGTTCTATGAAGGTGGGTCAGTAGATTTAGTTTCCAGCGGCTGCTGCCTTGTCATGGCGCTGGTCGTTACATGACGGTGGAACCCACTCAAGTGCATAGGACCCCATCCCCCAATTTGATCTCCAAGGTGTAATAATATTGCAGCAGAAAGATGAAAAAGTTAAAGAGGTAGATGTAATGTTTTACTTCATGCAAGACACAAGTATAACATATGGCTCGGCTTTATACATAGAAATGACAGATCCTTTGTCTAACTATTTTAAACCAATACAGTACTTAAACCACCCTATTGTCTCCAACATCATAGCCAAGAACTAATTGTTTCCAATGCCTCTAGTTTCATGTTCCTTTGTTGTCATGATGGAAAATGCAATGCTGCCATCTGGTCGGCATGATGCATTAATGGAGCCCTGGGGCCTTACTCGTCAGGCTGCATTCATGCATCATGTCCACGGGTCATCGTGCAATAGTGTGGCCCATAAAAAACAGGTGTATTTGTGGTTAGCACTTTGTTTGCTCCTATGTGTGCTTACGGTGACAGAAGTGCTGCTTACAATCTATGGGTCTGGTGGAATCAAGCGTCATTGTTAAGCCAAAAGTTCAGTTATGATGTAGCTTATTCTTGTCGTGTGGCATGATAGCTCCAACCTAGCAGTGTAAATCTCCAGCGTGGCCTTCAAATCATACTGTATACCTTAATACTATTGCTCAACAAGCGGAAACTAGTTAGCGTTAGGTCCTTAGTATAAAGGTAACATACACATATTGTAGGTCTTTTTCACATTGTGTCTGCTTTCACTCATACTTAGACCTTGTGAATGCTAAGTCTTAAAAGTTATCATCTCAGGAACTTGTCAGACTTGGAAATATACAATAGAAATTCTTGGTGATCTTTAAAATTAGATTATTGTCAGCATAACCTACACAATGTTTTGTTCTTCTTGTGAGCAAAACTGATAGCACTAGTAGAAAAAAGTCTCCACTCTTCTGAACAAATAGGAATTGGAATTCATCATACATATAGCAGATGTAAGCTTATTACAAAACCATTTACATTTATGATATACATCTAGGTTCAGGTACTTAATATAGACCCAATGGTTGATATAGATCTATTCTATTTTCATGGACTTGTTTCCATCAGTGCATACTTAGGGTGGATTCTTCAAGTCATTTTTTATTAAGCAATGTGTGCAATAGACCTACTGTGTTGATTTTCTCCTTCTCAAAGGGACCATTTTTCATAGAGTACATCATGCTTGTTTAGTTTAAGCATGAGCTGTCACATCCTGCGAATGCAGCAGCCATCACGCTCCAATCTACCATCGGATAGTGGAAGGTATTCCTAAACGCGCTTGACTTCAACCACTGGTACCGCGTCGTGTATGTGCTACTTTGTCCGGTCCTTTACCCTTACCAGGCAGGCCCTACTGGCAGAGGGTGCGGGGTTATCAGGTGTTTCTGTGCATTGTACATCTTAAATGTTTGCATCCCCTGAGTGACCCCTTTACAATCAATCATCGTACATGATACTTTGTGTATTCTGATCTCACTGGAAATTTATGAAAAGAATCAACCCCTACAGATATAGGTGACCAAAGGTTTGTCGCAAATGTAGTAATGACGTTAAACATAACTGAGAAAGGACATGCAATTGTCAATGAGTGTAGACAAATATAAATGTCTGAGGTGAGCAACAAAATGTACACGGTTGTTAACAAAGTCATTAGACCCATGCCTAAAAGCAATATGATTAAATTCCTAGATTCTTAAATGGAGGTTATAGTACACCCTGAATAATATCAAATCTCTGTAAGTTAATCATTTTCAGAAGCTAATACATATGGTACTTGTTGATGGAGGCTGAGATACATTATATGTATTCTTCATTTTGCCTTACCGATATGTTCATTGTGATGGGGTAAAGTGTCTGTGAGTGTTCAATGTTTAAAACCCTTGTACCTTGTAAATCAACACGTTCGCTTTTCACATTGACAGGGTGAGCACATTTCCCCTGGTGTATCATACATGCTTGTAAGACAAGTATTCATTGTGTTTTTAGTGGACTCCCTCTGCGATATGTTCCCGAGTGGTGGCCACATATGCCCCCATGCCAAGTTCCACCTAAGAGATGAGTGAATGACCAAACGCACCCTTGGAATCGTTTATCCTCTTTTGTACATTAATCAAATTATGTACACGAACCAAACATAATATTATAAACACTTTTTCTGGTGCATACAAATAAACAGATGCAAAAGCCTTTATTTGTTTGATTTATTGTGTTCTGGTTTTTAGATCAGTGATACAAGTCTTAATACATTACCTTGTGCATCAAAGCTAGACTGTAAGCGAACACAGTGCTTTTTGGTAAATGACTTTGTCTATTTTTTAAGCAATGTTTAACAATATTATCAAACTTGAAAGGAATAATTCTTATGTGAGTCTGTCTCTGATTATTTACTTGAAAAGAGCTTCTGGAGTAGAGAGCCGCTGAATCATGCAGGTTGAGACGGTAAATACCTACAAAATTGGAAATTTATGTTTGTTGTACGTCGGGAATACTTCGGGTATTTCTGGAACCAATGAGATCCGAACGAGACTGGTCATGTGATAGCAGTTAAGATCGAGCGTCCGTGTTTGGCAGACTGTTTCAATCTTCCAGGTGAGCTTTTGTTCATTATCTCCTCTTTTCTTCCCCATTTAGGGGGTATTTACCCATATTTTATTGGGATTTGTTCTTCAACTTATGGCCAAGGCTACACCGCTTGGGTACCTTTTTAAAGCCAGATTTTAATATTTCTCTCAAAGGCAATTGTGCGCGGTGGGTTGCAGGGAGATCTTCCTTGTTTACACACCCTGGAGGTTTTCTGATGTTATACTCCACCTGGCTCTGGACCCCATTGTTCCTACTGTAGGTTTATTTCCACATTCTACAGTTTGGAGGGACAGGAGGAGGTTTTATGAATTAGGTCAGTTCTGGCAGCAGGTTTTGTGAATTGGGACAGCTCTGGGAGGAGGTTTTGTGAAACAGGTCAAGCATAGCAGGAGGTTTTATGAATCAGGTCATTTTTGAAGATCAGATGAAATTGTTGAGAAAATGCTGTCCCGTATGGGATTCGTAGCCATGCACCAGACAGTGCTGGGATCCTGAGTCTCATGTGTTAACCATTACACCATGAGTCCTCAGCTGATTCTTTTGGGTGTTAGAATATCTACTGAATGGTGGTATGCTACTACTTTGACTGAGTCACAGATTGCAGATAAACAGGGCACTTTGACTTTGAAAGTTTGACCAATGTAGTGCAGTGGTTACGGCCTGGGACTAGAAACCTAGACCACGCAGGTTCAAACCCCTGGTGTGATTTTATTTTTATTCTCAGTCGGCCACTGTCATTTTTGCAACAAATTCTAAAAACAATGTATTATAAGGAATGCCCCTTGAATGCCAACAAGATAAAAGGGGCTTCAGGGAGGCCCTTTCCAGAAACCCCTTTTACATTATATGTGTATGATAAAACGTTTTCCCTATGCAGTCTTGAACCCACATTCTGTGATTCAAAGTCAACAATGCTAACTATTATACTATTGAGACTGCTGGTGGTTGTAGCCTGGAACACCATATATTTATCCTAGCTTTATATCACAGCCAGTGTAGTAGATCCAAATCCTCTTCTAGGCCTCTACTGTTTATGTCAAAATATGCTTATATTTATGGTTTTACTGTTACATAAACTTCAGTGGATGGAGTATAAGTGAGAAAACCTCCTTAGAGCTGGAGGTTTTGCCATAAAACCTTGGCTTCGCCTCTGAGGTTTTATGGCAAAACCTCCAGCTCTGCGGAGGTTTTCCATCACTTATACTCCACCTGGCTCTGCACCCTATTCCTACTGTATGTTTATTTCCATATTCTACAGTTTGGGCGCCAACAGGAGGTTTTATGAATTAGGTCAGTTCTAGCAGGAGGTTTTGTGAATTGGGTCAGGGGGGCTGTGTACAAATGACGTCATGCTTTTTTTGACAATTTTTGACCCCCCCCCTCCCCCCTTGTCATGTTTCGTCATACAACACTTGACCCCCCCCTTAACATGACGTCATGCAGAGATACCCCCCCCCCCGCCCAAAGTGCATGAATAGTGTACAGCCTAGATAAACAAATTGAAATGGTTCAAAGGGACATAATGGGTGTGAATTGGCAATCAAGGATACATGCAACATAAAACAGATGAACTAGCACTGATCAACAAAATTAATGAACAGAAAAACATGCCGAACACTGTCGGCATCAGCTTATGAGTACCTATATGTGGATTGAATTTATATGCCTTATACACAGAGTACTATGCCTATGGTATTGATCATACACAAGTATTTCCTGTCACAAAATATCCTGAAAAATAATCCTGTCTAGATCAATAGTCTAATACATGATAAAAGAAAAGGATCAAATTGTCAGAAGACCATCAATTGCAATCAGACATACAAAGCAGTCAGTTTTTACTGTAGAACCTGCATATAAGGCATAGCCTCTAGAGTCTCATTCAGACAAAAGAGAGTAAGGTTGTTTGTTTCCTAGGGAGAAATGATTTTGACACCTCAAGGTGGGGGAGGGGTCAAAAAGATGTTATGCTTTTTCAGTAAGAAAGCCTGTGAATTATTTTAGAACAAGGGGGGTGACCAGGGAAATTGCAACCTGTCCAAAGGGAAGGGGTCAGAAAATTTTCTGCACCTCTGCATGGAAATCTACTGCACCCCTCGCAGTCCATATAACATGTGGGACCAAGGCCATTGCTGTGAAAATTGCTGCCGGGCCTGCAGAAATGACCAGACTGTGGGACCGAATGACTGACTGTAATCTCAAGACCTTGTGTTCTTGAGGAATCCGATACTGCCAAAATCAGTCCGAGCCTGCAGAACATTAATGTCTGCAGGACAGAATGGCCCGTTGATAAGTAATGAGAAATCCTTAAGTTACCAATGGGTGTTTGAATTGTGAAATATATCATATAGAATAGAATTTGGGTCATTTTGAAGCTTTCTACCAAATTCTCATGGTCAGGGAGCTTCTTACCTGCAGGGATCAACCTATACATGGGGTCCTATGTATGGTAAAACGTGTCCAACTAAAAGGGTATTTCAAAGTGTTACGGGGCCTGGGTTAGAGGTAGGATAGAATAGGCCTAGTCAACCAACACTGACATTGATGGGAGTGATACTCTTTGAGTGGGATGTCTGAGGAAAGCATGCCTGTATTGGTATTTCATATCAGATGAATGCATTAAACTTCCCTACCTTTACAAATATTTTTTTCTTGTTAAAACTTGTGATTTTTTGATGACATGATGTCATACAGCCCATGACCCCCCCTCCCCCCCTTGTCATGCTTGGTCATGGGGAGTGGGACCCCCCCCTCCCCCCTCCTGCATGACGTCATTTGTACACAGCCCCTATGCATGCAAAGTGAGAAATGTGTTGTTAGTATAGTCAAGCATTAAAGATACACCTGTTGCAGTAGCGTATCTATGTACACATTTATATGTGAAGAGTTTGGTTCCAAAACGCAACAAATCCATTCCAGATTTTCAGCATATAGCCATGTTTGTAGTGCTCCCTTGGAGTAAATCTTAGAGCTATCATGATGAAGTCTTTACTAAATAGACTCTAGAAAGCTGAAAAATATATTTCTCAGAGAAAATGGCTTCCTTAATACATCCAATTATCTCTAACATGTAGGCCTTTGAAATATTTACCTATATTTTCAAAATGGCGTTTATTGCGTTTTGGAACCAAACTCTTCATGCGGAATTGATAGTCATACAGACAGGGGTGAGCGTTATACACACACACACACACATATATATATATATATATATATATATATATATATATATATATGGTCAATTGCACTGAGATGGGGACAAACCCATTTTTCACCACGGGAAGGGGGTAAATGTGACTAAAGATTTAAGGTTTTGGATATTTTTCATTTCCATTAGGTGGGTAAGGTCGGGATCTTTCTTGGAAACCATGGTTTTGCCCATGTATCATTAGTATCTAAAGCAGAAGACTACAAAATAAGGGCTTTATATGGGGTATTTTGAACGTTTTTTCATAGTGCTCCCACTGGTTTGGGGCAAAGTAAAGAGAAAATGCATTTGATATGTATATTTCTTTTATATTTCCACTAGCCCCCAATATTTAGCATTATATATAATCACTTCAAGAACTATTCCCCTTATCTGCCTGGAGTTATTGCTAAAAGCCTTGTGGTGTAGGTAAAGTGGAACCATACGTGCCGCAATTTTCATTGTATTAGAATAGATAAAGAAAACAGTATAGATAGGTCATAAGTAGGTAAAAAGAATCTCTTATATGTTTAGTTCAGGATGGTCAATGAAGGAAATCCAAGTATCAGTCATGTAACCTACTATTCTGATAGGTATGAATTAAAGTAAGATTGGAGTAGTTTTGGAGGAACCATACGTGCCACATATCCCAGATCCCCATAAATTTAATATTGCATGGTATAAACTTATATTGTTATCAAACTATTGTACCTATATAGGGGTTTGAGAACTGAAATAAAAACAGAATTCTACCAGTTGCTTTTGATCAAAGACACTGAAATGTGACAGGGAACCATACGTGCCACACGGAATCATACGTGCCACACAAACTATAATGTCTTTTAAATCTTGAATTTGATGTAAAAATGTCTATTACAGGTTACTTGTGTTAAGTGACAATGGCTACCATCATGAATCATGGATTTGGTACCGATATGGTCAGTTTAAGATGGGCAAACTCTGCTCCTAAAATTGATGCTATTTTGACCAGAATCCCATAGGATTCAATGCAATATGAATGATTTGCACCTGAAATTGACAATTATTCATATTAGTGTTCCCAATGTTCAGGTTGAGCCCTTCTATGCATCAGTTTTGTTCACACAAATTTTTGGAATAATCCAAGTATTTTTATTTTTTCACTGAATTTGATCCCTGTACGTGACCCTAACTGGTTGCAATTGACCATATATATATATATATATATATATATATATATATATATATATATATATATATATATATAAAAATATAAGGTATTATGAGTTGTCATAGGGAGGTGAAGGGTGGTAGCGAGAGAGAAATCATAAGATAACGAGGAGCACAAAAAGGATGCAAGTTAAGTGGAGGAACCCGGGTATTTCAGAGGCCCAGGTGTGCATGTGAGGGATTGGAGGGTGCGTGGTCAGGACTGGTGGACGCTACAACCCCCGCTCAAATCCCTCTCACAAGGCCCCCCGCTGTAATCGCGGGGGGGGGGGGCCTTGTGAGAGGGATTTGGGGGAGATGAAAGCATGAGTGATACAAAAGGTGGACTATTGCCAAATTAAGATAGCTGGTGTGTGAATGGTGGTTGATTGTGTGGGTCCTCCACGGTGACTGATCAGGGTAGGAATACACTATCATCGGGTGAGTAAGCGGCTACTGAAGCCACACACCAAATGATAAATGTTACATCAGTATGAAGTCAATTAGTACGGAGCCCCTAACAGGACATGCCAAAAATAATTTTTTCACCAGAAAAAATATTCTTGCGGGTACTGAACAATTCTTGCGGGTACAGAAATAATTCTTGCGGGTACTGAACAATTGTTGCGGGTACAGAAACAATTGTTGCGGGTACTGAACAATTCCTGCGGGTACAGAAATAATTCTTGCGGGTACTGAACAATTCTTGCGGGTACAGAAAGAATTCTTGCGAGTACTGAAGAATTCTTGCGGGTACAGAAACAATTCTTGCGGGTACTGAACAATTCTTGCGGGTACTGAACAATTCTTGCGGATACTGAACAATAGCAAAATGATTTTTTTCATGAAAAAAATATTCCTGCAGGTACTGGAAGATTTCTACGGATACTGGAAGATTCCTGTGGGTACTGGAAAATTATTACAGGTACATGACCATTTTTGCAGGTACACAAAGAATTCTTGTGGGTGCACAAAAAATTCTTGTAGGTGCTAGAATTATCCTTGTATGTGCTAGAATTATGCATTCACCTACGAAAAAGTATTTTTTTCCTCCAATAAAATCTTTCTTGTGCCAGCCAGAATTGTTCTAGTACCCGCAAGAATTGTTCAGTAGCCACAAGAATTATTTCTGTACCCGCAAGAATTGTTCAGTACCTGCAAGAATTGTTTCTGTTTCTGAAAGAATGTTCCTGTTTCCGCAGGAATGTCCCTGTTTCTGCAGGAATGTTCCTGTACCCGCAGGAATATATTTTGCATAAAAAAACTTTTTATTAGGTTCCTGTTTCCTCAGGAATGTTCCTGTTTCCGCAAGAATGTTCCTGTACCCGCAGGAATATATTTTGCATGGAAAAAATCTTTTTATTATGTTCCTGTTTCCGCAGGAATGTTCCTGTTTCCTCAAGAATGTTCCTGTTTCCGCAAGAATGTCCCTGTTTCCGCAGGAATGTTCCTGTACCCACAGGAATATATTTTGCATGAAAAAATCTTTTTAGTATGTCCTATTAGGGGCTCCGTAAATAAGTGATCATGGTGTGAGTATAAGATATCTATATTCGGCAGCTTACAAGTAGGAATGGATTGAAATTCTGAAAAGTACCTACTTAGTCAGAGGGACTCTTACTGGGTGACTCTCTGGCGTTCCAACTTAAACTATTTTAAACCCATGAGGGGGTTATTAAGGATCCAATCAGAATTTAGGGAAGAATTGGAAGTTGACAAAGGACATTGTTATCACTCTCTCTCTCTCTCTCTCTCTCTCTCTCTCTCTCTCTCTCTCTCTCTCTCTCAGTTACTGGCCTCTTGCTACCCAATTCATATGGGATATTCACTGGAAGTTGCATTCAAAGGAATTGTTCATCTGTATGGATTTTAGATATTTATCTCCAACTGGCCCTGTTATCAGCATGGGTGAGATGTAATTTTTGGTGATAATGGAATTTACTCAGTCATCTAGCTGGGGCCATGACATTTTACAGGAAATTTGGTGGAGTTGTGAATAAAGGTATTAAGTACTTTGTTGACTGAAGGCAGTAACGAAAATTATTCTGTGGATGTATCGTGATCTGTTGACCGATTAAATTTTATGAGTATTGATCATATTTTAAGAATTTGGAGTTTGTCATACAACACAGTAGGACCATAGACCTTGTTTAATTGTATCAAATTTTGATTGAGTTTTGGGTTATGTGTTGAACCCTGAGATGGAAGTTTATTGTTTGGGCGTCGTCGGAGTTGCAACTGGATGTTACTAACGAATGTGGACAACTTAAATAAAAACCCTTGGAGATGAATTACCCGTCTGTGTCTTCTTTCTTAAATGGGCATTGGAATTTAGACATGGCTCTACCACTCAAAACTAGCCAATAGATTCCCCAACATTATTGATTTGAATTTGAGTGGAGACCGGAGAAAGAGTAGTATAGGAACTGGTGGAAATACGAGTAACGACAATAGTTTATTTTGTTAAGTAGATTACACTTTAGTACATAAAACCCCTCTTTCCCCTCCACCTGTAATAGCCCATTGTTCCATCCAGACCAAGCAATTTGAGATGCTACAACACCATATGGAAAACCTCGACTTGGATATGTATTGTCAGACGGTATCAAGCACCTTACAGTGTATGGACGCCATCCAGAAATCTGAGATGAAACGTATTTACACTCAGATAAAGGCTGAGGTTGCCAAAGAAAAGCAGGAAGCTGCAGATCTGAGGCAAGAGGCCTTGTCAGACAAGGAGACTGCGTCTCAAATGTTCGAAGTTGAAAGAGCAACGAACATGAGGAACCAACAGAAGTATGTAATATAAACTTTTCCGGTTGCTATGATCACTAATATATATTGACATGTTACACTGTATAAGGTTACATACGGAACTGTTATGAACGATACTCGATGCTATTATTGTATAAATTATCAGAAATAGGATAGTCTCATACTATAGCCTATTTCACATCGAGTGAGTGTAATTAATACCCCTTATATAGTATTGGGAGACAATTACTTATTAGGTTATTAATACACTGCGGTTTAATTACCCCCAAGTTATTGTCTAAGGGGGGCACTGTAGGGGTATGGTATTTTGTATTGTAATATTACACTCGTAATGTTCATGTACCCGTGGGACTCAGACCCAGGTCTCCAGGTGTGATGGGGGAGTCCGGATGGCAGGTGGCAGCACCTGCCTCCGGGTTTGTATCCGTTATACCAGGGGGCCTTCCACTCGTCCGTCACACGTCACGTGATGGGTCTGAGTTTCGCGGGCTTTTCCCCTATATAAGGGCAGTTCCTACCGTAGTTCTTCAGTAGTGGTCCTACCACTGCTCAGCACCCTGCTATTGTTACCTAAGGGTCACCGAATGCCATCCGACATGTAGTCTCTATAGGCTGTGATCGTATGTAACTAAGGATAAGAATAAAACACTTGGTTGCCTACCCGGAAACTTCTTCTCTTTTCGCTATGATTTGACGAACCACTACACACCAAACAAAAAAAAAGAATTCTCATTTCTCGCAAAATGTATTGAAAATGTTGTAGCTACTTAAGAAATTAACCTGAAAAAATCTTTTACAGTGCACATACTCTAGAAGCATACCAGCAGGTATACCCATAAATGCTAGGGAAAAGTCAATTAAGCAGCGACCCACTGCCGAAAGTGCAAATTATACACCCATACAGCAAACTTAGAGTAACTCACAGACAAACAAGTCTATTGTACATAAAGTACTCCGTTTTTCTGGCCCTCAGAAAAATTTGTCTCAAAAATTGTACCTCAATTCATACTTGGTACCCAATTGTATTTTGTACTCCAGTTTGTATGTTTGTACCCCAATTTGCACATCGTATCCAATTGTACACCAATTTGTATATTTGTACTCCAGTTGTAATTTGTACTCAAACTTTGCACAAAAAGATTGTATGTTGCACATGATTTGTACGCATGTGAAACATTTGTACACATATGTATACCCATTTCCATGGAAATTAAAACAACTTCAAGGCCATGTTGTATGTCAAGCATACTTAGGTCTGTTTGGCATCCAAACCAGAAAGTTGCACAGTTTACAATTATATGCCTAGAATTAAGGAAATGTAGTTTGAGTAAATGGTTTATGTCTGTTCCCTTCTACCACTACCACAAAAGTGCCCTCCCTCTAGCTACGGTCTAGAGGAAATGTAGTTTACCCAAAAATGTTGTACATATTGAAAAGTCTCTACCCCAAAGCTCGAATTTGAAGCACTCCCTATTACTTCAAATCCTCTTACATACAGTATGAAATTAGACATAATGTAAAGCATTTTTATACATTCCCTCTGCAAAATGACAACTCCATATGAGCGTTCATGGTCCACTGACCACCATGCACTAACAATAGGTTAAAAAGGTGATGTGTTGTGAACTTCCGACGCCTATCACTGCCACAAGACGCCTTAGGGCAGATTAAGGACCAGGCCTAGAAAGGCCAGTCCTTGGCTCACCTCATGGCTTTAATCCCATGTCAAAAGACGCATTATTAATGGAGTTACACTGCCGCGAGTGTTTGTAGCTCTCAAGGCGCCATAGAGGCAGAAACGCGACCAGCACTCATGCGCAGCTGGTAGCTGACAGGGTGTAAGCTATCGTCATGTTCAGTTACTAAGCCCCAGACGCACCAACAGCCGAGATACAGCCCGCCGAACATTGCCGAGCTGAACAATAGAATGCCTCTAATCAAGGCGAGGAACACAATAGAATACCTCTAACCAAGGCAGGAAACACAATAGAGCATCACCTGTGGCATGTACAAACCATAGGGGCTCAGTGTGTGAACTGAGATCTCTCATATGACAACTTGATCATACACAAATATTCCTTGTATGACAATTATAACTACTAAATATAGGTCTAGCTGCACCAAATTATGTGTAAAACCTTATGTATACCAAAAAGCTAAAGTAATGGTTGGAAACTCTTGAAATGACGCATCGGCAAAACTTTTGGAAATGCTGAAAAATTAGGAATTATTTCATTAATTTCCTAATTTTAGCCTAGCTCAGTAATAAACACTTATACAATCATAATAATAACTCTCCATTGTCTCCAATATTTGTACTTTACATAATAATTGCAGTTTGCCTCTTATATTATGTCAGTACTGTGTCTTCAGCGCTTGCATTGAGACTAATGATTATATTCAACGAAATTCACTCACGCCTCACGTCTGATAAACCTTTAGGCCGTTTTATTCTAATAACTTGGATTACGGATCCGGCGACAAGATTTTTTTGCCTATGCCCGACGAGATTTTTGGAGTATTTTACAACAAAAATGGTTCTTCAAGAAAAATATAAGTTATCACTCATAAACACATCGCATTTTGCCCTTCATATTCGGAAATTTCTCAATATTTCTCCTGAAAATGCCTAAAAATATGGTATTACAAGGCCTTTTTTTTTTTTTTTGGCTCCGACGGTGGGGTGTTTTGGTTGTGAGATAGGAGAAATGTGAGCTTTTTTTTTTTTTTTTTTCCTCTGCCCGACCGAAGTTGGAGGTGAAAAATCCTGTAATCCAAGTAATCAAAATCAGGTGGCCTTATGAGAATGGCCACAGCTCAGCAATACACTATCACACACCAATAAATACCCTCAGACAATAAGTTAAGAGGTTGTACTACCTATCTAACACCTTGTCTTCCCAAAGTGGTGGAGAAATGGATGGCAACATCTGACACGCTCCCTAGGTGAAAAACTGACATGGTATTCAGTCTAGCATTTATTTTCATAGAAGTTAATAGTTATAAGTAACACAATTCATACATTGTGTTATACATTTACCCTTAGTTCCTCTGTTAAAAAAAGAAGGTTGTAGACTTTATTAAAGTGCTTTTTATTTCAATATTTATACAAAATAGGCGAAAATCTGTCATGGAGGCGAAAAACTGACATGAAGGGTTGTTTCTCTTTATCTGAAAGTGCTATGATATTCAACTGTAGTACATGTGTTCTAATGAATAGTATACCCTTCCACTTTCTTCCCTCCTTATGTCTCTTATTAATTATTTGTTTGATATTATTTTTTTCACTTTGTATCTTGTCTAGTAGGTGAAATCTGACATGCTTGGCGAAATCTGACATGCTAGGCGAAATCTGACACAATAAGAAAAATGGTTCTCTGTTCTCTCCTTCTGAGATTTAGTTCTAAACTACCTATACATTTACTGTGCCCACTAGTGCACTACTCTATAGTGAATTTCTACCATCCTAACATTATTTTACGAGCTGCAAAAAAAACTGACATGCTGGGTAAAAAAATTAGGCAAAAAGCTGACACTCTATGCGAAAAACTGACACAGTGAGAAAAGGGTCTCTCTCTTTCCTACCTCTGAGATCTATTTCTAGATTACCTGTACATTTCCTTTACCCCTTGTGCCTTAACCTTGGACGAATTCCCATGGTCCTAACATTATTTTTACTACCTGAAATCCCATCAGAAGTTTTTAGGGCGAAAAACTGACATGATGGGCAAAAACTGACATGGATGGTTGTTTTCTTTTTTATTTGAAGGTGTCACATATTTAACTCAACCTCTTTATGCCCTAATGGAATGGGTACCCTTCCCCCTTCTCCAATCTTCATATTTCTTCTTAAATTTTTGTTTTATGCATATTCTTTACCACTTGAATATGTTATTGACACACTCTAGGCGTAAAAACTGACATGCTAGGTGAAATCTGACATGCTAGGCGAAATCTGGCACAATAAGAAAAATGGTTCTCTGTTCTCTACTTCTGAGATTTAATTCTAAACTACCTATACATTTACTGTGCCCACTATGGAGTTACCCTATGGTGAGTTTCTGCCATCCTAACATTTTTTTTAGTTCCTGTAAACCCATCAGAAGTGTTCAGGGCAAAAAACTGACATGATGGGCGAAAAAATGACATGATGGGCGAAAAACTGACATGCAACTTCAATTGATCACCAAAGCAACCACGGCTATTCAAGGCAGATATGTTCAGCAAGGTGCTATCCTCATGTATAAGCTGCACCTTATATGTAGGGTATTACGGTATATGCCTGTGATTGTAGTTACTTTTCTAGATACCTTCCTACTGGCTATTTCAAATGTTCATGTTCATTGCTGTTGCTCTAACTATACATTGCTTCAGATACCTTTTGAGGGAGAACTAAAAAGGTATAATAATGATAATAGTGTTAGAGAAGTTAAGTACCAGTTTGAACATTATATTGGTAATACGTCTATACAAAAGCATAGTGACTTTGTACAGTGCAACCTGCACAATGTATTCAACACTAATTTTAAGTAGGGCCACAAGCTTATCAGGGTTAGCCAAAGTAACAATGATAGAAATCATAATGATGTATGATTACATTATCATGAGGGTTGTTGTTTTTCTTGTTTTCTTTTGTTTAGTACCTGTTAATGATATTTCACCCAATGATTGCCTGACTGCTATCATTTATGAACATACTATGAGGTAATATAAGAATAATAATTACCCTATATTTCTGCTTATTTGAATGTAATTTGTGAATGATGATAGTTTGATAGTATGTGATTCTAAGGAATACATAAATCTTGTTAACGTTCAATCACCTGGTTCTGTTTTATGTGTCATAATTATATTGTTATATTGCCGTATTGATGAGTTATGGATAAGGAGTATTTGGTTAATTATTTTTTTTCCATTTTCCCCATAAGTTGAAATACCACACCATTGAATACAGTTGATATTGCTTCATTAGACAAAGACGTGAGAAATAAGATCCTGAAATGTTATTATAACATAGAGAACACTGGCATGTGTGTGTCTAACTGAACGGATCACAAAATTATCCAATATCAATTATATACCGTATTCTCCCGCATATAAGGCGCGTCTTATACATGAATCAAAAGCCTACTGCACCTTATAGAGCTTTCCAAAAGAGGGGGTGCGTCTTATAGGCGGGGTACATTTACTATAGAAAAGTAATAAACCCTCAAAAATCAAGCCCCAGGTGCACCTAATAGTATTCCCCTGAACTCAGGCGCCTTATACGTGAGGTGCGCCTTATACGCGGGAGAATACAGTAGTTGTTATGATTAAATATGGACAAATCTCTAAAAGGATTTGTGTCTTAATATATTCCCACGTTCTTCCCTTCGGTATTGTAGCCCCTATTTTTTCCCTATTTTTTCTGTTTCAATTGTTTCTGTGCACAGACATAGATAGAACTAAACGACCATGGTGTACGAGGTGGCCGATCCACCATGAGGGGGTGGTCTCCCCCGAGGGCGTTAGCATGAGATGTATGGCTTGATAAATAGTATCATACATTGCCAGGAAGAATTACACAAAGGTTTTATTATGATATTCAATGTTGCATACTGCGAGACCTGTGCTGCATTCTAGGCAATACCTTTTTCCTTGCATAACTGCACATAATAGGTAATCATTGAACGTGGTAGGTTCAGCTCAGACATTAATTATAAGAGATATGGACTGTGAATAGCCTACCATTTCTACATCATTGTTTTAGTATTGTTAATGCTATAATTCTAATGTGTAAAAGGATGTTAGAGAAGGATGAGAAAAAATCTAGATTCATATATCCCAGAATTTCAAAGTGTCATAAATTACACAGTTTTGACCAGAATCTTCCAAAATTCTTGTGGATTTAGGTATGATATAGGTATGTGCATACCAAAATTGGTAAAGTTCCGATGAAGATAGCTTACATGTGCAGGGATCTGCGCAGTAGGCTCAAACCCAATGGTAGCAACCCACCTTAAGAGGTGCATGATGCCTCCAGGCTTATATTCCCTTTTTGTCATTGTGCATCAATGTAATTTTCAGGGAGCTGGAATGGGCAGTTCTATGAAGAAGGGTCAATAGTTTTAGTTTCAAGCGGCTGCTACCTTGTCGTGCCGCTAGTCTTTACATGACAGGGTGGAACCCACTCAGGTTCATAGGACCCCATCCCCCAATGATCTCCAAGAAGTAATGATATTGCACTAGAAAAATGAAAAAGTTACAGAGGTAGATGTAATATTTTACTTAATGTAAGACAAATGTAAAATGTATGGCTTGACTTTATACAAAGAAAATGACAGATCCTTTGTCTAACCAATAGAGTACTTCAAATACCCTATTGTCTCCAACATCATAGCCAAGAACTAATTGTTTCCAATGCCTCTAGTTTCATGTTCTTTTGTTGTCAAGATGGAAAATGTATCAGCACTGAAATGCACATTGTGCTAATCCTACAGGAGTGTATCAGCACCCCATATGGTAGGTATGATGCATTAAGGCAGCCTTGGGGCGTTACTCATCAGGCGCTACATTTATGCGTTATGATGTCCAATGGTCATTTTGCGATAGTGCGGCCCATGACAGAAGTGTTGCTTACAATCTATGAGTCTGGTGGAACCAAGCGTCATCCTTAAGCCAAAAGTTTAGTTATGATGTAGCTTATTCTTGTCGTGTGGCATGATAGATCCAACCTAGTGGTGTAAATCTCCAGCGTGTATACTGTATACCTTAATACTATTGCTCAACAAGCGGAAACTAGTTAGCGTTAGGTCCTAAAAACAAGGGTAAGGTACACATATTGTAGGTCTTTTTCACATTGTGTCTGCTTTCACACATTCTTAGACCTTGTGAATGCTAAGTCTTAAAAATAGACTTGGAAATATACAATAGAAATTCTTGGTGATCTTAAAAATTAGATTAGTGTCAGCATAACTTACACAAAAGTGGATTAGACTCCTGTCTTATGTTTTGTACCTTTTGTGAGCAAAACTGATAGTACTAGTAGAAAAAGGTCTCCACTATTCTAAACAAATAGGAATTGGATTTTATCATACATATAACAGATGTAAGCTTATTACAAAATTATTTACAAAAAATAATATACATCTAGGTTCAGGTACTTAATATGGACCCCAATGGTTGAAATAGATCTATTCTATTTTCATGGACATGGACTTTCATGATATGATAAGGAGACAATGACCTGTGTTGATTTTCTACTTCTCAAAGGGACCATTTTTAATGGCTTACATTGTGCATGTACCCTTACCAGGCAGGGCCTACTGGCAGAGGGTAGAGGGTAATCAGGTGTTTCTGTGCATTGTACATCTTAAATGTTTGCATCCCCTCAGTGTCTGATTCTAAAAAGGTGTCTAACTATGTGGCAATGAAATATCACTTATTACATAAAGGGACGGAATATAAATGTATATTGTATGGTATAAATCTGATAAAAATGTACTTTGATAGTGGGCTTGTTTGTCCATTATGGAATGTTAAAAAAATTGCATACCTATGTGTTATACATGTTAGCCGCAATCTCCATGACCCCTTCTTAACCTTTATAATCAATCATCGTACATAATACTTTGTGTATTCTGATCTCACTGGAAATTTATGAAAAGAATCTACCCCTACAGATATAGGTGACCAATGGTTTGTTGCAAGCGTAGTAATGATGTTAAACGTAACTGAGTGAGAAAGGACATGCAATTGTCAATGATTGTAGACAAATTATAGATTTCTGAGGTGAGCAACAAAATGTACATGGTTATTAACAAAGTCATTAGACCCATCCCTAGATTCCTAAATGGAGGTTATAGTACACCCTGAATATCAAATCTCTGTAAGTTGATCATTTTCAGAAGCTAATACGCATGTCTCTTGTCACAGGCAAAGCTAAGGTGTTTCCGAAGGGTGGATTCAGACGCATAGGCTACCAAGAGTAAGTTTAACAGGTACCAGAGGGAGGTCTGAGTGTATCAGACACTCGTAATCAGATTCCCCTCCCCTCGGTCCGGTTGCACCTTTATAGGTCGCAAGCAGGGTGGCGACATGGAGTGGTGTAGTATGGAAGCTAGGAGACATGCTGCCACCTCTCGACAAGCGTAACCATCACCTCCTCTAGCCAACCACCACTCGGAACGCCGGTTAGCCTATAAGACATTCGACTAGTATGTAAACCGTGCCCCTACAACATCATTAAAAATCATTAATTTATTTATTCATTGTGAGCTAGGTCTGTTTCAGGACAATTATTACCATGGTCTCTCATTTAAGCGGCGGTCTTGAATAAGCGTGGTGGAAAGGGGGTGTTAAAATTAATCTAAAAACAGTTTTCAAATAAGCGCCGGTCTCAAATAAGGGCCTGGCGAACCCAGTGTTCATTGTCATTCAGCCTATTAGAAAGTGTTAAGTAGTTCATGTACAAGTCTAGTAAAATCCCAGAAGGAGGCTTCACACTTCAAGCATCTTTTAAAGTAGAGTTATTTCTATGATATTAAACGGGAATATATGTGATGATTGGATTACATCCTAGGGGTATTATCATACCAGATACCTTCCATGGGCCATTTGATGTTATAAGAGGTGTAAATCGTAAGTTTGTCTTTTTTTGTGCAGCCTCAACTCAATAATATCATGAATAGGAACCATAGCCAAGATTTGGAATATCAACTCTACGGGGCACTACTGATCCTAATGATCCCCCTAGCTTAGAGCAGGATTCAGGATGGATTGAGGCTTGATGAACTGTCTGTGATTCTTAAAAGTAGGGGTGGAAGTTTGAGGAAAGAAATTCATAGGTCTACCCCTAAAATATCTTAATTATAACATTTAAGAATGTAGAGTAAGTTACTTGTGTAACTCCAAGATACAGAGCCATGCATTATCATAGCTATAAAAAGTCACTTTAATAGCAGTACATCAGTCATACACCCACAGACTGCAGATCCGTGCATTGTTCTGACCATAAGGGATGACTGATGACATTTTGACAATGATGTGGCATGCACTGTCACATTTACATGTGAACTTAGTATGCACAAGGACATCGTCTTTGCTTTGCCCCAGAGCAGTACATGTTTCATAATGTAGCAATATTCCATTTGGACCTGATCCTGGTAATGAACCGTTTCCTCTCATTACCAATACATCAATGTCTGCATCATGAGTGACATTGACAAAGAAATCTGGTTTACATCTGTAGGTTGCAGCATTTTCATTTAATGAGTTTTTAGCAGTTGGGTTCCATGGTACAACCAGCATCGCTTGACCAATTTTGTTGGTCATGAAGTTGTCAGCAGTAATGCAGGTGCTGTCATCGTTGTCAAAAAGCAGCTCTTGTCCAGGGGGATACCACTTCAATCCAGAGATAAGACATGGAAACCTCATAGATTCTGTAAAAGGTATGTGAAATATCAATTTGTTGCCTTAGTGCAAGAAGGTTGTAACTGACATTTTAGCAAACGAATAAGGTTGTGTCCACTTGGTGCTATTGTGATATTATAACACTTTTTTGCCTCTCCTGCAAAACTTTTGAAAAATTCAGTTACACCGTTCTTGCACAAACAATACGATTCGTGATGTGGTTCACATTCTGGAAAACTGTATGAATGCTATATTTCATTGTGTAGGGGTAGGAGGCTGTTTCACCGCATTTGATTCAATAAACACAGAAGTCCGTTTTTCGAATACGGATGTCTGTATATCAAATTTATGTCCATATTTGAATACCTACTGCCCCCTAACACCTTTGCATTTAAAATATGGTATGTATTGTAAATGAGGGGGGGGGGGTAGGTGGCAGTAGGTGTTCAAATATGGACAAATTTGATGTACGGACGTCCGTATTTCAAATAGGATGTCCGTGTTTATTGAATTAAATGCAGTGAAACAGCCTCCTGGACACACAAGTACTTGAAGTGTACAGTCAACCCTCACTTCCTCGACCCTTTGATTCCTCAGATCCCTCATTACCTCAGACAGAAAATATGGAACTACCTCTAGAAATTTTTCCTTGTATTTGCCATATCTGAGGAAGCAAGGGCTGACTGTATATAGATGAGTATAGATGAACATAAGCAAGTAATAAGAGTAATTGAAATTAATCAAATATTAATTAGGGCAATCCAAAAGAAGCATACTTCCTGAACATTGCTTCCATGCTGCCATAGGTACATGTAGTAGAAATATGTTTTAGCAACATAATGTTGATGTGTTCCCATACCATAACCCCTGATCTATGGTTATTTTGCTAGCACTACTTTTTTTATGCTAGTATAATAAGGTTGAAATGGCAAACCCATGCTAATGTGCCGATACTCCCTACAACTCCCAATGCTACTCATCAAACACATACTTCAATCATCCACCCTTGAGGTGTTAATTGTAAGGCATTATCATACTTTTGCAGCTCAGGATTGCTATACATAATAACATGTATAAGTGATTGACATTATTAAGCATAGATGATATTATAAAGTTATAAACATTAATATTATTCAAACATCATACGTCCATAAAATCAATTTAATTATGTATGTCACATTCAAAACTGTAGGTACAGTGTTTGCTGAGGACAATTTGAGACAAATCTGTTGAATATCACAAAGATGAATGGATTTTTTTTTAGTTTGAATTTACTTTATTATCCCAAGATTTCTATACATTTGGTTGGTCCTTTGATTGTTTGGTACATTGATGAGAGAGAGTTTCGATGCATAGGTTACCGGTAATATCTAGAAGTATCATAGACATACAATACATAGGTATATATGTTTTTTAGCTTATATTTTAGGAGTCACCGAGTAACATAGCATATATCAGAAGTAATAATCAATACCATTGATAAACAATGAATCACAATAAAAGAAAATAATAGATAGTAAATCGAGATAATAATGAAGGAAGAGAACCTCATCCCCACAGTGATCTGTGTAAGGGTTGATTCTTCTGGTTCATCCTTTCTTCGGTTTATGGTATGCAAGACAGTTGACACAATATATTATATTATAACGAAGATGAGATGGGAGGGGAGTATATAAGGATTAAACAGTGTAAAACAAATTAATGTAAGGTTTGATTCTAGATAGTAACATGGTTTTCAGTATTGTTCACAAGGTAGTGGCAAGTAACATATTAGTAATTTAGAGTATTATTAAATAATAATGAGCTATGGTCTGACATAGGGAAAGAGTTCTGCCAAGTAGTTTCTAGATTCGGTTTTAAACTGGTCTAGGGTAGGGGCATTTCTCCTACCCGTTGTCAGAGCATTCCAGCTTATGGCACCCAGATATTCAACGCTCCGTGCATACATAAGACAGTTTGGGGTTATAACATTCAATGTAGGGGCATCATGTAATCTGGTTCTTATAGGTCTAACATCTAGAAAGTCTTTATCACGAGACCGAATATACATGAAATTTAAGAGGTGAATGTATCGTCTATCATGTAGGAAGTTTATCTTATTCATATTATGTATTAGATTTGTACTAGTTAGATGAGGTACTTGAAGACATATTTTTATACATCTATTTTGAAAATATTGGAGTGGATCTAAATATTTATCATACGTACTCATAAAACATATGTCTGCATATTCCATATAGGGTAAAATAGTGGTCTTATAAATTCTTATAGCAAGTTTTACATCAAGATACTTGCGTAGATGACAAAGTTTGTACATTTTGTAGGCAATAGTCTTTGATTGATTATTTAGATGTATATTATAGTGCAATAGAGGATCGAGAGTTACACCAAGGTATTTATAACTAGGTACAACCTGAAGTAATTGATCATTCAAGGATATGTTAGCAGATAGGGTATTCAATTTTTTTGAGCTTGAAGAGAAGATCATTACTTTGGTTTTTTCCACGTTTATGGATAGCTTATTCTGTATACACCAGGTGGAGTAGACTTCGAGGTCGTTTTGTAGTTCTCGCTTAGCGCTATCAAAGTTATTGTGAGCTGAGTATATCACAGTATCATCTGCATAAAGCTTAATTTTACATTTTTTTATACAATTTGTTACATCATTAATATAGATTAAAAAAAGTAAAGGACCTAAAATCGATCCCTGGGGTACCCCACAGACCACCCTCTCCTTTCCAGACTGAAGATTATTTGCTAGGGTAGTTTGGTATCTATCTGTTAGATAGTTTTCAAACCAATGGTAGTTATCTGATCTTATACCATAATGGTTAAGCTTAGTGAGAAGGATAGAGTGGTCTACGGTGTCAAAAGCCTTACGCAAGTCTATAAAGGAGGCTATTGTAGATTTATTCATATTTACATTTCTTTTAATATCGTCAGTAAACCGTGCAAGAGTATCCACTGTACTATAACCAGGTCTAAAGCCACCTTGGTGTGACGTTAATATTTTTTCTTTCAATAAGAAACCATAAACTCTATTATGCACAATTTTTTCTATTAATTTACAGGGCAAAGGTAACAAAGAGATAGGCCTATAATTGTTTACAAGTTTCAAGTTGCCAGATTTCGGTATTGGAGTTACCCTAGATATTTTCCAGGAATTTGGTACTGTATTGGTTTGAAACGAGAGGTTAAAGATCTTAACCAGTTTTCCAGGATCATGTTTAAATACTTTCTTTAACACTGATGTAGATATATTATTAATTGCTGAGGATTTGAACACTTGTATGTCATGTATGATTTTGGAAACTTCTTGTATATTTGTATTAAAAGGTTCCATTCTATCAGCTATACAGTTATCATAAGGTTTCCATGGAATATTCAAGTTTTTCGCAAGTACAGGACCAATATTTACAAAGTAATGATTGATAAAGTCAGGAATTTTGTCGTGGGGAACCAAAGTGTTATTATTATCATGATCATTTAATATTATGTCTTTTGGGCGGTTTGGCTGACCAGGTAGTAGATTGTTAATAACTCGCCAGTATTTTCTATGATCATTTTTATATGTTTCTAATTGTTCTTTAAAGAAGTTTTTCCGGGCTTTGTCTATTATTTTATTCGCTTTGTTTCGGAATTTAGAAGATGATTTCCAATCTATATTACTACCTGTCCTCCTCGCTTTCCATAGTTTCATATTTTTTTCTCTAATAATTTCAAAAACATTTTGGTTCATCCAAGGGTCCCTGTGTTTGGATACTAAAAAACTAGTAATCGGACAGTGTCTATCTAGTATATTACGTATTGCATTTTCGTAATGAATCCAAGCACAATTTACATCTTCTGTGTTATTAAAGGTTTCCCAATCATAATTATCAAATTCATTGAAAAGGACTTCATCTGTAAGACGTGAATAAGAACGACCTGTTATATACACTTTTTCTTCAGGAATTTTCCATTTTTTCCTGATTAGGTAAATGGGTAGATGATCGGATATGTAGTTATTCGCGACCCCTGATTTCACAAAATTTGGTCTGATATCTGTAAAGATTAGGTCTAAAATAGCATTTTTCCGTGTGCAGTTTTTGATTTCTTGTTTTAGGCCATAGGTTTTCATTCGATTTAGTAGGTTATTCAGGACATCATTGTCATCATTTACATTAAAATTGAAGTCTCCCATGGCCACAATTTCAAATTTGTTCCTATTTTCAATATTAGAGATGATTCCTTCAAATATGTTGACAAATTCATTTTTGTCTCCATCAGGGGGTCTGTATACATTAAGAAAAATTATAGGTTTCATGTGATCTTTAGTAATTAAAATATGTTGTACCTCAATGTCTTTGTCGGATCTATTCAGAAGTGGGAACATATCATAGTCATGCGACAAGCCATGTTTCACAAAAACACAAATCCCACCACCAATTTTTATATTTCCTTTTCTATCAGTTACTTGTCTATCTAATCTATAGCGTGTGTAACCATAAAATTGATAATTCATTTCATCATCTTCATTTTTTAACCAGGTCTCTGAAAAAGAAAAGATTTCCAGATTAGCTGGGTATATCTCAGCACATATAGTAGCATAGTTTGCCCTAAAACTTCGAACATTTAAACTTCTATTTGAATAGAAATAAGAAAAAATGAATGATAACTGCTTCATACCCTCAATGAATTCACCATAGACCTCAACTTCACACAGAGTAAGTATACCAGTTCCTTTGAGTTGGACAGTAACTCTTTGGCCGATGAGCTCATGTGTGCATGCATACACATGTTTTCTGTCGGTTTGTTGACCACAAACCCTTGCACATACTTCATAGTTTGATCCATCAAAGGTGGAAGTTGAGTCCCCTACACCTCCAACATAGATAGTGAAATCATTGAGCCGTTCACCTGGAAAGATATCTCTGTTTATAATGAGCCATTATATAGCTGATGTATAAGACGCAATTCACTAACGTTCCTGGACCATGATCAGTTTCCTGCTAGCTAAATTGGGCATTACGATGGTCAATACCTGGCATCCTACCTCACATTTGCAAGCTCATTCCATATTCAAATAATTTTAACATTTTGATGATTTCAGCTAAAACATTTTGCACAAATTTATAGTATTTTACAGAGTTCTTAGTTCTTAATTATGTCCTTTCATTATATTGTATTCCCTGAGTTGAAGATATTTGAATAATACTGCAGGTTGAATTGACTTACTGCAGCAACCACCTCTATTGACAAGTGCCACAGCACTCACAGAGTACACTGCACCAAGGTCCACCATCCACCATGGCTTTGACTCTCCCCCACTAGTGTGTGTGCAACTTGAACTGCCCCAGTTGGTATCATCATTTCCATCAATCGCTTTTGAAGCTACACCACTGAGGAAAGTAATGGCTACTATATTAATATGTATATAGATCAATACTAACTACCATACTGGTGTGTTTTAGGTGTGCTTAATCAGGACACTATCATTGTATTCAGTCATGATTTAAGCTGGTTCAAATTTAAAAATGCCAAAGGTCAGTTAATATCATATGTCAGTGAACATGTGTATTATGATACAACACTGTAGTACTAGTGGGTGAATTGTCAGTACTGAATAGTTGTATTATGCTTTCAGGGTAGTTTTCAGTAAAATGCTTGCAGATAGTCATGCATCATCACAAAAAGTGGGTAGTAAATGACTATGTAGCCCTTAAGGAGTATAAACTTTGAACACCTACACAGATGCTGTACTCTTCTGGTATGCCACTTTCCCTCGGGCAAGATTTGCGGAATTTCTGAGATCAGGATGAATACAAGTCCAATAGTCATGGGGAAATACTGTGTAATGTAAAGAAGGGTATTGAGTTCCATATAAAATTGAAATATTTGAGTCAAAGGGAAACTGTGATGGGTTTTACTAATAGACTTTCAAATAAAATATTATGTCCATACTACTTTTAAGGATATAAATAATTTGTTCCTAGTGCAAAATAATGGGTTATTCCTGCAAACCTACCTTGATTTTGATAGGCTTCCACTTCACAAATAGAAAGCACCTTGTTTTCTCCTTTCAGGTAAATAGAAATAAACCTCCCAAGTAAAGTGGTACGGCAATTAGCATAAATGGTTTCACCTCTAGCAATGAGTCCAAAGTATTTGCATTCAGAAAAAGCTGCTGTCAGTGGGTGAAAGGTATTTTCATCAAATACTTGCCCAACTAGGAATCCTACATTTTCTACCACCACAGCTGAGGAAAGAAATTAGAGTCTGGTCAAACGAGAGAATCAGTCAGCAGTATCAAACAGGAGTGGGCCCAGGGAATTCCAGCGATATCATATAAGCCCTTGTGCACCAAAGTTGACAGAATTGATATTCAACATTACATCTATGGTGGTTATTGAAATGTTGATCAGCAATGCAAATGGCCAACCTGTAAAAAATCCTTCCGAAATTCCTTCATTATGATATGTACAGTAGCCTATATGAATTCATTTTAGGCACATTCCATGTTAAGTCTTTTGAGGGTCGTTTTTGAAGGCACAAGTGTGTCATACAATAGGAAATATGGTACTTGAATTGACAGGTTTAAAAGGAGAGTAATAATAAAGATAGCCAGACAATTTACATTACCATCAGGTCCGTCTATACACCAACTTTAATTTGGTACCACTGTTGTCTTTCTGAATGCTATATTAATTGTTTTAAAAGCATTACATTTTACTTGAGAAAATCTATGATATTCATGGGGTATAATTTAATGTTCGGAAATGAAAATGACTACTATATATGCGAAGGAACTGTGGATATATAGAGGTATATTTCCCCACCAGATGGACCTTTTACCACCCTGAGTCAGGTGGTTCCTTGCCAAGACAAGGACTTTTGGTCATGAGATTTTTTTTCTTCTCTTTATTGTTACTGACATTGGTCTGTTTAATGTTGTTAGTATACCGCCCTTTTGTCAGTGACTTTGGGCAAAGTGTATACATTGTAATGTTGTCCATCCCACCAGGGAAATATTCAATGAAAAAGCTTAAATAAATTCATCTAAATCCCCCACTTCACCCTCTAATAATTTTTTTCAGGGCAATATAACTTAAGCAAAGTTGTACAACAATTATTTGATTAATTACATGATTATATCTGCCTTTAATTAACTGTTGGGAAATGAAAGCCTAAAAAAAATCTGTTTTTTCACAACTTTGTATTTATGCCTTGCCTAAATGTCATATGGCATTAGGTAGTATCCCCCTTGGATGTTTATTCTATCTAACCACAAAAATCTAATTGTATTCAGATCATATCTTTAAGGCATCTTGTAATTAATAGTTCAGAAATGAACTGAAACCTGATGACATCAGAAATAAATTCATAGAAAATTGTCTATTTATCCCTGGCTCAAAATTTAAAATGTATCAAAAGAGTGAGATGACAATAATTCTATTTATTCAAGCATTCTGGACATTACTATCAAAGATTTTACAATAATGCCTCAAAAATGAAAATTTGAATTGAGGACAGCCACTTTTCACTGTTTGCCCGTCATTCAATGTCATTATTTCAAGAAAATTAACATATGAAGACATCTTAATGCTCATGAAAAATATCTCTGAGACTTTAAGATCCATTAGAGACCATTCAAATTATCCTTTATGCAGTACATCACAAGATATGACCAAAATGTATCTGAGGACATGGAAAGATAGACTTAACCTGGAATGTGTCTTTAAAGCGTAAAAGGCTATAAATCTTGATCTTTGAGGATACATGAATCATAAACCTTTATGTATAATGTGCCATTAATTTCAACTTACATGACAAAGATACAAAGACTATTGTGCTAATTTGGACTTCCAATCCTAGATCAATCACAAGCCAGGGATAGGACTCATTCTGACTTGTAGAACAGGTGGCTATGTAGAACAAGAGAAGGACTTAACAGTGGGGATTTTTATTTGATAGAGTGCTCTGATCATAGGGTGTACAGAGCATTTGGTCAGATCACAAGCAGCAAATGTATAGATACTTATCCAATATGAGCCTAAGCCTTTATCAAGAAGTTTAATTATAAGTTACTAGTTACTTGAGAAGACCTCTTTTCATTTTACACTTTTAATTTACAAGCAAGAGTATCAATTTAATACAATTTTGTCAGTCATCATTAAGACATTTTCATTTCTCTACAATTTGTGAGTATTTGACACATTTACAAAACTAAGTACATCATTAGCTTAGTACACACAGAGGATTATGATGAGGTATATGCATTGAGATGATAACAATTTCCAAATTTGATCACCTGCAACAGTGTTTAAGCGATCTCCATCAACTGCTGTAGAACTTACAGAACTAGCAGCTTGTGTTGAAGAGTGGGTGGGCTTGTTCAGTGCTACATTAGTACTGCTGTGTTCTATATAGCAGCTATCTAAACAGAGTAATTAGGAAGTACATTTTCGAAGTCTTTGCAAGATATAAGATATGTGGATCAACATTGTAAAAGGTATGCCCGCGAGGGGGTGTGCGGGCATATGTTTTTCTAAGTTGATCTATATATATTCTAAGTAATAACAGCCACGAGCATGGCAGAGATATATAAAATTAACATAGACTCCCGCATATGTGCCATGGCTCATACACAAACCAAAGGCCAGGTATGGCTTATAGCATCAGCCTGATGCAAGGGTGCAGTATTTGGTACTATAGAACAGTAATTAAGATTTTCAAGCTCAAAATGTGGCTTATATCAAATGCAGGAGAGGGGCTTATATGCACAGACATTTCTCATATGCAGGATATCTTTAAGATGTAGGTTCTTTTTTCCATTAAAATAGCCTGTTAATACAATAAGACCAACCTCCCTGACAGTCTGCATTCAGAAGGAAACAACAGAGTCAAGTCATTACCTGATATAACTGATGCCCAATGGGACATCACAAGAGCTGTCATAAGTGTCTGCACAGGCATCATCTATTTCAGAATAAAGGAAACCATTAGTTAAAGCCTCCAGATTAATCCACCTTTGTTTTTATAACAAAATGTTATTTTCGGGTTCTTTAATAGATTTTCATTAAGTCTTTGGAAAACTCCAAAGTTGTGCATTGCAAATGTTTCTATAAGTTACAAATTTGTTTTTACCAGATGAAAATAATTATTCTTTGTCATCAAAACCAGCCAATGCAGAGAGTGTCTGATTATAAAGTTCATTAGCAACACTTATATGAATGTTTACCTTTTGGGAATGTGTCTACCTCGTGAGCTGAGCACAAGTCACAAATACTGCCCTTACAAAAATTGCTGAACAGTTGCAATCCTATATGATGGATTAATGCATCATTAAAATAGCCCATTGAAATAGAAATGAACCATAACTCACTAGTCTATAAGATCCAGCTTGCTCATTCATGAATGCAAGGTGTTTGCATAATGGACTGTAAATTGCTTAGCCTCATATCTGAATGATTTACCTGTCTGAACAGTTCAGGTCTTTGTTGGCTGTTTCCGCGTCATTGAGCCTATGGTTTCATCAATAAAAGATGTTCGGTTGTTCAGTGCAGATTTTAAATATGTCATAAGGTAGATATTGTTAAAAATATATTATTTGGCTATAAACTGTCGTAACAAGGTATGCTTTTCATAGTTGCCAAAAAGGCCAATGTACTGGTAATACTGGTATAATGCAATACAAAATACATTGTATTAAACAGAACATAATATGTCTAAAAGGTAGAAATATTCCCTAAAATTCAGAGTTAATTTAGCGCTAGAATAATGACTTTGGACCACATAATATAAGTTTTCAGATTCCTACTAGTTTCGGTTATTTCTAACCTTCATCAGGGAATACTTTTTATTCAGACAGCTCGATGGGTATATCAAAAATGAGTTGTTTCGTGACAATTGTAACCTTGGAGTCATTTCAAAGATGCACATAATAAATAGACATAATAAACATAATATGAGTCAAAATTCAGAGGACAGTTTCACACATACAACCGGTTAATCTCATTTTACATTTGGCATGTTTACATCAGAGCTCATTTCATGTAAGGCATAATGTTCAAAGTTATCCTTATAATAGGGACACAACAATTTCGCAAGTTGCGTGACACTAGCAGTGGCATTCCCTGCATCACTGCGAATCCTTCATTCTTCCTGCGTTTGCTAACATTTTCGATTGTTTTATTTATATTTTCTTTTGTTACTGTTTACTTATTGTCATAGAGAACAAAACAGTCATAGGGAATGACAAAGCTGGTAATGATCAATATTTCATTAGAAAATTTCAACAACTCGGTAGTTAGAGGACAGTATATGAATACATGTAAAATATTTATATCAAAGATATTGATTATCATGAAATTGAAAAACAATTACTCCTCCCCCTGGTGTTTTCACAGTGATGCTGTAATGTATATGTGTATATTTACACAGGAAAATCTGAGAAAGCTGAAAGTTAACCAACAATGGAAAATTATGCATATACCTTTGAATGTTTTTTATGTTTCATCTATAAAAGGAATACAAAATGACAAAGAATGTCAGCAATAAGGATCTAGTGATTTGTTCACATGACCTGAATTGATAGTGTCACAAAATAGACATGTGTGACTGTGAGATCACAAGTGGAGATAGACATATTGATAAAAATAGCATATGTATTTTGGGCCTAAAAAGCAATCATTATTTCACCTCTATATCTGCTTGTATTGATACTATTTTGTAGGGAAATATTGATTTAAAACAAGGTCCAAAATTATTTGCATGTCACCACATTCAAATCGTCACAAATGGCAGTTTTATCTGAAGAAGTCACCATAGGGCCCTCAACCGGATGTTTTTAGTGTATACTAGTTTTATGCACACACACACACACACACACACACACACACACACACACACACACACACACACACACACACACACACACACATATATATATATATATATATATATATATATATATATATATATATGGGGAGGGCTGTGGGGAGGGCTAGTTCGGTCCCTTCAGGCAGGAGTTGGCTATAGGAACGACAAGAACAAGAAGGCCTTGCTTGTGCATCTCTCATTGTTTGTATTGTTTATTGAGACACATGATATACGGGTGACCATTTCCCTAAACTTACATGTATGTCTCTAGGTTTATATCCAACTAAAATACGCTACAGTGGTGACAGCGGTTCACTTGGCACGATTTCTTTCTCAAAGGGAACCCACTGGCTAATTATTTTGGTTGCTCACAAAACTAGAAATGTTTTATGATGGCAAGCATAGGCGCTTCGAGTAGTGATGGTCTGACGAAGGAGGAAAGGGATGAAATGATGGCGGGAGTGTGAGGGAGGTTAATTCAAATTGATGAAGACATGATGGTACCCGCGAGACCGGGTCCCACGGATCCTTTCAGGATTGGAGGCTAGAGTCCCCACCATGTCCGGAAATTACACCGCGACCCTTGGAAGCAGAGTAGAGTCCAACTGTAACAACCGATTGGTGGGCAGTGGGGCCGTTGTTCAGCTTTCAGTGGATCCAGGATACACAAGGAATAGTGGTTCCAGAATCCACAATGGACTGACCAATCAGAAGCCAGCATCTGCTTAGCAGATGCATTTGCTGCTGTCCAAGATGATGGATGTTTTTGTTAGCCAATTCTTGTCAATTTAATGCACAAATCACTTGATTACTCATGCTCTATGGAAAATTAGAGGTTGTTATTTGAGAAAATGAATGGGATATGACCAAACATAATAAAACATAAAGCTTCACTATTGGCATTGCATCTGGGCTTGCCCTCATACTATAGAGCCCCCCTGTATCTTCCTTGGAGTTGGACTTGGGATTTTTTCAGGCTGCGCCCCCCACATGAGTTGAAGATGGACAAGGGGGGGTGATCATTTATTAACAATGGGGGGGGTTGAGGGGGTCGAAAAATTTTCTGCCCCTTTGAGAAAATACAGGTGGGGTGGACTAAATTCTTTCAGCCCTGCTATTAATTGGAGGGGGTATGTGTCTGCTCTTGATTTTCAACTTCTCCATGGCAGGGGAGGGGGGCAAAAAGTTTTTTTGTGGTTCTGATTTTTTTTTTCTAATAAAAAAAAAAAAAATTTCTGCCCAAAAGGATCTGTGTCTGTATCGAGGATCCACAAGGGTCTGCTTCTGTATCCAGGATCCACAATAGAGCTGCTTCTGTATCCAGGATCCACAATAGACTCCTTCTGTATCCAGGATCCACAATATAGACTGCTTCTGTATCCAGGATCCACAAAAGACTGCTTCTGTATCCAGGATCCACAATAGACTGCTTCTGTATCCAGGATCCACAATAGACTGCTTCTGTATCCAGGATCCACAATAGACTCCTTCTGTATCCAGGATCCACAATAGACTGCTTCTGTATCCAAGATCCACAAGGAGCTCCTTCTGTATCCAGGATCCACGCGGCACTCAGACCCAGGTCTCCGGGTGTGATGAGTAGTATCTAAGACGGTCTCCGATAAATCACACCTTTTGAATTAAAGATTTTAATTTAAAGTTTGAATTCAAAAGGTGTGATTTATAGGAGACCGTCTTAGATACTACTGTGATGGGGGAGTCTGGATGGCAGGTGGCAGCACCTGCTTCCGGGTTCGTATCCGTTACACCAAGGGGCCTTCCACTTGTCCGTCACACGTCATGTGACAGGTCTGAGTTTTTCTGGCTTTTCCCTTATATAAGGGCAGTTCCTACAGAAGTTCTCCAGTAGTGGTGCTACCACTGCTCAGCACACTTCTACTGTTACCTACGGGTAACCGAATGCCATCCGGCATGTAGTCTCTATAGGCTGTGATCGTATGTAATTATTAAAGATCAGAATAAACGTTTGGTTGCCTACCCGGAAACTTCTTCTCTTTTCGTTATGATTTAACATCTAACCAAAAAGACGAACCACTACATTGTCAATGGACCATTCTGGGTATTATTATTATTTTCATATTTACTAAATTCTTCGCCATATAAAGCCTAAGCTCTGCCCATGATCCACACTCAATAATCTCCTGTATTCCTCAATAGGAACCAGGATCCTTTAGTCATCACAAACACACTTCCTCTATTAGACTCTGTGACATAAGGTACAAGGATGTAATAACATTCCAACCCTATCTACTCAGTCCAACTGGAGGAAGTGGGATCCACCCGTGGTGCCATATTTGGAATGAGAGGATATTTCACAATCTCCTCTCAATCCTCATTAACATAATCTACCCACAGGTGGCACTCTCTCCTTATGACATGTGTCACTATTCTATTGAGCCACATGTACAGAACATTTCACAACACTGTGAGCTGCTCAGGCCCTCAGTATATAAGGTAGCTTGAGCAGCTCCCAGTCATCTATTCCAAGCTATCTATTCCAAGCATCTATTCTAAGCTATCTATTCTAAGATCATCTCTCCCAACTTACACCTTACACCTATACCTAGAACCTACGACAGGTTGAGCTATAGGATCGGAGGCAGAGCTTAGATCTTGGCGAGTGTTATCATTGTTACCACCTTTATGAAACACTCATGTCAGCTATGCAATAAAAGGATCAACTGAACTTCCCTGGATTCCGTGTACATTCACTTCACCACATGTAACCGTCCGTTGACCACATAACGTTTTTTTGTTGACTATGTCAGTTATTATATAGATGCATAGAAATCAGGAATATGTTTTTTTCTGGGGTTCTATTGTGGATCCTAGATACAAAAGGAGTCCATTGTGTATCCTGGATACAGAAGCAGTCTATTGTGTATCCTGGATACAGAAGCAGTCTATTGTGGATCCTGGATACAGAAGGGAGATCCTTGTGGATCCTGGATACAGAAGGAGTCGCTTGTGGATCCTGGATACAGAAGCAGTCTATTGTGGATCCTGGATACAGAAGCAGTCTATTGTGGATCCTGGATACAGAAGGGACCCCTCTTAGGCGGGGATAAAAAAATTCAGACCCCTCTTAGGGGGGGGACAAAAAAAAATGTTGCCCCTTCTGAGCGAAAAAGCCCGCGTGCCACTAAAGAATAAACGGGGGGAAGAAAAAATTTCATTTCCGTCCCTTATGCGGGGGTCGAAATTTTGTACTTCATCTATCATAAACTAGCAGATATCTGTGATAAAATAAGCTGAACTGAGTGGCCAAGACATCCACCATCTTGAAAGTAGCAGATGCATCTGCTGAGCAGGTGCTTGCTCCTGATTGGTCAATCCCTTGTGTATCCCGGGTACACTATTCCTTGTGGATCCTGGATGCCCAGAAAGCTGAACAACGGCCCCACTGCGAATGGCAGTGCAGGAACAGCACCAGGCCCAGTGGGTGCGGGAATGGCGCCGGTCCAAAGAGTGAAGGCTCGAGGACGCCCGCCGAAATGAAGCAGCTCAACGTGCCGTATGGCAGCAACGACAGAAGGAGGCGGCCCTAGTTCGGGCCCACGCAAGGGATCGGGAGGACTGGGCCAAGACCTGGTTTCGCAAATTTGATGCATTAGAGGGGCAGGGTAGTCTTCAAGAAAATTTGGAGTAGGTTGATTTTTATGGGTATAGTATTGGTGTGGGTGGTAACTATTGCGCAGGTAATATTTCTTAAATACTTAAAGGGGGACTGGCATGGGAAATTAACAACATGGGTACCGATCCAAACAGCGATCAGAAAATCGCGGGAACCAGCGGAAAAATCGCGACACCCTGATTGGTCAAGGGGTGATCACGTGACTTTTTAATGCGGGCATGCATTACCATGCCAGGGCCCCTTTAAACTATTGCCATGGTTACCAATGCGATTTGGTACCAGTTGCTCGGTTGACGTACCTAGTTGCAGCACAGGTACAATTCTGGTATCTAACTATCTACTGTATCTCCATTTTGTGCACCCATATACCCCCTATGTACACCCCTAATTTCACAGTTGTGCCATGTATAGGTACAGAGCTACAAGGGGAAACATCATGTCAACAATTGCCCACACCCATACTATACCCATAAAAAGAGAAATCACCCTACTCCAAAATTTCTCAGGGACCACCCTGCCCCTCAAATGCATCAAATTCGCGAAACCAGGTCCCAAACACACAGGATCTTGGCCTGAGGGAAGATGAATGGTAGAACAGGTGTCTTGAGTCTCAAATTCTGGGAACCGGGACTATTGAGCCACAGGCCACGCCCACGGTCCTGGTTAAAAAAAAGATGGCTCAATGCGCTTCTGCGTGGATTACCAGCGCCTCAACAAGGTGACGGTCAAGGATGCATACCCCTTACTACGCATCGACAACAGCCTAGACACGCTGGCCGGGTCCAAAAGGTTCTCAACCATGGACCTGGTCAGCGGATACTGGCAGGTCGCGATGGCGCCCAAGGACCAGGGGCTATACCAATTTACCGTCATGTCTTTTGGGCTCTTTAATGCCCCGGGCACATTCGAGCGGTTGATGGAGGTCGCCATGCAGGGACTCCAGTTGAGTTCCTGCCTGGTGTACCTAGACGACATTGTTGTCTTTTCCCGGACCTTCTCTGAGCACCTCTTCAGTCTAGGAGAAGTGCTCACGCGACTGGAGTCAGCCATATTGAAGGTAAAACCAAGCAAGTGTCAGCTGGCTCGGAAGGAAGTGGTGTTTTTGGGCCATGTAGTGAGCAAAACGGAATTGTGACATACCCTCATCAAATCTAGACCATAGGCGACTGGCCAACCTCGACAACCTTGATGGGTCTGGAGGTTTCTGGGTCTTGCGGGGTATTATTGGGTGTTCATCCCCAACTTTGCCACATTAGCTAAACCGCTTACCACTTTGGCCGACAAAGGCAAAGTTTTTCGGTGGGAGAGTTCCTGTGAGTCCACGTTCCAGAAAATCACTGCACTGGACACAAATGCATCTGACATGGGGTTAGGCGCAGTTCTCCCCCAGCAGCAGAACGCTCAGGAGGTAGTGCTGTCCTACAGGAGCCAGACCCTGAACAAAACCAAACGTAACTACCGTTACGGCAATGCAGACCTCTGCCATATTCCGTGCCGACAGTGCGGCCAGTGCAAGGAAGGGGAAGCCACCATCCCTGAGGCCGCGGAGTATGTATGTGCCCTCACCCGTGGTGGTGCCTCGGACCCAGATCAGGTGGAAGAGGTACAGGAAGGCTGGCGAAAAGACCAGGAGGAGGATCCTCTCCTTGCACCCGTGATGGAATGGGTACGCAAGGGTGTTACCCATACCAAGGACAAACTATGGGACAAACCATACCTGCTGAGGGCATTGGTGGCACAGTTGCATGTTACGGTGGAGGCAGAGTAGGTCACTTTAGGCACACCCGGACCCTCAGGAAGTGTTGGTACTTGCCTGAGTTCATGAGGGATGTTACATCTTGGGTTGCCACCTGTCCGAGAAGTCAGAAGGGAGCAGCGACAAGCCGAGACACCTCAAGCAGACACACCTGAACGATGCAACCTTTTAACATGGCCGCATTTCTTACTCACCCTGAAACTGATGGAAGTAAATATTTTCTCACAGTTATTTTTATTTTTAACTTTGCCTGTCCATGTATGAATAGATGTCTCTCTGTAAAACTCATAATGCGAAAACCAATCTTTGACATGTTTAATTTTATTAAAAAAAAAAAAAAAAAAAAAATGTCCATACTTAGCCTGGGTTATCTTCTTTCTAGGCCATGGATCCACTTACCACACTTAAGAAAGGTTTTGATTTTTTTTTTACTTTTAACAGTTATCTGTCAGGAGGCCAGTGAAAGTAACGATGGTGGAGGATTGCCTTCTTACTCATTCAGCCACAAAGATGATTTCATGATAGTCTAGAACACAGGGGATGTATCTGAAGGAGAAACAGCTGGCACAGCTGAGGAGCACAAACTACAGGCTAATACTGAACCTCAACCTACTCCTGGGGGGGGAAACTTCAGGTCAAGGAGAAGCAGAAGGAGGGGAGGAGGAGTCTGAGGGACTAGAAGTGAGGAGAAATGATGAGGACAATGCTAAGTCTACAGCGGAGGACAACATTGCACTATCGGAGGCAGGATCCGTGTCAGACAAAGAGGAAGGCCCAAAGCAGTCAGACAGGATACAGAAGAAAGTTATATCTTAAGTCTTTCTCATAATATAGGTATATCACAGTAACTAAAACATGTCTTGTTTAATATTCTTGTTACTTTAAGGTACTGCATTTTATTGGAATAAATACTAAAATCAGCAAAACATGGACATGAGCACAGACATAAATATATGTCATATAAATGTTTGAACATATGAACGTTCAGATGTAAATTGAAACTGAATTATTTGTTATGTACATGAAAAGAAAAATGATGTTGAACAGACCTGGACATGGTTTTTTATAACTTGTTCCACTCCATGACATGTTATATGGTGCAGAAGACAACTAACACTGAAAACAGTTCTCTAGTGATAATCATCATTTTTATAACAAAGGTCAAGGTGCCACATACATGCACTAGCTTTTAACTGAGGAAAATAGCATGTGAACATAATTTGTTACTCTTTCAAACTTACATTGGGACCACAGTTATCTTTTATGACATACATTTGCCTTGAACTTGACAGTGACACAAGATGCATAGTGATTGCTGTTATATTTAAGGTACACATTAGATTGGGTTAAGCCCACATGTAAGACTATAGCCGATCACTTGTCCTTTTGATGTAATTTGGCATCACATTTTTGTAATCAGAAACATTTCTTAAAAAAGGTTCAGTTTAGTTCAGCAAACTATATTATGTATATTATGTTTCACGTCGTGAATCATAAAACAGAAAGTTCATATGTGGGTATGTATTTAACGACGGGGACCAAACTTAACATGGATGCATTTCTCTCGGAAACTCTTGAACACTAGGCGTGGCTTGGGCCCAAGGTTGTCTGGTTGCATGATGGGAGGAAACTTCCTTTGAAACTGTCCTTCAAATGGAAGTCACTGATTAACTCTATTTTAGCGATCCGCGTTACATTGTACAGGCAGACGCAGGACTCTATTATGCAACCTGCACAATGAGGTTCGTGCAGTAGATACCCTCCACTGGAATAAAGACATCTGTAGAAAAAGAAAGGAAGTAAAAATTTGTTTATATGGAAATAATCTTATGGTTTCAACTGAACCAACACAGGGCATTTATTATAGGATATATAAATAACTTCTTTCCCACTTTTGAAATAAAAAAAAGGCAAACCTCACCGCCATCTCTGCTTCAGGATGCCGATTGTCCATTCAACCTTGGACCGCAGTTTCTTGTGCCATTTGTTGTACTTTCCATCTTCGTTGGTCACTTCTGGGTTTACAGGAGTATAGAGGTAGTCTGTCAGAGTGTACCTGGATTAAATGAAAATGACAGGATCAGAAAAAAATTAAAAAGGGACAAAGGTCAGTTGAATTAGAAGAAGGTTAAAATCGTCCTAAGTATATGCCAAAAGGAATTGAATTAGAAGGGAAAAAGGTACTATATACATGGGAAATGGGAGGTAAGGAAATCAGGAATTTTTTATTTCCATCTTACCCTCTATCTCCAAGAAGAAAGAAACCAGCAAAGTCCCCCCTCTCTCCGAGGTACTTGACTTGGCACCTATTCATGACATAGACATCATCACATGGCCTGGGTTGCTGGCATTTACATGAAATATTATCATGTCCCAGTCACAGATGATCTGAAAAATAACATAAGGTATTAGAAAAATATAAAAGAAATGGGCTAAGATTTACTTGAAATGAATAAAATATATAAAGGATACTATGTATAGGTGCATTATGAGCAGGAAAACACAAAGACCGTTAACTCACCATGGTGTTTATGGATTAATACCCCTTGTAGTAGTAATATTGGTTCTCGTCTGCTACTACTCCTTTAGGACAGGATATAGGGATGTGTGTCCCATCTACGAGGCCGAAAACACCGGGGTTCCTCTTCTCCTGTAAGACCAACACAGACTTGTTGTTCTTCTGGATGTCAGTGTCCGGCCAAACAACATAATGATCCAGCCTGTCATGAAAGTAATCACTGATTTCCCCCATCGACCTGCACACCATCGAGATAGAGACCCCATGGCAGTCTGCTATGGTAGAGTAGGTTGCCCAAGTAGTGAAGTATCTGATGGCAATGGAGAACTGGAAAAAATAAAATAGAACATAAAAATTTGAGAAAATGTTAGACTTACATAGCAGGGGAGTAAAATACAGTAGAAAACAGTAAGATGAGTCCCCCCTCCCCACACCTTTTTGGTGTTTTCATAAGGAATAGGGAAAATTAATTATGTTATTATTTAGTTTATGTGATTGCTTTGTGAAAGGCTGATTTTCATGAAGGGAAAGTGGACTGAGAGACTCACAGAAAAGTGACAGTGTACTCACTCTGATCCTATGAGGGACTCCTCTCAACACACAGCGTTTAGGGGGTAGACGCCGAGGGGTAAAGTGGAACGCGGACACTAAAGAACCTTAAAATATAGGAAAAAAGGGTCCATGTTCCAACACCTAGTGGTCCCCTACCCCACTGTGTTCAAGCTATTAAAAGCAGAGTTAAAATGGACTTTGTTAGGGTCCAAGTTATGAGTTGAAATGGTGAAAAGTCTGTGTTTCCAGGCGGACGTCTGTGTTAGAACGCAGAGGTCGGCGTTCATGGATAAAAAATAATACTAAACGCGGTGAGCGCTTTTATTGAACACAGACTCTGTATATTAAATAGGGATATCCACGTTTATTATTTTAAATGCAGTGAAATGGCCTCCGGAAAAGGGTGCTGTCAATGGGTCAAAGTTATTTTTATCAAAAATCTGCCCAACTCATAATCATACATTTTCCATCACCTCAGCTAAGGAAGGACACCAATTATCAACATTGGACAGTAGCAGGGACCTATTCCATATTCTCATTTGATTCCAGCACCAGAAATGTGAGGTATTATTGTAAATATAATGTAAGCCTTTTAGGATATTGCCAGATTGATCAGACCTGGTATTTGGCAAACAAGTGAACATTGAGTCATAGAACCATGTTATGTGCAGTAACCATATGTACTACAATTTAAAGCTTTAAGGTCTAATAATATTTTACTTTAAATCAATTGAAAATGAGGGATAAGTCTTAATCCTTGAGGATATAATATGTAATTACTTAACATATAATATACTATGAATTAATCTTACATGATAGGGACACAAAGACAATAGTACTGAATGTGACTTCCAATCCTAGATCAAAAACAAGCCAGGGATAAGACTCAACCTGACTAATAGAACAGCTGGCTGTGTGGGACAAAGAGAAGAATTTTACCTTGAGGATTGTTTTTAACAAGTGGTGTGAACACAAGTGGAATTAGATGGCTGGTTCCACTGCATCGTTTGGGTCCATTTTCTGCTAATCTGACTATTCTTTATAATACATTTGCTATATAAAAATAGGTCGGGTTTGGAAAAATTGGACCCAACCGACTCTGTTTAACCAGCCCTTTAAGGATCAAATTTGCAGTTGCAGTGCTAATATGATCATTATCCTTCTGTGTTGTCTTTCTAAAGTTAAGTAAAAAGCCGCTATCAACCTAATCCAAGATGAAGAGTTTTCTTTTCATTTTTCTTTTTCTGTGATACAAGCAAGCCACCATACTTGACCTTTCAGCTCCTTGCCTGAGTGAGGAATTAATGGAATTGCATTCTTTAATGAACTTATTCTGAACACTTGCTTAGCAGTCATCTCCCTCACTTCATACATGCTAACAGTCTGACCACCTGCCTGGCTGAAAATGTCTTTGTGTACAGTTTACATTTACACAATTCAACCCTTTTGGTATTGTGTATATGTTGCAATGATTTAATCATGCTTGAATAGTAGCCTACTTCGTCATTTACTGTTGTAATATTATGTCATTTGGTGAAGTTACAATGAACAATTAAGAAAAAAAAAGAGTGTTTGTTCAATACATTTATATCAAAGTCATTTTTCAAACATTTCTTTTTTCATTTGTTATGTCTGCAGGATTTGACATAATAGATTAGGGGAACCTGGGTAAACATAATTATGATTTAAAAAGCATGGGAACGACTGTAATGCTTTTTTGAGACAAGAACCTGTTCCAAATTTGCCCCTAAGCTAACAAGATGTAGTCTTTAAACTTACCTGTATTAGTTTTCAAACGATCTCCATCAACTGCTGCAGAAATTACAGAACTAGTAGCTTGTGTTGAAGAATGTGTTGCCTTATTCCATGCTATATTAGTAATTAATGCTGTAATCTACATAGCAGCAACATACACAGAGTAAACAGGAAGTAGATTTTTGAAGTCTTTGCAAGATATAAGATATATTCTAAGATAACAGTCACTAACATGACAATGTCGAGTTATGTAACTTTTCTGACAAAAGTCAGCCCTGTGAACATGTCCTTTCCACCATAGCAGGCCATATCATCTACCCTAAGCATCATTCTCCATATAATGGGTAAATGATGTGACCATGTCAGTGTCCGATAGCTGGGAAAGCTGATTCAAAGAGAGTAATGAATGGGCTAACGGGCACTGAATACGGCCACTGGTTTTGATATCCTACGATACACCGAATTCGGTGCCCATTCAATACTGTTTTTATTACATGATCGATCAATAAAAAATCAAAAAATAATCAATAGAATATCAATAAATAAAGTTGAAAAACAAAAATCGTTCCGCTTCCCCGGGACTCGAAGCCTGCCATAAAAGTCTGCAAAAAAAAACATTCGCCAGGACCAGGACTCATCCCGCCTACCTGTAGAAGTTGAATGCAATGGGCTACCCACTAGACCATCAATTCACACACCACGGTGCCCGGCAGCTGCTGGCTTGGTTTGAACGCATCCCGCAGCCGTCGCGGTTATGGGAGCAGCAGCGAGAAACCTGGAGCCGGGGTCACAACCCAGACTGCAAGGTATTTCACACTTTGAATGTATAGTAGTTATATGTGAGTGACCTCCCCGGGCTTTGTATCATATCAATGACTTATAAAGACCTGGTTCTAACCAAGCATTTCTCGTCAGTCCCTGTGGCGCACTGCATAGGGAGTTGGATTTGGGATCAGTGGAGTGCAGGTTCGACCTCTACCCTGCCAATGAAAATTTTGTAGGTTTAACATATGACATGTTAGGACATGTAAGGAGTGCTGATATCCGTGATATCAGCACTCCTAGAACATGCAATATCGACAGGTATCAGAATGGGAATATCCAGAAAAAGCACCCAAAATCACAGAAGGCATGTTATAACAATGGGTAAAAATACAAACCAAATATGTTTTACAGGAAAAACGACAATTTTCTTTTCTATTTCCTTTCTTTGTTTAGCAGCATAAGGCTGATTAGGACATCCTTGGTAGGAGCCTATACCACCTATGTATGCCATTAGAATCCAGCCAGCGCCTTCTAAGGATGTGTTCTGACAAGTCCAAAAGTTACTGACCTGATTATTTGATAATTTTGGGAATAGCTCTTGATTGTTTTATCTCAAATAAGTATGACAGGTCAGGTTATGTACAAGTAATGCTTATTGCAGCTATAACTGAAACAATTACTGTAAACCCCCACCTGGCCAAAATAAAAAAAAAAAAAAAAAACTTTGCCAAAGGTTTGGGTGATATATGTTTGTAGAAATATATTTGTAGAATTTGAACACAAGAAAACAAATTGTACTTGGGATGTACGAGCTCCTGTCTAAGTCACAAGGTTTTACAGTGCTAAGTTTTAACACAATTGAAGCCCCACATGTACGGGTGTTATAATTTTCATAGAACAAGTTTATTATAACGGTATATATGTGTAGCCGTGTCTATGTAGGACTCATCTAGGGGGCAGGCCTGCATAGTTTCATCTAGGTCACCTGTCCCAGCTAGGTAGCCACACCACAGACACAAGAAGGCTACCATATTGTTTGGTTAGTCTCCAATTTTATTCTTTTGTGTGTTTCTTAATAAATTAAGGGCGTTAAGAGTGCTCTCCTCATCAATGACACATGAGGAGAGCAGTCATAATTATCTGCACAAGCACACAAGCATCTTCATTCTGTCATTAACAAGAGGCAAACACAGGATCATCAATTCTTCCAAGTGCTTTGCTTCTCTTCTTTCTGGGCTCTTAATGAATTTCTTCTTCTGATTATCATTCCTTTTATGTGATCTCAGGAGGGTGATTCATAAAAGTAAATCGACCAGATAATTATGTAATTTGTCAATACTGATACTTCATGGAAACAATATAATTACAGCCTTTGGAACACACCATTTCATTCACAATAGTCATTAATTCAATAATCTTTTAGGGCATGAAAGGTTGTAAAAGACTTGCATTTTCCGCAAATAATTCCAGAAATACTTAGCTAGAAGGATCGTTTCTAAATTCATCGTTTAATTCTAGATGGGTCGTCACTTTTTATGAATCACCCTGCTGTGCATATGGTTGGAAATCATAGAAGTGAGCCACATAGCAATTTTGGAGGTCACCAAGCCCCTGGGCTTAGGATTTTGATTTTTTTTTTCACAAATTCTCTTTTGCTCATTTAATCGGTTCTTGATGTCATATATGAGTTTTACTGGTCTAAAGCCCATATTTTGGGCTCCAGAGGGTTAAAAATGGTGAAATTAGGACTAGGTATGTGGCTATCCAGTTCAATCATGTAGAATATAGAGTCTTGTGATAAAATCGGTCCAAAAATTGTGTTCCTGTGTGGAATTTTTCTATTTTTTCAATCATTTTACTTTTGGTAAAGTGGCTTGGTAAATCTGGCTAATTTTGCCTCCCCGAGAAGTGAAATGGGTTCAGTTATGCCTTAAAAAGATTGCTGCAGCTGGGGGGTAACATATGCCAAAAATAAATTTGATTCTCTCCATAAACTTCACTGTGAGGGGGTTATAAATATTTTCCTTGCAAAACACCATTTTTTCCTTGTCCGGGCGAAAAATCACATTCCTTCATCTCATGTGTAGGATAAATATATTTAACTACCCTAACTATGTCATTAGTTTACCCCTCACATATACCTAACTACCCAATGTATAGGATAATGGATTACTGCCCATGCTTTTTAGTAGCAGGGATGGGAAGTGCTTTTTGTCCGGGTGAAATCGTGTCCGGGCGATTGACCTTTCAGCACTATGCTATGTTCAGGGCTTCATTTTCTACATAAATACATGTCAGATCATCATGAAAGTCTCTGATCTGGACCATTTTGATCCATAGATAAGCAAAATGGTGTTTTTGTTCATGTCCAATATGTCTTTATTGTCATGAAATGCACTTACTTTGATGAACTGTCATCACACTTTTGTTCAGATTTCTTGACAAGGAAAGAAACCCCTGCCCCTACTGTTTACAATTTCCACATTCAACTTTCCTAACCATGTCAGTTATTTACCACACACATATACCTAAGTCTGTAATTTATAAAAAAGTTGGGGAGGAAATTTATTATGGCTGTAAAGCTAATGTCCATGCGGGTGTCCAATTGCAAGATTACAAAATATTTTCAATGGTCATTCTCCAGTACAGACAGATTTTTCCCCACTATATCTGTGTACCAGCTGAAAGCTTATGTCATAGGCATTGTCTTACATATAATTGCTTTTGCCTGTAATACTCTTATTTCCCTTCATGTACAACAGCAAGGAAAGAATATTTTAGGAGCCAGAATTTAGTGAAAACCCAGTCTAGGTCATTGAGAAAGATGACCCTTAAGTAAGGAAAGGGCCCAGAAAATATGGCTATACCTCTATGAACCCAACTGTTAGAGCCAGTCTACAACAAAAATAATATAATAGTGCACCAAAAAAGCTATTCCTCCTCATATGGTAGGCATACAGGGTATATACCCCATTCAGTCACACGACCAGACACATTTCCAGGGTATATATGTTGCATGGATTGCCATAACAACGGTTTTCATATTTAACTGATGATATTTCGTGGTGAGGTACCCCCACACCTATACATCATTCACAAAAAATATCTATGAGATCCTCCATAGTTTCTTTCTCAGACCCCCAAAACCCCACGGAGCTCTAAAAGTCTACTTTCTGTGATTTATGACCATATAATAATAATGTCCCCCATGTACCTGCATGACTAGCAATTCATATTTGTCCCTTTTCCAGCTGATATGAATAAGGTTGGTTAGATCCATCAATGCAGCAGATGCTCTTCAGAATAATTTTATCAAGGTTAGCGAGATGTGTCTATAATTATAACACTGTCACAATAACAGGTGTGGTCATGAGATTAGGTTTGGAAGTTGCTGATGTCAGCGTGCGTGTTATGCTTTCGGGAACCAGTCTACTCCTGATTGGTTGCTATAGTCATAGTACTAAAACATCCATGGGGAAGAGAACGACAAAGTTTTATTGATAACAATTAAGAAGAAATATACCAGTACTTAAATATAATTTAATAATAGAATATACTGTTCAAAGTGGGGCCCTTGATGGGGGGCCCCCAATCCCACTGGGCACATCAATGTTGATTCAGCGTTGAAACAACGTTTGCAATGTTTGCATATCAACATTGATTTAGGGTTGAAATAGAGTTGAAATTGAAAGTTGAAACAACATACTCAAAATCAACTGTGATTCAACATCTAACCATCAGCACAGATTCAATGTTTGTGTTTCTATGTTGACTCAACATTGTTTCAACAATGTTGAAACAACGTTGACAGTTGTTTTGTTGACATATCAACGTTGAATCAACATTGTATCAACATTGAAATCAATATTGTTTGTTCAACATTGACAAATCAATGTTGAATCAATGTTGAGTTGACAACAATATTTCGACATTGATATGTCAACTGTTGACTAGATGTTGAAATGGTGACGGTTGACAACGTTGAAATACAAATATTGAAAAAGTGTTGAAAACAGGTTGATCAACACCATCAACATAACATCAACTGGTTGTCAATGTTGATGCAACATTGTGTGCCCACTGGGATATGTCACATGTCATTTTTAAGAAATGCCCATGTCCCATGTCACTAAGCAAAAACCCATGTCACTAGTGTCACTAACATAGCTACTGTAAATCATTGTGTATAGAATGCACCTCTTATATAGGACACACCCAGGTTTAGACTAAATTCTATAGGAGGCACCTAGGGTGAAATTTTGGTTATTTTAGTAGGCCTTCTGTTCTACAGTTTAAAATCCTTGACTATAAGATGCCCCTGGGTTGAGTCCTAGGCAATAGGGGATCCGAAATTTTTGAACAAGTCAAGACCAAAATGTGCATTCTGAAGCATTCTGAGGATAGATGAGATCTTTCCCAGACGCTATTTTTTATGTGACTAAGTCTCATGTCACATGTCAATTTTAAGTATAGGCCATGTCACATGTCATTAGCATGGCCATGTCCCATGTCGATTTTAAGAAATGGCCATGCCGATTTTAGGTGTCTAACCCTATCAAAGTGAAGACACATAGAGGATAGTGAGCTAACACATAGAACATATAGATAGAAGAGCACCAAAACCCTCATTTACTCACCCGAGTCAAAAAGACACACCAATGCTAAATCATACCAGCTTAAGAGATATCATATGTGACATGTACTGGGAAAGGGTTGTAAGGACGTTTTTCCGCTTACTACCACAGAAATGAAAAGAACCAGTGTAGGGACAGCATTGGTTTTATACTGTGTGGCTAGCACCCCTACCTAGGGTGTGCACAGCCCCAGCCTATCATTGGCTGTTGCTATGCTCCCCAGTACTTCCTGTCACGATAGTTTCAAGATCCCCTCTCTGCACAAAGAATGGGGTGTCTTAAAACCTACAGCTATACCTGTACAGGTATACTTCAAGTCCCTCTACATGAGGTACTATAGGTCTGTCTTGGGGTCCTACCAATCAGGACCTAGGTGCTGTATGTGTGTGTCTCACATTCGTCCCTCCAGGTGGAGTGGCCATGTGGGATCCAGTTCTATTGCCTCACCTTCCCCCTAGGGGGAGTTAGGGTTCAGCAATAGCACTGTAGGGCTCTATCTGTATGAATGTGAGGTCCATCTGGACTTCACATGATCCAGAAGAAGCAATGCTGGATTGCGAATGGAGCTCCCACTGAAGGAATTTAAAGTTGTATCAAGCTTGATATCTCTCTTATTCCTCCTCCTGATAACAGGAAAGTGTTCTACAGGTCCTACCATGCACTGCTGTGTATGGCAGGAATTTCTGGGTTTCGGCCCTCCTGGGGCCTCATCAGGTGAAGCCTGCGGTTAACTGTGGCTCCCCATGGTAGCTACCTGGGGATTTATGGGGGATTAGCCCCACTGGATCGTTTCTGAGATTAAGTAGTGGATTGAGCAGTTTAAAGAACACATTGTTTTAGGGAATTTTTCCCTTCAGGGGGTTCGACCCTGGAATTCTAAAAAAATTTCCGACGAGGCATTGATTGCTGTACACTGTTAGGGGTACCAAACCCTTGTCATGTATCAGCTTGTGTTGAGGCCAAACAGTGTGGAACATTTTACGCGATGTATCCATCCAAACTCCAATTTCTCCCTCAGGCGGCCACCTTCACGGCTGGCCGGGTGCCTGAAGATAAAGTCTAGGATGTATACCTTCATGTCATACCTCCAGTTATGGCCTCGGGAGTTGAAGTGCTTGTACACTTCATTCTTTCCTTTGTTGCATTTGATGCAACCAAGGTGTTCACCGATCCTCTGTTTGATCATCCTTTTGGTTTGTCCAATGTACTGCATCTGGCAAACCTTACATGTGACATTCCACTTTGTCTTGTGGGTATGTCCCGTGTGTTTGGATATAATAGTACCACTCTTATCGATCCTCTGGCAGTGTTTGCAATTTTTCTTATTGCATTCATTGCGATTGGATCCCCCCTTCCTGATTTTTGTCTTTTTTCCAGTTTGGTTGAAGTCAGTTTGGGCTTTCACCAGGAGGTCACGGAGGTTTTTAGGTCATTTGAAACCTGTGGCGACCTCCTTGTCATGTAGGAATTTTGTGGTCTTTGAGGTGCCCAGAATAGGCCAGTTTGGTTTGATAATGTCCATGAGGCTGCAGCCTCCTGGTCTGAAGGTTTCAACTAGAAAAATCTTTTCCTGATTCTCCTTCCTATCTTTAACCTTCCTGATAATTGTTTCCCTATCTTGGGAATCAACACTTGCCTTACATGCCTTCAGAAGTTTATTCGAATAGCCTTTGGCCCTGAATTCCTCAAGTTTCTCTGTGGCATGTCTCTGGTAGTCCTCCTCCTTTTCACATATTCTTTTGATACGTAAGAGTTGTGAGTAAGAAAGGCTCCTCTTTGTAGCAGGGGGGTGGGCCGATTTGTAGTGCAAATAGCTGTTGACATCTGTAGGTTCACTATACAGATCTGTGTACAGCTTGTTGTTCTCATTGTCCCACCTCACAACCGTGTCCAGAAAGCACACATCTGTAGTGGATTTGGACATAGTGTATTTGATGGTATTGTGGCTAGAGTTTAGGTAGGCTAGCCACTCCACCAGGGCCTCTTCTCCATGTTCCCAAATGAAGAATATATCATCAATATATCTCCACCAAGTGAGTGGTTTCAGTCTGAAACCATTCAATTGTGACTTCTCCAGTTTTTCCATAAATAAGTTGGCATATGATGGGGCCAATCTGGTGCCCATTGCTGTGCCACTTATCTGTAGGAAGTGTCTTCCATTGAATTGGAGATTGTTTTTGGTGAGTACCTGGTGGAGTAGTTCACATATGTGTTCAGCTTTTGGATACAGGCCATCTGGTCTGTATTTCTTCAGCTTGTCACTGACTGCCTTTATTCCCTCATCATTGGGAATATTTGTTTATAGAGCTCCCACATCTAGTGTGCCCATGATGTAACCTGGCTTTATCAGGGGCAGGTCCCGTATCTTGGTTACAAAATCATTTGTATCCTTGATATAGGATTTCACCGTGGGTACAAGTGGTTTGAGAAAATTATCCACAAATGTGGATATTTTCTCTGTGGCACATCCATTGGCAGAGACCACTGGTCTCCCCGGGGGTGGTACCACGCCCTTGTGTATTTTAGGGAGAAAATACACATGAGGGGCTCTGGGCTCTTTATTCTTCAGGGAGCCCCCCATCTTTTGGGTGATCACTCCTTTATCAATATATCTATCAATCATGGAGGAGATTTCCCCATCATACTCTCTTGTGGGATTGGATTGTATACATTTGTATACATTCTGGTCACACAATTGCCTATCTGCCTCCCTAACATAATCAGCAGTGTCCATTATCACCGTCGCCCCACCCTTATCAGCGGGTTTGATGGTGATGGAATTATCTTTAGATAAATCTCTAATGGCCACACGCTCTAAATTGTTGAGGTTGGGTTTGGCTTTCTTTTTCTGTATGTTTCTCTGAGTCAAACTTACTTCATTTATGGTAATAAAACCCTCTAGACTTTTACTACCTTGAGGTGGACTCCATTTGGATTCACCCTTGAGCTTTTTGGATAGATCAGGATTTGAATAAGGAAGTACCCTCTTATTTGTCTCCTGATTGGAGGGAACACTGTCCTGGCTGTGATTGGTACTATTGTCTTCAATCACATCAGTGTTTTGAGTGGTGCCTCCATTAGTGTCTCCCCCCATCATGGTGGTTTCACTATCTATCCTGGTCTGCTGTAGTCTATCTAACACCATTGCATCCCAATTTGGCTCTTTATTGAAATATTGTTTGATTCTCAGATTGCGGTGGAATTTATCTAATTCAGCTCGCATATCACCCTCATTGTAGCTACTTTGAGTGGGACAGAATTTCAAGCCCTTTTCTAGATTTTTCTGCACTAGAAAGATTTCTAGAAGATAGGTTTACAACATTTGTATTCGCTTTGAGATTATATGCCATGTTGGAGTCAGTGATAACACGGGTACAGGGTTCAACAGTTTTAATCATGTTTTTGAGAAGAATTGGTACATCATGGCCCTTATTCCCCCCCTGCACTAAGGGCCCTTTCCGCATATCATGTCACATATAGAAGAAATGTCTGGCTTTCCAATCAATACAAACTTGGAACAGGTAAATGACGTCCTTTGAAAGTACAGATCTTAAGCATGACCTAGTATCTGTGATCAATGAAAGTATGACATATCTTGTACATGAATGCAAGAAAATTGCATGTTGAACTATCATATAATTAGTCTTTCCAATTAATACAAACTTGGAACAGGTAAATGATGTCCTTTCAAAGTACAGATCTTAAGCATAACCTAGTATCTGTGATCAATGAAAGTATATATGAAATACATGAATGTAAGAAGATTGCATGTTGAACTATCATATATTTAGTCTTGTTATCTCAATGATTTCCTTTTCAACCAGCGCCTACGGCACTGTGATAATGGACAAAAAGTTATCACATTTTGAAACCCTCTTGCAGAGAATACATATTATTAAATCTTCTTTAAACATAAGATTTAATCATAAGCTTTGCAGCACATAAGATTAGAAATATTACAATTTACGAAACTGATGTCACCAACTTCTAGTTCTTGTTTTAATCACAGGGGGAGCGCAGGTGGCTGGTCCAGCAGAGCATGAGATTGCAAAAATTGATGACAAATAATGCAAATATTTTATAACTTTAGAATGAGAGGACACTCTGCCAAGATGATGGAGCATAAAATTTATTTGACATAATATCACAGATGAGGAAAGAAATTAAACTGCAGTTTGAGCATAAGAGATTTATGAAAAATAAGTGCCTATGAATGTGACAATCACGCAAGGTACTACTTCTGTTTTTTAAGCTTCCGGGGCAGCCATCTTTGTTTCGGTATTTTTTTAGAAGAAGTAGGTTAATTAATTCAAGTGATAAGTCTATCAGTTATTCCCACATCATTACCCCAATTCTCCTGACAAATGAGGAGCTTTGGGCCTTCTTTCTATGTGGCCTTTTTATGTCATGTTGTATAGCAATGAATAATGTGTTAGGTATTTGCAGCTCTTTAGAGGACCGTACCTTGACATATTGATTCCACGCATATTGTACTGTCGGCTCAAGGTAACTCCTTAACGGTCTTGTTTTGCCAAGAAGCAGTTATTCATTTTCCGATGTCAATTTTCATCCAAAATTTTCAAATAGAATTTTGAACTGATGCATGAACAATGTATCAATAATAAATGTCATTTGTGAGTTGAAAATCATCACAACTATGTCAGAGGTATGTTGACATGTGATGATATGTCTGGTTTTGACGTACATAATTATTGTAGAATATACCACTAAATGTGGCAAACAACTGTTTTGATAACATGAAAAGAGTCAATAGAAAAAAAACACACGTTTTCTTTTTTTTTCTTTTTGATCCACATACTTCTGATGGGGTATGGTAAAAGAATTACAATATGTTAAATATTGTGAGGACACTGTCATTTTCTCCATATAAGAACTGCTATGATCAATATTCATGCCAAAATGTCGCCTCTGAAGCAGTTCATCATAACAGTAGCTTGCTGAAGTTAAATTCCTACCTTTTTCTTTGCGTGAATAGATAGATACCTTTGAATGCATGGTTTATGTGTTTCTATTTATGATTGTACTGCCTAATCTGATCTCATTCTGATCATTTTGATATATATCATGGTGAAATTGTCTACAGACCTGCAAATACCTCCAAAAATAGCTGATCTATCGTTATTTTAACAAGGCTGACCCCCTCCACTCCCCAGGTCATGTGAAAGAAATTCTGTCAAAGTGGAGTAATGATATTGATCCCAACTGGTGAAGTACATTTCAATTTCACTAATCGTAGAGAAATATAGAATTCTGAGGTGAGGGACAAATTATTTGCAGAGATCATACTAAAAAGCAATATATTATTCAACATTGCCGGTTCTCATTTAATTGATGGAGGATAAGATACATGGTATATGTATCCTTTATATTGCCTTACCGATAAGCTGATCTATGTTTTAGGGGAACTAGAAGATTATGTTTTAAAATATATCAAGTTCCAGGAGTGTCCAAACTGCCTAATAATCACACATGCAGTAGAATCACTTAGCAAATGCTATATATTTCCACCTCTCTCAAAATCACTCATGTAGTAGAATCACTTAGCAAATGCTATATATGTCCACCCAACTCTTACACATAGGTAAATGCAAGAGATAAATATAATTGAAGTCCTTTATTCCAATATGATCCAACATTACAAAATCCAAGAAACAATAATCTCTTACATAGGATTATGCTAGGCTCCTTGTCCTCTCTCAGTCTAAAGGTGATACTGAGATACCCTTTACCTTTGGTGTGGTCTGACCTGATATGGCCAGAGTGAAATACATGTGACTGATTTAAGCGCTGATTCCATATCCGCCAAATGGGGTTCCCGTAAGGAATATCTGTGCCCTTCCATATACTTTTGTACTTTTTTGGCAGTATGGAAGGGACTATGATCCGTAAGCCGTAACAGATTACGGGTTACTTCAGTACAAATCGGCTTCCACTTGAACTTTTCCCGTCAAGTAAGAAGGAAAAAGTATACTTTTCCTGACAGATCCCGCTTACGGGAGCAGGTGGAACAGTCTTTTCGTCCTTTTTTCCGAACACTGCCTACGGATCCGGTCTACTTTTCCCGTAAATCAGAATATTTAATTTATTGGATTTTCTTCTGTATGGATCACTTGGCAGAAAACATATGGGACCGTAGGAACCACACATAGGCCATCTGGTGTCTCTTTCTGAAACCTTTAGTTAATGCACCTATGGGTAGGCGGCGGACGTTGCTACGGGTCATGTGACCTACACTTTGTCCGTACAAAACAACAACCAAAATGGCAACTCGTGCCACTCGTTCGACCAAATCTACATCAAAAGAAGGCAAAGGTGGACCTCTGAAGCGGCGTAGGATCAAATGCAGTGTGGCAGAAGAACCTGTAGACAAGCAGGACGAAGAGGTACAGTCTGAAGAAAGTCAGTCTCTGTTAGCGGGTTAAAAAAACCGGGTCAAAAAGCCAGTCACCGACGACGACGCTTCTCCTCCCACCAAGAGGCCCCGTATACCAAGGGTTGGTACTTTGGGAATCCGCCGGGGTAATTCTGGGAGCAGTAAAAATGAAAACCCCCATCCCTTCCCTGCTGAAGAGGACAGTGATAGGCCTGGGGAAAGCCAGGGACTGAGGGGTCGCATAAAAAACATATTGGTTGAGTCCTACTCAGAGGAAAAGGCTCTCATGGAGGAGTTTGAAAAAGGCTAGAAAAATTTAGGGAAGACGGGTAGCCGTGCACGACTCCAGTCAGGCTCTAGTAAGGATAATGTAGAAAATAAAGAACACGAACCAGATGACGTGCAACCTAAAATGGAAGGCAGAACAGACTACAGTAAGAGACAATGTGTTCCTGAAGACGAGGAGGACTCAGACCTCGAAGAGGTTGACCCACTTGACTTGAGCCAAAGGTCCCCCAAGCAGAGAATGGTTATCCAGGACAAGTCTGTGTACGATGACCCTACGAAAACCCTCGACGACTGGTTCAGAGACGATCCTACTAGAGAGGAAGTTCTATGCAAACTCTGGGAGGAGACTCCTTACTTGTACCACCTACATAAACAGAAATATAAATGTACCGAGGACCGTAACGCCTCCTACAGACGATTTGCTACAGTCCTAGAGATACCACGTGAGTATAGTTCAGAGAAAAGGCAGGCTCTCTCTGTTAAAAAATAAGATTTAATGAAAAAAATTAAAGGTCTTAATGGCTAGTCAAGAAAAAGTGTAACTCTGTCCTTCATGAAGCAACACAAATATTCTGTTTTCCTCTCTGTAGTTCTCTGTTCACTTTATTTAATGATAAATACCATAAATGATTCATTTATTTCTTTCTTTAAAGCTGATGTGGTGGAGACGAGGATAAACAGCTTGAGGAACCATTATCAACGAATGCACAGAGAGGCAAAAAGTGGATCTGAACCATAGGGACAAACAGAAAGACAAAGAGAAATTATGAGGCTGTGTTCTTTCCTACGGGATCATATTAAGGTCTCTGACTCCCTTACGTCTTACCGTGGGCGGAGTCCGCCTCCTAGTCAAGAGAGAGTGGAATGCACTTTTGCCAAATCTACTCCCAAGGTAACCAAATTCTTTGTTTGTTTTCTCTTTTATCTTTTAATGCTGTTAGTTTCATAAAAAAAAAGTTTGTGGGTTGCCATGGTGACACCTTTTCCTGTAATTTGTGTAACTATGAAAACCGTACTTGTAAAAAAGTAATGTTTCTCTTTGCTTCTGCCTGGTTACCATGGTAACCATTGAAAGTACATGATGTTATTTATTTTTATAGGCTACCACTGAGAAGAAAACGTCTCAGCTGAACACCTCCCTGACTCCTATCAGACGTACACAACCAACACAAGAAGAAGAAGAGGAGGACGAGTTATCTGATGGATTAAATGAAGGTTTTGTAATGAACACTAAACTTTTCTCACGTAATGACAGGCTCCATGATTCTAGTGGGTTAGAAGCTTTAGAAAGGCGCTCTCTGCGTCTGGAGAAAGAAGACAGTGTGACAAGCAAGGGATCTGTCAACTCTTTCCGTAAGGCCTCTGAAGCTAGTCTTAACATCAAAGACACCCACATTTCCTCTGATATTTCTGACACGCCCTTCTCCAGTTGCTCTGACACTGCTCCTAGAGCAGATACCCCAAAGAAAAAGAAAACCCCTGTGAAGCCTAAGGCCCCAGTCAAGTGTAAGACCCCTGTGAAGCCTAAGGCCCCAGTCAAACCTAAGACTCCAGAAAAGGTTGACAGTCCTGTTATATCTGGTAAATCTAAGACACCAAAGAAAAGTTACAAACAACCCCAACGTAAGACCCCCCCCGTAAGGCAAAGGATAAATCAAAGGAAGTCATGAAAGGGTCAGAAGATGCACAGCCTGTAGAGGAAAAAGAGAGCAGAAAAGGCAAGTCTGCAGCAGAAAGGTTTGCTTTGATGAAAAAAAAAGACAGTCCCATTCTATTGAAATCTACTGAACCTGGCCCAAAACCTCTCCCACCCCCTAAGAAAGCCACGGCTAAGGACAGATACAATGCTTTGGCTCGTCCCTCTACTTCTACTGACAAACCTGTCTATACTGCAAAGGTGGACGAAAGTGCTTGGTTTGAGCAGCAAAGATCGGCGTACCGTAAGGAGCAGGATGATGCCAAGAGAAGGAAGAAGGAAGATCCAGTGCTGAAATTAATGGAGGAGAAATCTGACACCATGAAAACCCTGACCCAGAGTATCCAAGAAATAGGACAGAACATGAAAGGAGGGCCTTCTGTTCCTATTCCCAGTCAGGAGAACCCGCAGGATCAGATATGGGCAGACTACATCTTGAGTGAAATGAGAAGCATGACGGAAGATGTAAAGGCTAAGTTCAAAAAGCATGTGGTCTTGGCTCTATTCCAAGCCAATACTGGAGGACAAGATGACTGACTTTATCCGTACCGCCATTAAACTTATGGTGTATCTCCATTTTATTCAAGACAAAGACATGTAGACTTTTTTTATCTTTGCGACACTATATTATTTTTTGATTGACAAGTAGGAAGGTTTTTCCTCAGCCAGACTCTAGGATAAGACGTTGACTTGATGTTCATGTTTGAAAGTTTCCTCTAAGCAGTGACAATCGAAATATTTTTTTTTTAATGTGATGATAATGTAAGAGGTCCTGTATATTTCATGTACAAAGGAACAAAGAAAGACATTATCTTTGTGACAAGGTGCTTCAATAAGCTTTTATTTCTTTTCTTCTGGAGTATATATGGCAGAAGATTTATTTTTAGTTCCATGAGAGGCAATGATTGATCTTTATTTTAGACTTGAAGAGAAACATAAGCGTGTTGACAGTAAAAGACCAAAGGTATATTCCTCTTTGGTTGGTGCTAGTATAAGTATATGTATAAGGGAATATATTTATCTTACGGAAAGAACACATGTTAAACATGGTAGCACCAGTGCCCTTCAGTATGTTTGTGTCAAAATACATAGAAGAAAGTTTGCCATATTTTTCAATGTACAAGAGACATACGGGTGACAAAGGCTTTAACTGGAACAGGGTAACTCCCACTTCTAGCTTGACAATGGTTACTTTTCTCAGGATTCAACATGTATGTAAGGTTGATTTTTATTCTAGTCCAGAGAAGATTTCTGTACACTTGTTCCATTTTCTGCTACAGAAATAAACGTTCTGTTTTCTCCTGAAAAGTGTCATTGTCAACGTAATGAGAAAGGTCTTTACATGCTCATATCTCCAACATGTCAATGCCACAGAAAGTCAACGAGCAAAGAAGAACTCCTCTCCCAGGACTACCTTGTATTGGTATGCTAGCTCACCCTCCACGGTGAGACACCAGTTGGCCACCTTGTCCCGTAGATCCTTTACGTCCTGTTTGGCGTTCTTGGCCTTGGAAGCCTCTCTCCCTGGCAGAGCAGCTTCTCCCCGCCAGATTCCCTTGTGTTGGTTGTAGTCTTTGTCCTCCCAGTCCATAGCCTCCCGTGGAAGGTAAGCAGCTTCAGCAAGTTCACGTAGGAAGTTATGTAAGACACAACATGTCAGGACTATTATGGCTGCATACTCAGGGTGCATCTCTATCTCTCTGCGAAGTATCCTGAATCGCGTAGCCAATATGCCAAAGGCATTTTCCACTATGCGCCTGCACCTGGAGACCCTGTAGTTATATATCCTTTGTCTCAATGTGAGGTTCTGTTGTGGGTACGGTTTCATTAAATTTTCCGACAACTCAAAGGCATCATCCCCCACAAAGAAGAAGGGCAGGTCCCCTTCAAACCCAGGGAATGGCTCAGGAGCTGGTACTCCTAAGGGGTTGTCCTCTCTCTCTAGATCCTCCTTGAAAGTAGAATATTTCCACAGGGTGGAGTCTGACGACCGGCCCTCCGCCCCCACATCCACATACCTGAAGCGATAGTCCCCATCCACCAGGGCAAACAGCACAATGCTAAAGAAGTGTTTATAATTGTAGTACAAACTTCCAGACTTAGGTGGTTTTTTGATCCTCACATGCTTCCCATCTAGAGCACCCAGGACATGTGGAAGGTTCCAACGATCATGGAAGAGTTTGGCTATATCCCTCCATTCCTGTTCAGTAGAAGGGGTCTGAAAAGGTCAAGAAAAGGTTTCTTTTTTTTATAAGCAAGACTGAACTGAAATATTGGATCATGAAAACTATTTACAGACCTGCTTAAAAAAATCAAACAGATTGATTCCTCTTCTTTATTAAGTCACCTAGAGCCAGACGTCTTTACTTTTTCCGGAAGCTGCATGTGTACGGGAGGGCTAGATCTAAGTAAGGAAAGCAAGGAAAACATACCTTCATGTACTTTTCATGTAGGGCTTGGTAGATTGCCTTGCATGTGTCACGGACTAAGGGAAGCACAGTACTCTCACCGACCAGGTAGCCTTGATGTAAGGTTGTCACGCTGTCTCCTGGAACAGAGCAAGTGCACTTCTAGCTTATTTCTTTCCTACTAAAGAAGGCAAGGGGACATTAAAAAAAAACACATGAAAAGAGACTTGTAATTTTATCTGTATTTCTAAAAAAAACAAATTCTACCTCCACTTTTCATTGAAGCAGTGTAGACTTCTTACCTCTGGTCAGATAACGTATGGTAATGCTGAGTCTCTCCTCTGCTGTTATACACTGCCTCCAGTACGTGTCCTTACGGGTAATTAACGGCCTCACCAGGTCCAGGAGTTCTTTGTATAGTCCTGGTGGCATTCGCGTAGTCTTCTTGTACTCCCATTGACATCCGAGCTGAAAATAAAAAAAGAGAACAAGTATGTACACAAGGTCAGAGTTGTCTTACAATATCATCCAGACAGAGGAAAAAGTACAGGGTATTGAGAGAACAAGTAAGAGAAAGGTCCTGTCTTTATGGTGCGCCTTATAACAGAAAAAAGGGGGGGGGGGTGTACCGGTACATACAGGTCTACCTGCAGAGAAATGAAAAAGGCAGAGGTGGCATACAGGAAAGGAAAACACACGTACGGCTTCTTATTTATTTATTTATGTATTTATTTATTTATTTATTTATAATTACAGTCATGTGACTAGATGAAAAAATAATAACAACTTTTATTCAAAAGAAACACGTGTCTGCCTCCTATGACATACGGAAAAAGTATACGGATCCAGCCTTACGGAACTACAGTGGAAGCCAAAAAAAGGAAAGTAGGGAAAAGTGTACGGAAAGACACAGGTTTCCTACATTTAGGGCTGGAAAGCTACGGATTGACTGCTTACGGGAGACCTTGGTCACGGGTGGGACGGCGGATATGGAATCAGCGCATTACACAAGGACCTTGTTATTCACTGACTGCTGTGTTTGTCAAGGTCCAACCACACCCTCGGGCTTCCCTAGCCCACTTAAAAGGGTCTATATCTCCTCTTTCCTATCCCCTCAGGATGTGTGTGGTGCACATATGTGCAGGCACTGACACATTCCTCTGTTATATTATCAACCTGTGAAGCACGGGATAGCCACTTAGTGCCGCTAAAGTGCTGTAAAACACAAATCAATCAATCAATCAACCAACCACACCCTGTTATTATGATGTCTGTCCATTGAGTTTAGGTGCCATGCATTACGCAACCATATATTATGGATGTATGTACATTAAGTATTAGTAATTGTAAACCGTTTACCAACAAACATTTCTGGCCATAGAATTACATATGCACTTGGCCTTTATTGCCTTTGAGTCGTAAAGTATATACTATTTGCTAACATCAGTTTCAATATCATGAGTTCAAGTGCCATACATTACACAAGCATATATTATGTATAATGTACATTTTAATCCTAGTAAATGTAAACCATTTACCAACAAACATTTCTGGCCATAGAATTACATATGCACTTGTCCTTTATTATCTTTGAACTGTAAAGCTTATACTAGTTGCTAACCTCAGTTTCAATATCATGAGTTCAAGTGCAATACATAACAATAGTATATGTTATGTACATGTGCATCTTAGTGCTAGTAAATGTAAACCGTTTACGAACAAACATTTCTGTCCATAGAATTACATGTATGCACTTGGCCTTTATTGTCTTTGAGCCATAAAGTTTATATTACTTGCAAACTTCAGTTTCAATATCATAAGTTCAGGTGCCATACATCACACAAACATATAATGTATATGTGCATTTTAGTGCTAGTTTAAACCTTTTACCAACAAACATTTCTGGCCACAGAATTATACACATACACCTGACCTTTGTTATCTTCATTTTAAGTTTAAAACCCTTGTACCTTTGAAATCTACACATTTGCCATCTTTACATTCTGCTCACATTTAACAGTGTGAGCACATTCAATATGTACCTAGGTGATGGCAAATATGCCTCTGTGCCATCCTTTTTTGTGCATTATGTACAAACCAAACAAGATATCAGCAACATTTCTTTCTGCTGCTTACACCAGTTATCACTAACACCACAGGAGATTCCCACATAATATCACATCAGTATAATTTCACTAGGCTAACAATAATCACATTTTGCAACATTATCCATGCTTATACCACGATTTCTGGGTTACACAGTGCTTTTTGGTGTCTATTCCCATCCACATATCTGTCGATTGCACACCCTGTATGCTTTAACATCAATTTTCTAAGGCGTGCGGTTATCCATGGATAACCCGCACTCAGTGCAGGTATCCATAGATAACCGCATGCCTCTCATGTCCTTCCATGTCATATGTTACATGTTAATACCAACAGAATATTTCATTGCCATGGTAATCTCAGGTCCGTAGCCCAACTCCCTATGCATTGCGCCACAGGGACTGACCAGATACGTTCGGTTAGAACCAGGTCTTGCTAAGATACAAAGCCCCGGAAGGCGAAGACTGCGGGCTGTCCACTACCATAACCGCGGGACGCATCCAAACATAGCCAAGCCGAGAAGGGAGGAGACGCCGTGGCCTAGTGGTTAGCGCGTTGCGCTCAGCCGTGAAAGGTCTGCGGCTTGAGCCCCAGTCCGGGCACATCTACTTTTTGCCATGTGCGCTGGCGCTGTCCGCTGCCGGGCGAGGAGGTGTATTATACACAAACATTACAGCGAGACGCATTCAAAGCTTAACTGTCCGCTGCCGGGCGACGAGGTGTATTTTACACAAACATAACCACCAGAAGCATCTTTTTCGCCGTGTGCGCTGTCGCTGTCCGCTGCCAGGCGAGGAGGTGTATTATACACAAACATTACAGCGAGACGCATTCAAAGCTTTAGCTGTCCGCTGCCAGGCGACGAGGTGTATGTACCGATCGTGTACAAACACTACTTTTCGCCGTGTTTTGCTGCCAAGCCTAGCCGAGACCGGGGCTGTCGCTGTCCGCTGCCGGGCGCCGAGGTACATGTACACACAATGGCTGGAATCGAGTCCCTGGGAGGGGGAATAATTTTTGTTTTCAACTTAAATGTATTGGTATTATATTGATTATTTATTGGTTTCATGGTATAAAATAAGTAGTCAATGGATAACTCATGACTTGTGTGTGTTAGCAAAGGCTAATAACACTCGGCCTACGGCCTCGTGTCATTATCCTTCACTAACACACACTCGATGGGTTATCCATTGGTTACTTGTTCAATAAATGATGCAGCACATTATGCAGTCGACCCCATTGTAACATACAGTGCTGCAGATAGACCTATGTGTACTGCACTCATCTGGAGGCCGTTTCACTGTGAACTTTATATTATATGAGAACACGGACACAGAAGGCGGACCCTGACATGGACTCCACCTTTTTTTATTTAAAAACTGTTTCTGTTCGTACTCCGTCACCCCTCTGTAAAAAAAATGAACATGGACCCTTTAATTAGAAGGCGGACCCTTGAACACGGACGTCCGCGTTTGACCCTCCTCCTTCATTTAATTAATTATTTTTCATGTTAGGTTCTCGCGCCTTATCCGTGATTTTTGGCGGGGTTTCTCGGGGAATTCCCTGTGACGTCATGAATTATGGGATATCAATGGCCGCCTCCACCTTCCGGGAGACGCCGTTTTTTTTTTCAACAATAAAAGAAAATGCTGAAAGCTGCTCAGAAGGTGAGTTAAAGTCAGCCAATTTTGTATGAAAGATGTACTCTGACACATAGGGTATGGTTATCTGTCGAACTAAGTGTGTCAGTCAGTTTAAAGTGTATATGAAATGTGTTTTTTGGTCGGCGTTCAGCGTCTAGCATTTGTCAATGTAGTGAATAAAGGGCTACAGTTTTCCAGAAATGAGTTAAGCTTTTGTTCTATTTATTTTTTCAGTGGTCCCGCCAGGCGGAGGAGGATGAAGACCTGTACTATGATGAAGACGAGGAAGTAGATGAGTTCAACGAAAACTAAGATGAGGATCTACTCAAACCCGGTGACTTTCCCGGAATGGGTGCAGATCAGGACATTGCTTATATGGTATATAAATTCAAAAAATCCCTCGTCAGCAAGAAAGCTCAGGGGGATATTGGGGTAGAGGCAGACATTGATTACCTGGTGTATAAGTACCACAGAAATCTTCTCCGCGAGCAGTCTCAAGGTGGAATATCTCAAAGAAGACAGAAGGGTAAAGCTCCTAGTTCAGAGCACCCGTCTCATTTTGGTTTAAGACCCAGCAGACCTATTGTACCCCCTCTCAAGGAGGACAATGTTTTGTGTGACCCTGACTATGTCCCTACAGATGATGAAGAATGTTTCTCTGCTCCTACCAGCCGGGGACAATCTGTGAGAGGCTGTGGTGGGGCAACACGGCCAAGGGGTAGGCCTCGAGGATCTGGCAGTTCAGGGAGAAGAGCTACTCGAGGTGCAAGAGGAACCTGAGGAAGTAGAGGCTCACAAGGTGCTAGAGGAACCCGAGGTCGTGGACGTGGCGGTAACATTTCTGGAAATGTTTCTACTGCTTTTTCCACTGATTCCACAGTTAAGAACAAACTTGAACTTAAGGCTCTTATCTGGGGTGCCAACCACCTTAAAACCTATATTAAAAGGAAAGTTCAAGGCAAGCTCAGATGGAAGGACGATGAAGAAGTTAGCATGGGAGGAGTTAGCGGGTAACTATAATTTTTTTATTCTATTTTGATATGGGTATCCACTAATAAATCATATCATTTGTTTCATGTGTTATACTGCAGAAAAAGAAATGGTATTTATTGTCAGTTAAGATTTGCCATTTATACAGTTGTGACTGTACATTTTTTTGTGTATTTTTGACCATACAGTTTAACTTAATGAGACATTTTTTGTTACTGTAACAAATTCTTTTTTTTTTTCAGAATATGTCGAGTCCATAGGAAAACGTGAGTGGAAGTTGAAACAATGCAAAGATAAGCTCTTGTATTTCAGCCAAGATGCCAAAAGAAAGGTAGGTCTGCTGTGAATTATATATATATATATATATATATATATATATATATATATATAATATATATTTACATTATACCATTATAGTATATATTAACCTGTTAACTTTTCACGCCATGATATACTCTCTCTATATGTGTTAACATGTATATATATCATGTTCTTAAATAAATGAAATTAAATGACACCATATGTTCTAAAGTTTTACTTCTCTTGTTTCCTAGTCCCTAAATGCTATGCTATATCTCAATTTTAATTGGACAGAGGCAGTATGTCGACAATAAATACAAAAGTGGTAGTGGGCAACGAGAGGATAAGGACTACTTAAACGATTTCGAAGAGGCTATACTGGATTGGGTAGGGGAGGATGTAGTACTAGGTAAGCTAAAATCAAAGTACTTGGCCTTCTGGCATACATTTTTATTTTCCTAATGAAACATCTATTAACTAGATATCCATATATTGATAAAAATACAAATCCTGCTTCCTCTCCCATCCACCAACACTCTTTATAAGAAAAACAAATTAAATATACAATTCTTTTATGTTTCATATTTATTTTGAGATTATGGGTCTTTCTTGTTCTGACACTACTTATATGTTCAAGTTTATGAAAAGATGATTCATTTATTTCAAGGGATACCCGGAATGCAGCCGCCTAACCTCAAAGGGGGAGGGAGGACCGACCAGCCGTGGTCATGTTACGATCCTGAGAGAGACAACCGGGAGGACTATGGGAATGTAGCAATGCCCAGTGATGCCATGAAGGCTGTGATGGAGGGCGATGTACTGGCCACAGACGAGGAAGGCGGTGAGTTCTTAAAAAGTTCATAAAATGGGTCCACTTTGTGTATTTTATTTCTTCACAGAGGAGAATATTATATATTTTGATACAGCCTATGAAATTATACAATGTGTATATGTGTTGTCATAGAACACAGGAACATGGATTGCCATTTCTATACAGACACTTGTTAGTCAGAGAAAATGTAACATGCTTTTAGTTAAAAAAAATAAATAAATACTGTTTGTGACTTTATTCCTTCAGATCCACTGATGGAGGAGGAGGATTACAATGAAATTTGTGGAGGAGGAGGACATTTTCCAATCAGTGGATCATAACAGACATGAAGATGGGGAATCCCTTCTACCTCAGGTAGTCATCGAGCAACCCAATACCTCGTTAGCAGATGACAACAACCTCAGAACTCCCCCGCCCACTAGTGTTTCAAGACAAAAAATGCTTTTTTTCAACAAAAGAGAGAATGATAAGAAAAAGGGTATTCAGTCAAAGAGAAAGCCACCAGAGGAGGAGCTGTCTCCCCACGCTAGAGAGAGAGAGTTGATAGATGAAATGAGCTTTTAAAGGAGGTGAAGAAAATAGTTACTAGAAATACCCCAAAGAAACCACCTACTACTTCTAAACCAAAGAACATTGAGCAGCCTTCTACCTCCGTGGACAAACAGGTATTAGAAAAACCTCCACCTCAAATAGAACCTGAAAAAGTGGTCCCTATATCTGAGACAAAGCCTGTTAACAATACCTCTGAACCCGCCGCCAAAAGACAGCGTACTAGGCCACCATCTTTCAGTGAACTGATAGCAGAAGGGGATGTATCGGGGGTAGAAATGCAGATGTCTCCTGTCTTTAAGACCAGCACCCTAGCAGTCAACTACAAGGAAGGCATGGACAAAAGTCCCGGCAATAAAAGGAAAACAGGTTCCATAGTAGACCTGACCGCGGAAACATCAGACAGTAAAAGGAGAAAACTGGATTATGGTAACCCAGATGATTCACTGCTATCGTTAAATAACATGTCAAACAAGGTATGATGCCACGTTCAGGTCTGAATTAAAAAATAAAATCCAGTTAGATATGGAGGAAACAAGGAACCTTATTATGGACCTCAACAAAAAACTGTGTGCAGCTCTTATGAAACATCAGGACGAGTTGGCACAAAACACCCAAGAAACTGCCACTGTTATGGTCAAGTCCCTCAAAGGAGTTACGAGTGGAATAACTGCAGCTCTCCGTGAGCATTCACATGAGACAGCACGCTGTGTGAGGGAACAGAGAGATTCTATGTTAAAGGCCCAAGAAAAATATATTGAGGAGCAGAGGAAAGAAGCTGAAGAAGATACCATTGCTTTAGGAAATGTGCACACTCAATTAACCAATGCCATTGTCACTAAACAGGTTCAACTAGTAAAGGCCTTGGAAAAATTGAGTGACTATATGGTAGAAAATACAGAGAAGGTCGCTGAGTCTCAAGGAAAGATGAACACTGCGGTGGTCCACATGCAGGGCTCCATCGCCTCCCTCTCACAGTCTTTCAGTGGTTTAATAATTAACGTTGACCACTTGCAGAAAAGATGTGCGACAGGTATGAGAACAGTAGAGACTGTGGATGATATCCTGAAGGAAGTCACCACGGCTGTGACTTACTCTTTTGACCACAACCTAATACAAGGTGAGATAACATAATTTTCGTTGACTTTAACAGGTATACCTTGTTATATCAAGAACATTTTAAAAACAGAAAATGAATGTTATCAAAAGTTTCACTGTGAATTAAATCGGCTTCAAACAATATAGAAAATTGTTAATTGGTTTAATTATAGTTAAGGAGGATATTAATTGACTGTCTTTCTTTTTCAGCTCCATCCATCCGCAGTGTCGGAACCGAAACAGAGGAAGTAATATTCCAGACTCCGGGGCGCGTGTCAGAGGAGTCGACTGATTTGCCTGAGGAGGGGACCGATAAGCCTGGACAGGGGACTGATAACCCTGAGGAGGGTACTGAAAGGCCCGAGGAAGATACTTCTTCGCAGAATAATGGCATGTCTGCCTTCCTGACTCACCCATACACAGGTAAAAATGAAGTACAATTTAATAACCCATGCCCATATTAAACATGTAACCGAAAAAAATTACTGTAAGTGTATCATAAAAAGTAATTAATTGATAAGCTTACTACAGCTCTGTGCTCGATATTATAATATGCTTTTATATAGCAAAGAATAATCTGTAATAGCTTGCTGAATCCAAGTTATGAAAGACTGAAATTAATAATTAAGTAATGGCTGATACCACCATCACATAGGCCATGACATAAACGCAAATGTCCATGAGCAGGGAATAAATTTGCCTCGTATTCACCTAGGTGAGGCCTCTCTGCTTTCAACTCCACCTATAAGGCCTTCTTGGATACGGACAACCTCACCTCGGTTGAATACAATGGAAATTTATTCCCTGCTCACGGAGATTTGCTTGTTTATCTGTAATTCTATACTTTGTTGTATCATCTGATCTTGCAGAAGAGGGAGTCGCCAACTACCACACAAGAGAGCAGGTGTTCGAAGAGACAGGTTCTATTTCAAGAAAGATTTCCGCTCCTCTCATTATTCCAGGCGCAGGTGAGTCAATATATATAGTTATCTGCACATAACACATAGTTACCTTCCTCTCTCTTTTACATAGATCATAAAACGAACTTAAAATAGTAGGAGAATTAATAATTAAAATGTGCATCTACATATAACATCTTAAAAACAAAATTACTGAAGACGGACATCTAACCCTGCTGGACCCCTATGTGATAATACTTTTCAATACAAGGATCATGTGTTTCTAATTTTTTTTATTTGCAGCTATATGTCAGGAGGTCACAGACAGCAATGACGGCCTTGGTCTACCCACGTTCACAGTTAAATCGAGCAATGACTTCATAATAGTCCAAGACACCGCTATGGAACAGAAACAGCCGACAAATAATTGATTCTTACAAGTGCATGTAATTTTTATCTTGTTTCATTTTACCCAAATGTATGTAAAAGACTTAGGACCTAGCACATGGAGAAAATATGTACATATCATTTGTTAACATGTATCACATCTAAAAGTACTAAAAACATATCCACATTAATTTATTATGTACCATATAGACAAGCAGTATTTTATTCTTGGCTCGACATGCCTCAAATACATGGAGAATCTCTTTCATAAAAACAAATCAATATAAGGTTACTGTTGTGCTTCTCAGTTCATTTAAACCTTTCTAGGTTAAAAGGAATATATTTCAGTGCCTCCTGTTTGGACCAAAATGATCCTGAATGTATTCCTCTCTCAAGTTTTTGAAGGTCACTCATGGCTTGGGGCCTACGTTTTCAGGTTGATCTATGGGGGGAAACTTCCTCTTGAAGTTGTCCTTAGCCGGGAAGTCCCGCAGGAGTTTGATTTTCGTGATCCTGGCGACATTATGCAGGGCCACAGATGATTCAATTATGCAGGCTGCCCGGAAAGGACAGTGCATGAGGTACCCCCCGCTCGAGTCCAGACACCTAGAAAATTTAATTTTTTTTTTTAAGTATTGAGTCCGTTACAACAGGGAAACAAGAATTGTTTTTAGGACCATAGTCTTCATTAAGTTAGAAACTGATATGGTTAAATAAAGAAAGGTACAGTGATATCTTACCTCCACCTCTGCTTAAGTTGGCCTATGGTACCTTGGAACGTGTCTTCTTATGCCATTTGTTGTATTTGACATCCTCGTCTGTCACCTCTGGTTTCACGGGGGTGTAGAGGTAGTCTGTCGAAGTGTACCTTTGGATAAAAGAAATAACATAAAGAGGATGTCCCTAATAAGGAACAGAAATAAATCTATTTTCTTATAAAATACACTGTATCAATTTCAGTCTTAAATAGAATATTTTTTTTTCTTGTTATGACACAATGCAAAGGTAAAGAACAGCTTAATAATATCTTAACCTCCGTCTCCCAGTAGGAAGAACCCACTGAAGTCTCCTCTCTCACCCAGGTATTTGACTTGTGAACCATTCATCACATACACATCGTTGCACGACCCAGGGTTGCTCCCATTGACATGCATAATAATGCAGTCCCAGTCACAGATGATCTTCACAAAAAAGAAAACAACAAGATAGAGAAAAGGACTGTACATCATGCTATATCAATTCATGGCTAAGTTCAAAAACCCGAAGAAGAAAATTTTTGTATATACTAAGAAAGACTGTAACATGTATAAATTAAATAAAATCTCACCATGATATTTCTGGAGTAGTACCCCTTGTAGCAGTAGTACTGATTTTCATCAGATACCACTCCTTTAGGGCATTTGATAGGTACATGGGTGCCATCCACCAACCTGAAGACCCCTGGCTTACGTTTCTTGCGAAGGAACAAAACAGACTTGTTGTTCTTGTCTAGGACTGTGTCAGGCCATACCACATAGTCCTCCAGGGCGTCGTGGAAGTAATCTGTGATCTCCTGCATGGACCTGCAGACGGTAGAACGAGACACTCCGTGGCAGTCTCCTATGGTGGAATAATTGGCCCCAGTAGCAAAATACCGAACTTCTATACAAAACTGAAAAAAAATTAACTTAAATAAAGTCAAAATTTAACAAAGATAACAAGAACAAGGGGTATAGAGCTATGAAATCGAAGTGGAAAAATAAACATAAAATATTTTACTTGCTTTTTGCATGTTAACCGGAGACAAAGACAGGGGGAAACATCTTTGAAAGTTGGAGGTTAAACACGTTTACATCAAAAATGTATTTTTTTTAAGTATGGCCATAAGAAAAGAAGGGAAAGGAGGAGGGGTACATTTAAATGACCCAATAACATTCTGTAACAGTAGAAGTAAAACAATGTATGAGCACTCACTCGAATCCTATGTGGGACAGCATGGACCCCTCTCAAGATCCTACGCTTTGGTGGAAGGTAGGCCACATAGTTCTTTATTAATTGACTGGTGACTGCTTTCATGAGCCTATATCTCTGCAGGAATTTCTTTTCTGTGAAGAAGGACAGTGGATCTTGCCTCGGGTAGAATTCCCGTTTGACAGAAAGAACATACACTCCCCATGTTGTGACAGCTAGTTGAATGTTCCGCGACTGTCTGAGGGTCAGGGGTCAAAGGTCGGGTCAAGGTCGCTCCCATCAAGTTCAGGGAGGCTGGGTAAAATGTAAGGCCGACATAAAATAAGATATTTTGGTTGTCACGGACATGAAAGTGGCTTAAATAGGGTCTGTTTTGGGTCACCTACTGGTACCTTACCCCTCCGCCTTTTTCTGTCATAAGACGGCCTGGAGGTGGACTTTCTTAGGGTCCGGGTTGTGAGCTGAAACGGTGAAAAGTCAGCGAAAAAAGACGGAGGTCCGTGGTTTTTCGCGGAGGTCCGTGTAGGGTAATATATTTAATTAAAATAATTAGCAGAAACTGTTTTTCAGAAGACGGACTCCGTCAAAGGAATGCGGACGTCCGTCTGGACGCGGTGAAACGGCCTCCTGTAGGGACACAAGTTTCATTAATCATATCATTTTTCTTCATTTGATACAAAAGTTAGCAAATTGTGATATCATGAAAATAGAGAGACTAACTGTGCATGACTGGAAGTTGCCTCTCCTTTATTTGACCAGGTAATATGGCAATTTATGAAAGCAAATGAAATGCAGATTCAAAATAATGTTTCACAAATACAAAAATGTTCCTTATGATCACTATAAACTCATCTATCCATGTATAGTGCTAAGGCAGTATCAGGACAAGGAGTATGTGGTAGTCAGTGTTCATGGTCATACAGCATTTGATGGTTGGCTGGTTCATGCGTACCAACTTTGTTGGCAGTAAAATCACGAAAGGTTAAACTCTTCAATCAGAATTTGAATCAATCATGTTTTCATAACAGTCTACAACTGTATATCCTGCATGTAGAAAAAGATTTGTGATTTCAACTGTGCATAGAGGAAACTAGTGGTCCTGCTGATCCACCTGAACTTAGTACCCTGAAAGCTCAGAGCATAAGCCAGAATAAATCTATAAAGGCTCAGTGGAGGAAAACAAATCTCCAGGTCTGCTCATGTAATCTTAACTAGAACACCTGTATGTTTCTTTATTTAATAACCTGCATGGCTACCCACTTGGCAAAGAAAAATGCTTGTAATGTTTGTGAATATTGTGGTTTCAAAAGGTTTATGTCAAAAGCTTTTGTAAAAGTTGTTTTTCCAATGTCAAAATCTTTTTAAAAAGTTTTTTTTTTAATGTCCAGAAACATTTAGAAAATAAAATTCGGAAACATTTTGTAAATGTCAAAAAAGCCCTTTTAATCTAGAAATTTGAAAATAAGAAAATTTTTAAGTGCACAGAAAACACATTTTTCAAAAAAATGCTACTAGAACATATAAATGTAAAAATGATATACTTCTAGATGTATACTTTGCCAAGGGAGAAGGAATGACCAATGCCACTCACAGAATTGTCTGTGATCCTTAAAATTAAGGGTGGAAGATGAAATCCTTAGGTCTATCCCTAAAATATTTTAACTAAGTATGTAGAGTAAGTTACAGATCCATGCACTATCATAGCTATAAAAAGCACTGATGTCACTTTAATAACAATACATCAGTCATACACCCACAGACTGCAGATCCGTGCATTGTTCTGACCATATGGGATGACTGATGACACTCTGACAATGATGTGGCATACACTGTCACATTTACATGTGAACTTAGTATACACAAGTCCATCGTCAATGCTTTCCCCCAGAGCAGTACATGTTTCATAATGTAGCAATATTCCATTTGGACCTGATCCTGGTGATGAACCGTTTCCTCTCATTACCAATATATCAATGTCTGCATCATGAGTGACATTGACAAAGAAATCTGGTTTACATCTGTAGGTTGCAGCATTTTCATTTAATGAGTTTTTAGCAGTTGGGTTCCATGGTACAACCAGCATCGCTTGACCAATTTTGTTGGTCATGAAGTTGTCAGCAGTAATGCAGGTGCTGTCATCGTTGTCAAAAAGCAGCTTTTGTCCAGGGGGATACCACTTCAATCCAGAGATAAGACATGGAAACCTCATAGATTCTGTAAAAGGTATGTGAAATATCAATTTGTTGCCTTAGTGCAAGCAGGTTGTAACTGACATTTTAACAAAGAAAAAAAGTTGTGTCCACTTGGTGCTACAGTGATATTATAACACCTTTTCACCTCCCCTGCAAAACCTTTGAAAAATGCAGTTACACCCTTCTTGCATGGACAGTATGATTCTAGATGTGGTTCACATTCTGCAAAACTGTATGAATGCTATATTTCATCTAGCATAATTTGGCCAAATAAGTGAAGGTTTCATTTGGGCACATCTGTAGGGCCCCTCTGAAATCCAAGCATTCTCTTTAAACAGCTTCAAATGATTGCAGGTGTTGTGTAGGCCCAAGACACACAAGTACTTGGAATTTATGAGTATAGATGAAAAAGCAATAAGAGTAATTGAAATTTTGGAATACCCTAAATAGTTACTTAGGGCAATCCAAAATAAGCATACTTATACTTACCAAACATTGTTTCATAACCTTATGCTGCCATAGATACATGCAGTAGAAATATAAGTTTTTAGTAACATAATTCTGATGTGTTCCTATAACAAAACCCCTGGTCTATGGTTATTCTGCTTGCACTACTTGCATGTTTTATGCTAGTATTAATAGGTTGAAATGGCAAACCCATGCTGATGTGCCGACACTCCCTACAACTACCAATGCTACTCATCAAACCCTACCTTAATCATCCACCCTTGATGTGTAAATTATAAAGCATTATCATATTTTTGCAAGTCAGGATTGGCAAATCTGTTGAATATCATGAAGATGAATGGATATGAATTTAAATAAAAGAAAATGATAACTGTTTCATACCCTCAATAAATTCACCATAGACCTCAACCTCACAAAGAGCGAGTGCATCATTTCTGTTAAGTTGGATAGTAACTCTTTGGCCGATGAGCTCTTGTTTGCATGAATACACATGTTTTCTATTAGCTTGTTGACCACAAACTCTTGCACATACTTCATAGTTTGATGCATTAAAGGTGGAAGTTGAGTTCCCTACACCTCCAACATAGATAGTGAAATCTTTGAGCCGGTCACCTGGAAAGATATCTTTTTATATAATTAGCCATTATGTAGCCGATGTATATGACACAATCCACTAGCCTTCCTGGATCCTGATGAGTTTCCTGCTAGCTAAGTTAGCCATTATGATGGGTAATAATACCTGGCATCTACCTTACCGACAGCATTTTTACAAATGTTTAGTATTTTACAGAGTGTTTAGTTTTCAAATAATATGCCCTCCAATCATATTGTACTCCCTGAGTTGAAGCTATTTGGATTATAGCTTCAAATCATAGCTCTATATCAATTACAACTACTTTTACCTGTGTGTGTGTGTTGTTCTTTTTCCTTTTAGATTTTGAATAAGGAATTTAGGGTTAATCATGCCATATCATGTTTATTAACCCTATATACAAGCTGCTTCTTATACATGAGCTATTACTGGAGATCACATGGGTTCTATTTTAATTTTATTTCAAATACAAATGTGGACTTACTGCAGCAATCATTTCTATTGACAAGTGCCACAGCACTCACAGAATACTCTGCACCAAGGTCTACCATCCACCATGGTTTTATCTCTCTTTCGTTAGTGTGTGTGCAACTTGAACTGTCAAAGCTGGTGTCATCATTTCCATCAATCGCATTTGAAGCTACACCATCATATCTGAGGAATGTAATGCTAACATATCAATATATATGTAGGTCAATACTAACTACCATACTGGTGTGTTTTAGGTTAAATCAGGACACTGTCATGGTATTCAGTCATCATATAAGCTGATTCAAATTTGAAAATGCCAAGGGTCAGTCAATACTAGGTCAGTGAATTGTGTATTTCTCATTATGATACATCACTGTGGTACTGGTGTGTAAATTACCAGTACTGAATAGTTGGATTATGCTGAGCTTTCAGGTTTTCTTTTCAGTATAATTGTTTTAGTAAAGTGTATTCACAAAAAGTGGGCATTAAATTACTGTAGCCCTTAAAGTATAAACTTTTAACACCTACCCAGTACTATTCTGGTATGCCACTTTCTCTCTGGCAACATTTGCCGTATTTCTGAGTTCATGATGAAATATGGTTTAATGTTTTATGATACACCATTGTAGCACTGGGGAGTGATTGCCAGTATGTGGTATTGTGTGTGTGCACAGTATAGACGAATTTAAAAGAGCTATCCTAAAGGAAATGATTGTACTGATTCTAAGTGTCAGTGTCAAAAGGTTGCATTAGCAGTTCTCAGGAACAGCTGATATCCACTTCCAGGCACTGAAAAGGGCCAGATTGTGGTAAAATGATGCATAATACATCATTACAATGGGCCTGTGACCCTTACAGGGTAAGGTTTGATTACTTACAATGTACTGATCTGGTGTACTGTTTTCCCTCTGGCAAGGTTTTGAGTGTTTCTGAGTTCAGGTTGAATACAAGTCCAATAGTCATGGTGAAACACTGTGGAATATAAACGAAGGCATTGGTTATTTTCATTACAAAATTGAAATAATGTGATGGGTTTTGGGGATTTTTACATATAAACTCTCGACTACAAACTATTTGTAACACTTTACAATATTTTGTTTCATTTGAAACATCAGTGTCATGTGAAAATGATTGTTTTATGAATGTACAAAGAATGCTATAATCTAAAAATAGTTAACACCTACCTTGCTTTTCATAGACTTCCACTTCACAAACAGAAAGCACCTTGTTTTCTCCTTTCAGGTAAATAGAAATAAACCTCCCAAGTAAAGTGGTAAGGCAATTAGCATAAATGACTTCACCATCAGCCACAGCTTCATAATATCTGCACTCAGCAAAAGCTGCTCTCAGTGGGTCAAAGGTGTCTTCATCAAATACCTGCCCAACTAGAAATCCTACATTTTCTACCACTTCAGCTGAGGAAACAAATTATAGTCAAGTCCAGTGAGAGAATCAGTCAAGAATGTTAAACAGTGGTAGGGACTTCCATTTCTCCCTTTTAACTACAGTATTATGTGCTGTAGCTGAGATAAATTTAATCTAAAGCCTTAAATGTGTAATAACCATCATGCTAATGATCACTTCAAATGAGTTTAAATCTTGTGTAAATCTTTAACTTTGAGTATATATATAGATCATAAACCTTTATTAATGTAAGATATATTATGAAGTAAACTTACATGACAAAGACACAAAGACAATTGTGCTAATTTGAACTTCCAAACCTAGATCAATGACAAGCCAGGGATAAGACTCAGTCTGGCTTACAAAACAGGTGGCTGTGTAGGACAAAGAGAAGAACTGAATAGTGGGGATCTCATTTGATTTATTGCACTGGATACAGGGTGTGCAGGGCACCAACAGCATTTAATATGCAGTGTAAATATGAGCCTTAACCTTTAGAAAATTAGTGATAAGTTGTTGTGTAACCACAATGTCATCTATAAAGAAGGCTTTTCTTTTCATTTTTGTTTGTTTGTATGCAAAGGTTTTTATCAAATACACAGGCTCTTCTCAGACAGTTTGAATTCATGTTATCTACAACATGTGAGAATTTGACACTGTTTTAACTGAACTTGCTCAGAGAGGAAACTGGAGGGATAGATGAGTTGAGAAGAAAACTAGTTCCAAATTTGCCCTAAGGACAGTGCTTTAAACTCACCACTGTAAGTGTTCAAGCGATTTCCATCAACTGCAGCAGAACTAGCAGCTTGTGTTGAAGAGTGGGTGGGCTTGTTTAGTGCTAGGTTAGCGATGCTGTGATCTACATAGCAGCTATCTACATAGAATAAACAGCAGGTTACTTTCAAAGTCTTTGAAAGATATAAGATTTATGTTAAGACCACAGTCAGTGACACGGCTATTTATTCAGGGTATATAGGGTAGAGTTATAAAGGTACAAGTACACTAAAACAGTGAGTGGGTTCTTGCTTCCTCAACCCTTTAATTCCTGAGATCCCTCAATACCTCAGACACGGGATCTACAACTCCCTCTATATTTCTTATAATATTTAGACTTAAATCATTAGATAATTTGTTTCCTCAGACAATGGTACTTGCATTTACGAAATCTACAGAAGCTAGGGCCTAATGTATACAAGCCCAGTCCAGGTGCAGCTTATAGCATCATCTTAAAGATCCTAAAGAAGAGGTGTAGCTTATAGTTGGGTATTTGGCAGTACTAAAACTGCAACTTTCAAGCTCACAATTCAGCTTATAGTGCCTTCAGAAATTGGGGTGTGGCTTATATTCAGACGTACCTAATACCCAGGGCCTAATGGTAGTGCTCATTACACCTGTATTTGAAATGCTTGCTTAATACATACAATATCCATGTATATATCAATTTTACAACAACAAAAAAAAGGCATAGCATTATTCTTTATAAATAGCCATAGAGCTTTCCTTTTAACTGTTAGATGTAGGTTCTTTTTAATTAAAATAGCCTGTTGATATAGTGACAGCAATCTCCATGATTGGCTGGTGTCATTAGAATACTACAACAAAATGAAGTAATTACCTGATATAATTGATACCCAATGGGACATGAAGAAAATCGTCATAAATGCCATCACAGACATCATCTGTTTCAAAATAAAGTGAAGCACTAGTTGAAGATAACAGGTTAACCCACTTTTGGCAGAAAATGTTAATTTCCTTAACAAAAGAAAAAATTTTTAGAGTTGATTACTTTTGCTAACGTCTTTTCTAAATATCAATGTGTGAACACAAAAAAGAATCGTTCTTTTGATGTTCTAAAAAAGTCCAAAAATGTTTTTGGTGTAAGAGAAATGTCCTTTTCAAATGTTCATAAACCCAAACCTATTTCAGACGATTACAAACACCCAAATATATACATTGCATCACATCATGCTTACCTTAAATTGGGGAAGTAGTATCCCGATGAGCAGAGCACAATGCATAAATGGTCAATTGCACCAAGATGGAGGCCACACTAACAATTTCCTGGGGAAAAAGGGTAGTAGTTAAACTGAGTTTCTTTTTTTTTCAATTAACAGAGTAAAACCATGAAATAAATACAGAGTTCAACTGAAATTAAATTTTGTCATTTCAGGTTATTTCCTCATTTGTGGGTGGCAAGCTGCGAAACAGTCTGTGAATTTGACAACTTCACATTCCAGTAATCTTTATACTCAGCTTGTGTGTACAGATAGACATCAGAGGGGGAGGGCAAATACCCCAGTAGCACGTTTAGGAGACACAAGAGCAGCCCTTTCACACTAGACCAGAGAAGGCAATTAGGCCTAATATCAATTTGTCTGCGTTTATATATCAATGTCTTTGATTTTGGTCGATATAAGGAAACATATATGTTATGATGATTATGAAGTAGTTTGAGAGCTAGGGGTGGGATGCTTACTTAGGAGTTAATGAGATGCAACCTTAGCTCATCCTCCACTGATATCCCCCCACCACCACCATTAAATCCTATGCTATTGTGGGTTATTGTTTACTGTTACGCCATTTTGGCCTCAAGCCTACGCCAATATGGATCAATTTCTCTGCCTGTCTCCTTGGATGAACTAGAATTGTAGTTATTCCATGGAAGCCTGTGGGGGTTATATGAAGTTGATGTACAGGAGCAACTTTCTCAGAAAAAAATGGGAACAATCTCCACTTTAAACAGGGCATGTAAGTCACGAAGGTTGGCTTATGGCCCAGCCAGGGGCCATTATCACCAGCATTTTAATTAATGTTTTCTGGAGTACAGGATTTGATATTCTTTTATTGTTTTAAAACAAATGTTTGGAGAACTTAGTGACCTAGAAGGACATTGTCTCTTTACATTAAAAAAGTTCTTCTGCCAAGTGGGCAGGCTAGGGGCCCGCAGTACTAGTCAATCTGCATACAAGTTAAACTGAAATAAGGTCATTTTCAGAACCTCTCCCCAGGGGCCCCCAATAGTTGGGACTGGAGAGGGGGAGTATAGCCTCAACCAAAAGTGAGCCACAAGGTTTTAACCAAAACAGTTTTGACTTTTAGGTTCAAGAAATATAAACTTTCAGTAATAAAGAAGATTATTGCCTAAAGCTGTCCATAATGATATTTTGATGGTGATGTGGCTCACACTGTCACATTTACAGGTGACTTGTATGAATAAGTCCATTATGATCAATTTCTCATAATAATTATAAATTCCATTTGGCCCTGACACTGGTATTGATCCAATTCCTCTCATTGCCAATGTGGGTGGAGTCAATGAGTTAATTACACGGGTTGACTCCAGTATTGATTGTCAGAGAGCACCACTCTCCACACACCGGAGCGGCATTCATTAGCCGCACGCCAGCCACGCGGTGGGCGCCACAGGCGCACCTCCTCTCTAGCTGGAGTGCGAGCACGTTCAGGTCCGGGCGCGCGCCGATAGCTAGGTGTGCCGCCTATTGAATACCCCTCCGGACTAGGTCGCACAGGTGTACATACCTGAGCAGGCAGGCAGGCAGAACAGACTGTTGTTTCTTTTTCTTTTTTCTTTGTTCTTTATTAACTGTTGTTTGTTTAAACAAATAGGCTGGCAGTCTCAGGCTGACAAGCCCCAAGTCCAACTTCTCACCTTGTCCCTCCATCACATCAATATCAATGTCTGCATCACAAGTGACATAAAAACAGAGTGCTCAGAGGTATAACTATGTAACTACTAATAATAGTTATGCTTCGTATGTGGACCTTAAAACGTTAAGGTTTAGGAGAACTTAGTGACCTAATTATGTTCTACACACATACATCTGAGAATTACATTTTGTACTTCTTTAGATGTAACATTATATTGGAATAACACAGTTTAAACTATCCCTGATCTCATTATCTGCGTAATTTGTCATTGAATTTATGCTGAAATGAATGTTATTAAATTCTGAAATGTTCAACACTTCATCCCTTTCGTGTGCACACTCTAGACTTGTCATAGAATGTGGCATAGTCAGTCTGAATTTAAACCTCAGCTATGTGCCCTGTGGACACCTTGAAAGTGAAAGGTCCTGTGGCATTATACTCGGACCCTAGCCTAATGGGGAAGGGGGGAGGATGGTGACCGACCTGGAAGGTCGGGCATCGGTAAAAATAAAGGAAAATAATTACTAAAACTCCTACCTATCTGCCTACCAGATCTTCTCATCGCCGGGAGGCAAAAATGTGGCATGGAAAACCAGTTTCTAGGGCATTTAATATTTCAACTATTGACAGGCAGGAAACGGAAGCTCATTTGTATACATGTTTCTACAGTACAGCCTTTTTTGGGTAAGATAGTTTAAAATTTTCATCGCAAATCAGTAAAATAACGGTTTTTTTTTTTTTTTTTTTTTTTTTTTTTTTTTTTGGGGGGGGGGACATTGGCAAACATCTTGACGCCGGATCCATAATCCAAGATATTGAAATAAAAAGTCTTTATCTATATTCTTACTCTATACAAATCAAGATCATGAGGGAATTCATGACAAAAATCGATGCTAATCAGTGACAATTATGCATAATTATTGACGCTAGTTGAGGTGACATGGTGAACAAACTGAGAAATCACCGAGTAAAAAGTGATGATAGATACACAATTGAAATCCTGTGCAGGCATTTCTTATTCCTTCCATTTGTATTTTAATAGCTCAATTAGTATTGATGGATTTAGAGTGATGAGGGGGACCTTTTCCATTTTTATTTACTCAATGTCTTTGTGAGATACTATTTCTAAGTATTATCATCAATAGATTAAAAAATATCCCAATGTGAATAACACACTGTAGATGGAGTAGTAGAGCAGCAAGTCCTTCAAAAGAGCCATATTTTAGGAGTTTAATTCGTAAGATTACTGATAGCTATAACTCGTTTTTTTATATTGTCCAATGTCTCTGGGTATGGAAAAGTGATGTTTGACCAATGAAAGCTCGTGCAGTCACTGAGAAAATTGCAATTCTATACAACCATCTCTTGAAATTTTAGCCTCGTTTTTAAGAGCTAAAATACATATTGATCTACTATTTCAGGCACTAATATTCATCTTGCAACAATTCCAATGGTACCTACCCCCGTAAATTGGACCCAACAATCACATTGCAGCCAACTATTTGTTGCTAGGACAAGCGGTTACTTAGCAACAGCCGATTTTAGCCAGCAACGGACCCTTTCTGAGACAAAGAAAGATGTTTCCTAGGAATGACTTACAGAATGGAGATCATGGATACTGTTTCTCATTTTGCTATTGAGAACCTCCATGCAATTGTTAAAAAGGCAATAATGTACCAAAATACAGTGTGCTGATCAGAGAATGTAGAAAAAAAGATATAGCAATTATGATGAAAACATGTGACTTTAGCATTATCCTCTATTAGCAAAATATTCTTTACTAGACAATTGTAGTGGGGCTTACATCCTGAAAATGATGAAATGAGAAAACATCTGAGATTTTACTATACTTGTAGGCAGTGATTTCTTAGCAACAAATTTACATAGCAACTTATACAGAGGAGCTTGTTTATAGACAAATATGTATTATCGTGAAGAGAGTTAACTATTATTGGACTCAATTTATTCAGAACTGCGTAAGTCTTGTTAGAAATATGCCTGGAGTAATCAGAAATGTGTCAGATAGTTGTCGTATACTCAAAGAGTTGGCAGTTGCTTAAAACTTGCTAGCTTTTGCTTAGCAAGTGGCTCACCAACTGACAGCGGCTCTACTCAGATATGAAAACATGATTATGGAATCTATGGATTTAAAAAGAAAATAAAGCGGAAGGTGTGTGTACTCTCTCTCAGTGCTGCCAAAGCCTTATTGCTAGACCTGTTTACAATTTAGCAATTAAATATTTGCTGAGTAACCATACTCTAAATTATGTCATTTATAATATTATATAGACTTTGATCAGAATCAAATATAATTGAAGTTTATCTGCTTAAAATGTATGATGATTATTCTGTCAAATACCTTCTGTAGAAGTTCTACTAAGAAAACTACAACTTAATCTAGCAGCATCAGATAACTGTGATTGCATGGATTTTGCTATTGCTATCATCATTCTGTCAATGGTGATCCCATTGGCTGCTTTATAAGATCACTTCTGTTTCCGGAACCTTAATGGTAGGACTCAGCATAAGGCAACAAGTACCAGCCATATGATCCAACAAACAGAAAGTGCTAACAAACTAACCAAAAGACCCTACCTGTGACCATTCTCCTTGCTGGAAGGTCATGTTACAAGACATTAGCTAGGACTTTATTTTAGGACATAGATATATTCTTAAAGAGACATAGGAACATCTGTCTGTCACCAGTGATCATCATCTAGACAATGGAAAACGTCCATATAACAATTAGCATTCTCTCCAGATATGTTCAGGGATTAGTATCTGGTGCTAGTGAATTAATGGAACTTCTGTAGCCTACATATTTCAGGGCATTGTTACATGTACATTCATAATATGCTTTAGCATTTGAATATTCATTGTTGGGCTCCACCTTCTCAGTTGGTACTAAGACACTCTGAAGGGTTGGCATGATACATTGATGCAGCATTTGCTAAAGGACTGACCAGCATTGTATTAGTGAATCATGACATATTAGGCCTTGAGTGTCCATAAGGAGTTAATTTCATCACCCTATACACACCCCCACAGTCATGGACCGATATTCTTAATACATTACTAAGTAGCCATTGCCTCATTTCATAAGTCTAACACACTAATACTCTAAGTATTGGCCTAAGGTAATTGACCTCAGGCTAAAGCTACAAGGAAAAGGGGCATTCTACATTGTATAAGACAAGGGTTGGGTTTATGTAGAAGCCATGCCTTATACACATGATTCTGTGGTAGTATTAGGTACATAAGGAGTGTCTTCTTGTTACAGTTCCAATAATTTTAATCCTGGGTCATTAATTTATTATAATAATGTTGCTAAATATCACTCAAAAGGATTAATTGATATGTAGATACATATTGGAGGCAAGGTATTTATACTAAGCCTCAGATTCCCCAGGGTATTCTTTGTATACTTTAGGATGAGAGAGTTCAGGATAGTGATAATTATGTGTTATGTATGATGGTATCGCATAGGGGCAATATTTAATTTTAGCCTTACCATTTTGGTGGGAGAGTAGGTAATTTGAATCAGTCTGTATATTTGATATGACTTTGTATAGACGGGTATGTGACTTGTGGTTGATTGGATCTATGGTAAATATAGCTCTTGATAGCAACTTGACTTGATATGTTAATGTTGGAAGCATTTCTTGACAGGAATGGCATGATACCAATGATAGTGGGTAATCAAGCACATAGACTTTGTCACACTTATTTCAAGGAGGCCTGTACTGCCTGGGTTAAGGAATATTTCGAGAGAAGTGGGTACGGGGCATTGTAATGATTCTTGTATATCTTAGTATGTAGAGACAGTGTGGCGGTGAGTGCAGGCACCAATATAAGGTACTAGAGGTCTGATTTCCATGAGGGGAGGGTGGGAAGTCGGTATGGGGCATTGTGATGATTGTTATATGTCTTAGTATGCGAGGGTGGTGTGCAGGTGAGTGCAGGCGCCAATATAAGTTGATAGAGGCATGAGTATTTGAGGAGAGGGTGCGCGCATAGCATAGCTTAGCATTCATACCTCTTTGTAGAGGACTATGGCACTGTGTCTAGGCCATGTACTGGTATACAATGATCTATTTATAGTCATCTAATGGTCATATACTCGCAGTAGGCTTGAATAGGCCTGTAAATATTTTATGAGACTTGGACAAGGCCTAAGCACCCTAGGTCATGATCTGCTGATTTCAGTAGATGAGCTATAGTGGTCTAAATTTTGCGCAGACCCACACATGCATATGAATTGGATTTCAGGAAATCCAAATATAGCTTATTAATATTTGAATCTCAACTCATTAGATCTACAAATACACATGTACATGTACTTGGCTATCACATGATCCTCATGATGTCTTTTGCCCAGCAATAGACATCTTTAGTAAAAAAAAAAAAACGGTAATGACTAGGATACCTGGTGGTTTAAAATTATCTTTTTTATTTCTGGAGCATCTGTGTGTCAGTTGTTAGGCTACTTGCTATGCAAAAGCTAATATTTTCTAAACAATGACCAACTGCACAATTGTTAAATATAATTATTTCCTATTTTGGGGGGCATTTTGAGGTATAATTGTTTTTAAATACATTGAGTCCATGGATGCTTAATTCTCATCAATTCCAAATGTCTGTTTTCCAAATGTACTTCTTGATATAGATTGCAAAGGAAATGTGTTGTTGGTAGGCAATCAGCTATTCTAGAAGTAAAGTGAAAGCCTCAGATGTTTTTGAGGATATAATACACACTAGAATTATCCAGTAAAGAATATTTTTGCCAATAGAAGATAATGCTGAAGTGGCATGTTTTCATTATCCCTGCTATATCAATTTTTTCTACATTGTCTGATTAACACACTGTATTTTGGTACAATATTGCGTTTTTACAATGGCATGGACCTTCTCAATACCAAAATGTGAAACAGTATCCATGATGTCCATTCTGTAAGTCATTCCTAGGAAATGTCTTTCTTTGTCTCGGAAAGGGTCCATTGCTAGCTAAAATCGGCTGTTGCTAGGTAACCGCTTGTCATAGCAACAAAAGGTTGGCTGCAATGCGATCGTTGGGTCCAATTTAGGGGGTTAGGTACCATTGGAATTGTTGCTAGATGAATATTAGTGCCAGAACAGGTAGATCAATATGTATTTTAGCTCTTAAAAACGAGGCTAAAATTTCAAGAGATGGTTGTATAGAATTGCAGATTTCTCGGTGACTGCACGAGCTTTCATTGGTCAAACATCACTTTTCTATACCCAGAGACATTGGACAACATGAAAAAACAAGTTATAGCTATCAGTAATCTTACGAATTAAATAACCCCAGAGGGCCCCTGTGCTGCTCCTCTATTATGTCAGAAGCCCTCCTTGAACATACATTGTTATTTATATCTGAAATCGATGATTAAGCTAACAAACCACAATAATGTCTAAAAGCGCAATAAATCAGCCTTTTTCATAAAAAAAGATAATAATAATGGTGATTTTATCATAGATTTTGATCTAGAGGGAATTTTACATTTCTGTTTTCAGATTTGGAGTTTTTTTTTTGTGAAAATCCCATCGCATAAGGATTTAGATTTTTGGAATGGTTGCCATGGCAACCAGGAACAGGCAAAAATTTCTACCCAAAAGGGGGCGTTTTAACAGAGGCCATTGAATTCTGCATAAGAAATTAGCTTAATGTATTTTTTTAATCAGTTTAGAATTATTTTGCCCCTCCAATGCCCCCTGATGGCCAAATGGGGAATTAAAAATCCCCCGCAGACAGGTGTTCTCCTTTGTTGTCTTGTTGAGTCACAGTTGCTGAGATATGAATTATTTCGTCTTGGGAACTCTTTTTCTCAGTCCCCTGAACAAGATTCAAGATGTTAACATTGATTATCTTAGGATGCACTACTGGTTTTTGCTCATTATCCATGTGCAGGTTCAGACCACTTTTGGGTGAATTTTGCTACCATGTTATTCAAGGGGTATGCCTAAGCTCTAAGACTATCTTACCTTGTCTGGATCCTAAAGCTATTGGTCTCATTGGAAAGAAGACATAATAAGCATTTCATTAAGCCTTAATACATGTTTTTAAGTTCAGATTTGAGCGTACCAGATGGTCGGGAAGACGGAAGATTGAAATCACAAAGTTCCTTTTTTAACTGGAAATTTTAAATGCACTCCAGATACATGTATACAACTTGCTCTTATCCCCATCTAACCACAATATCTAATATGATTTATGTAGGCCAACACTTCCTGAGTAATATGAGACATTTTGCAGCATTCCTTGTTGACTATGACCCATGTTATTGCCTTAGAAGCGAAGACACTACTGTGAGTCAATACAATGCTGTTCCATTTCCCTCTTTATCTAAATAAATGTTTTTCCATGCTAAATCTTTATCAATTCTCCCAACTCATATGTAAAAAAAAGGGTGCTGATTAAGAACATACATGTTTCTACTTCATAAGATTTAATGGCGAGGCTGTATGTAGGGGCCGGCATCGTTGTATATATATTAGTGCTGTTCATCCGAGAGACGTGTTCGTGTGGTGCTCGTTCCTTCTATGCCAGCTAGGTGTCGCTTTGCGATACCCCGCTGGTACAAGAGGGGGCAGCACCATGCCTCGCGTCCAGCTTCTACTAAGAAGCCGGACGAGCGGCAGAAGGGGACTGGACATGGTCCAGTCAAGACGCGTAGCTGTTAATTACTGAAGATTGAATAAAGTCCTACCCAAGAGGTAGGGGTATCCGGGGCTTTGCCCAACCCGAACTGCTCGTGTTGTGTTGGTATCTTTAGTGATAAGCGAGCCAACGAGCCACCCAACATATAAGTCGATACGAACCATTACACTGGTGCCGTGACCAGTTGGTTCGGGGGTGGAGCGCGGCCACATTGGCCGAAAGCCTCGGGAAACCCGATGCGGATCCCTCCAGCCCAGGGCTAGAGGGATTCGAAGAGGATGGTTTTACATCCCAGCATCTGTTGTTAGACTGGAAACCCAGTCAACAACAAATGTTCAACCCGGAGAGTGTCCAGACTGTCTTCTCGACATCCGGTTTAACAGACGGTGCCACCAGTAATGGAGGTGGCAACCCCGAAGACTAAGCCTCGGGATGCCAAACCGAGAAGCTCGGAAAAGCATTACCTAGGCCTATCTTTGGATGAAGGCTTGTCTGACTCCATGTTCAACCCTGAAGGCAGCCGCAAGTCAATATACGGACGTCGGATGGGCCCCGGGTATAAAACTACTTCGGCCTATTTGAAAGCCAAGGAACAGATAGAGCTACAGGCTAAGAGGCAGCATGAAGAATTCATGGCAGCCCAATTGAAGATAGAAGAGGAGACGAAATCTCGGATCTGTAAACTCCGGTCCGTTGAACAGGAGGCGATTCTAAAAGAATCAGACCTAAAATATCGCCTAAGTTCTGTAGCCCATCGATTGGAGTGAAAGGAGAAAGACGAGATGGAAAAAGAGAAAAGATTGGCTGAGCTGGAGCTCGAAGAAGCCAATAAACTCAGAGCAATCGGGATGTAACCAGACTACAATCCGAGTTGCATGCCATGGAGGAGAAGTTAAAGAAACTTCAGCTCCGAAAGGCGGAGACGGAAGCCAAGTTGGTCTCGGAACAAGGCGAGATCCGGAGAGAGACCAATGAATACCAGCGGTCTCAGAAGGAAAAAGGTGAAAAGTACCGTCTGTTGAAGGATACTTTTAAGCGGCAGGCAGTAGCCGCCCAGGAGGCGCGTAACCGAGCAGTTGCAGAAAACGAGAAGATTCGATCCAAGATCTTATCGGAGAATGCACAGCTAAGGGAGGAGCAGCGAAATCTCACTACGGATGTAGCTACCCTCACAATAAATAAGTCTGCTATGGAGAGCTATTTACAGGAGCAAGAGCAGGCGATGCTCCTCCGGCGAGTAAGGATTTAAACCCAAACTCGATGTTTGTTAAACAAGGGGACCCAGTTTCCTGTTCTACACCTAAGCATCCGCAGTACAATCCTTTTGTCAATGACAATGCGACGCGGAATGTAGATCAAGGGGGAGTTTATATCAGAACCCAAGACAAGCACGGCCGAACTAGTAGAGTCCGGATAAGTGAGGTCCCTATAGTCCACAACTTAGACCTGGACTATGTACCTCGGGATGCCTCCGACAATAGCGCGGAAACTAATGGCTTCCACATACATGTGGATCAGACAGAAAATGTCGGGTTGGGAGCTGGTAATGACAGCAGCCAACAAGCTCCATCAAACGATGGTAGTCAACTGAACCAGCCATCTGATGGCGGCCACCGAGGTACTCAAGGGGGGACCGTGCTACGGGTACTACAGGTAGCAATAGTACCTCAGGTACCGGCCCTAACCAAGGTGGTGGAGGCTATACGAACTACAGTGGTTCACAGTGGACGTATAGCCAACCGCCACCACCGCCTCCACCAGGCAACACAAGCTTTGGTGGAATGGGAGGCAATCGAACCTTGAACGAAACCAAGGCGATTGAGTGGAGCAAACAACAATGCACTAGATTGATGTATGCCCATAATTCTGCCCGAAGGGTAGCCGTGATTCCTAGGGAATACGACGGTACTAGGCCATGGAAAGAGTGGTTCGAAGATTTCATCGATGTGATGAATTGTAATGGTTGGACCCCATACGAGGCCAAGCCGCATCTGGTGAGATGCTTGAAAGGGGGGCCGGGTCGCATGGCTGTAGAGCAATGGTGGACTTGGCACGGTCTCGTAGGAAGTTTCAAGCAGTTAGTAGAATCTGCTAGTGGACTATTATGTAACATGGTCAAGGAGGATCCGATGGTCCGCTTTAAGAAACGCACGCAGAAGCCTAACGAAGCTTTCAGAGCATACGGTATGGAACTCCATGCCCTGCTAAGCAAGGCCAGGCCCGGTACTGAAAACCAGGACTGGTACATGGACGATTTAATCACACAATTCGTTAAGGGTCTGAGAGACCGAGACGAGCAAATTGCTGCTAGAGATGCCTGGAAGGAAGGCATAACATTGCACGGCATATTTAATGGTATAGATATGGCCGTGAAGAAGCGAACCATGTTAGCCGGGGACATACCGAATGCCACTGGCTCGGCTCCCCTAGCATCGGTAGTTCAGCGGTCTGAGGTAGATAATACCTCGGATGACTTTGAACTAATTGAAATCGAGCAGGAGGACGGCACCTTCTGTTCGATGCAGCTGAGGAAAAATACTTCAGGTAGGAAGTATATTCCGAGGAAGGCGTTTAATAAACCAAGGGATTCTAGACCGTCATCCGAGGTCAGGAGTGACCCGAAAGTTGGTGAGAAGGCAATTAAGCCTCCTGACAACACTAATAAAGCGAAGGGTCAGTCTCCGGACATGACCAAACTTATGGAGGATATGTGTAAGAAAATTACAGACGCCCTCCAAGCCAGTCGGCAAAGACCCAGAGTGGATCGCCGGACGGTTAAGTGTTTCAGGTGCCAACGCATGGGACACTACTCATCTGAATGTACCGCTGCTAAGCCGGTAATGGCTGCCTTCTATGAAGCCGAAGATAACGGCGAAGGCGAGCAGAACGCTACGGGTTCCGCTGATGTGGAAAACTAGTGGGGGTTGTATCCACGGCATTGGGTATAACCCCGGAGGGGAACGAATGCCAAAATGCTACCGGGGGTGACCCGGTGGAAGATTTCGAATCAAATTCACCTGGAGGACGGGTGGCTGTGGGTGCGCACCCCTACACCTTGGCCGGGGCCAGGGACCCTAGTGCTCATGTGTACGGTGGTGAACATATAGAGGCGAGGGGCCGCACTGGGGGAGAGGAAGGATGGATCAAAGAATTGATTCGAGTGTGTGGGACACGCCTTTCCCCAAGTCATCCGTGTCTGGAATTTTTGAGAGGACTCGGATTGAATCTTGGTGATTCGGGAGACTTTCACCAGTTTACCAGTAACCCCTCTCCTTTAGGGGGGAGACGGTGGTATGTACCCATATCTGTGGAAGGCCGGGTAGGAGAATTCTTGGTGGATACTGGAGCCAGCCACTCCTGTGTGTCCAAAAGATTCTTCGACTCGGTGGCTGGCAGCCATGAGAACCTCAAAACGGGGGTAAATGCCTGCACAGCCGACGGAAGCAGTATGCGTACTTTTGGTAGGACGTTTATGCCTATCCGTAGGCGAAGAATTTGTTCTTTCGACAACTATAGCAGAGGTAAGTGATGACGGGATCCTCGGATTGGATTTTGCAAGCTTATATGGGGCCGTCTTGGATCCCAGGGATGGTATGATGAGTATACGGAACCCGTATGGCTTGCATGTCCAATGCGTATTGAGACAGGTCTCTTCGGTTGCATCAGTGATACATACGGTGAAGATCCCACCGGGTACCACTTGTGATGTCCTTTGTGGCGGATCGATGGCCCAGAGGAATGAAACTGGAGTCTATGAACCTGACACGGTATATTTATCAAGTATCGGGTTGGACTCAGTGGATACATTAGTGGCTAATGCAGCTTGGTCTGTATTACCCATAACTAACCGAAGCGTTTCAGTAGTTTACTTGAAGCGAGGCGACAGTGTGGGTGTGATGAGTTCGGTTGAACACGTCGCCGAGGCCAGGTTCAATAAACCACTAAACCCTGTTAGTAAGCATCCATTGGATGAAGAATTCCAAAAGCTGATTGACCAATCAGATTTACAGAATACGGAGGATAAGGAGTGCCTAGCGAAACTCCTACAGAAGTACGAGAGTGCTTTTGGCAGGGAAGGAGGACCGGTAGGCAGATCCAACAAGGTGTTGCACACCATAGATGTGGGCAACGAGAAACCTTTTAAAATCCCGTATCGCAGACTTCCTCTTAAGAAGAAGTTAATTTGCGAACAGGAAATACAAAAACAGTTGGACCTAGGGGTCATCGTCCCGAGCTCGAGTCACTGGTCCAGTCCTGTTTGTATGACCACTAAGAAAGACGGTACAATCCGCTTTTGTGTCGACTACCGAAAACTGAACGGTATGACAAAGAAGAACTCGTATCCTTTACCAAGGATAGACGAGACATTAGATAGCTTGGGTGGGAACCAATGGTTCTGTACCTTGGATTTGCAATCCGGGTATTGGCAGATACCGATGCACCCCAATGACATAGAGAAAACAGCGTTCTCTAGTCATAGGGGGCTATTCGAGTATAATGTCTTACCCTTCGGATTGTGTAACGCCCCCGCTACATTCGAGGCCATGATGGAATCCTTGTTGAGCGACCTTTTGTGGAAGAAATGTTTGGTCTACTTGGACAACGTTGTCGTGTTCGGCAAGTCATTTAAGGAATGCCATGCAAATCTGCAATTGGTACTCGACCAGATACTATCCAACGGTCTAAAACTCAAACCCAAGAAATGTAACCTGTTTAAGAAAACAATTACATACCTGGGAAGGATCATCACCCCCAGCGGAGTGAGCGCAGATCCGGAGAAATTAGAAGCTGTAGAGAATTGGGAAAGACCCACGAGTGCTAAGGAGGTGAGATCATTTCTAGGATTTTGTTCCTACTACCGTGATTTCATACCAAATTACTCTCGTGTCAGCTTTCCTATGCAGTGCTTAGCTCACTGGACCCCGGGTAGGGCACGGGACCCATTCCCATGGACCAGCGAGCAAGAAGAATCTTTTAATAAACTAAAGGATTTGTTTAGAAACACACCCGTATTGAAATATCCCACTCCCGAGGGACATTTCATATTAGACACAGATGCGAGCAATGATGGAATAGGGGCGGCTCTCTCTCAGGTCCAGGACGGAGTCGAAGTCCCAATAGCATTTGCCAGCAACATGCTAAGCAAGACCCAGCGTAATTATTGTACCACCAAACGGGAACTTCTCGCGGTAGTGGTGTATACGAAGAAGTTTAAGCATTTTCTCTGGGGAAGTGACTTTACTTTACGAACCGACCATTCGTCTCTTAAGTGGCTCCTTAACTTTAAGGATGCCGAGGGGATGATTGGACGATGGTTAGCTCATCTATCCGAGTTTGGATTAGAGCACAAACAAATAGAGCACCGGCCCGGTGCTAAACATATCAATGCGGATGCCCTGTCGAGGCGACCCATCCGAAAGTGCCAGAATGCCACTTGTGAAGACTGCGGGGCCCACAATGCTGTGGTAGCTGGGTTGGTATTTAATTATACCACCCCCCGTATTCCCTGGGAGGAGGCTGTATGTAGCTACCTCGATTGGTCCCCGGAGACCATCAAGAAGTTCCAACAGTCGGATCCCACCACTGCGCGCATAATGGAATACCTACGGACGGGTATTAAACCGGCAAGGCCGCTAGTATCCCTAGAAGATAGGGAAGCGAGGTGATTGCTAGCTCAATGGACCGAGTTGGAGATCCGAGACGGCATACTGTGTAGGTGGAAGACTACTCCCACCAACGGTAGGCTGTTACAAATAGTGATCCCCACCCCGATGAGGAGGGATATCATGTATTATTGCCATGGCCACCAAACTAGCGGCCATTTCGGTAAGAGGAGGTCAATAGAGCGTCTACAAAGGTGTTACTACTGGCCTGGAATGAGAGGCGACCTACTCCGGTGGATCGCCACTTGCCCGGATTGTTGTAAAAACAAGCCGGGACCCGGCCGGGGAAAGCAACCCTTATCCCAGGAATTGTTTGGTGTCAGGTTCGCTCGAGTGGCGATAGACATCATCAGCGGGATCAAAACGACGCCCCGGGACAATACTTGCATGATGGTCGTAACCGACTATTACACCAAGTACACCCGGGTGTTCCCTCTTCCTAATCACAAAGCCGCCACATGCGCTGAAGCGTTTGTAAAAGGCTGGGTGCTTCATTTGGGTGTTCCCCTTATGATGCACAGCGACCAAGGGAGAGAGTTCGAGTCAGAGCTGTGGCAGGAAATGTGTCATTACCTAGCTATATGCAGGACCCGGACAAACCCATACCGACCACAGTCGGATGGACAGGTAGAACGGTTCAACAGAACCCTGATACAAGTGCTAAAGCCCCTGGTTAATACCCACCAGGACGACTGGGATGAACAGTGCGAGTTTGTAGTACATGCCTACAACAACACTGTCCATTCATCTATTAATTGCACTCCAAACATGCTAGTGTTCGGCGAGGACATCATAATGCCCGCCGACTTAGTGTATGGAGTGGTTGGGATAGACCCGGAGGCGCCCTGCACCGTGTTGTTTGTGGAGTCGTTAAGGGATAGGTTTAAACAGGCATACAAGGCCGTTCGGAAAGAACTGCTGAAGAGTGCGAAATGGCAAAAGGTGGGTTATGACACCAATGCCAAAAGAATTCGTTTTAATGTTGGGGACAAAGTACTAAGGTACTACGAGCCGCTAGAACGGCTAAAGCTCGTAACGCCCTGGGAAGGTCCATTTAAAATCATTCGCATCATCTCCCAGTCCACGGTGATGATGGAGGACTGCCTAACTGGTAGGAAATGTCAGAAAACTTCGGCCCTGGAAGGGACGCGAAGAGGCGGAGAGGGAGTTCGGTTACCAGCCACCTGAGTCTGTGCCTAGCGGACCTAACGTGGTGGTACCCGTGAAGCGCCCTAGGGGCCGGCCGAGGAAAATGCCGGAAGATGAGAGAATAGTCAAAAAGAAGACGAAGGCCAGGAAACGACCTAATCGTAAGAAAAGGAAGAATGTCTCGCTGAGTGAAGGTATTACGTATGGGAAAGGTCTCGCCACGGCTAAGCGGAACCCAGAGAAGGCCGTATGTAAAGCCGGGAAGAATAAGATGCTAACCGAAGGCGTTAGACACAGTCCCCGGTTGAGGTCTGCTGTAACCTAACTCAGTACACAACGAGCTGATGCATGTTGTCCACCATAGGCGAATAACATACGTTCCACGGCTAGGGATGCCGAACGCGCCCTCCCCGGGTAGCTGTATCCCGTGAGTGGCGGATGGATTAACCAGTACTTTCGCTTTGAAGCGTTGTATACACCGCCAAGCTCCAGACGATAGCACTCGGGTAGTAGGCCGTGTCTCGCATGTCGAGTCGAATGTTAGTTCGGATCTAGTCCCCTAGGTGGCGCCGCGGGTGCGGCGAGAAAGCGCAGAACTAGGTCACCGGATAGCCCTTGCAGGATCTCGCGAGACGAGAGGTCTGACATCATATTGTTCATAACTAGAGCGGAATGTGGCGGTAAGACGCCACCCGTTTCGCTCTGGTTAGTGTTGGCGCTTGGCAGCCTGTAGCTGTTTAGTTAGCTTGTCTAACTTCTTCCTTTTTGTTGGACGAATCCTTCGGGAGAAGTCCAACACATTTGCCAATTTTTTAAATTGGAAGTCGCCCTCAGTGCCATGGCACAGGGGACGATTGACGCTGCGCGTCAAACTGCCAACGTCCAAATGGAGGAAGGCGAGGACCCGATGGTCCCGTCTCGGGTTGAGGAGTCTATGGACTCTTCAACAGACGTCCTCGTGAGGGGATCCGAAGCCGAGGAGGCAGCCCGTATGCTCTCTGCGATGGCCGAGACCACCGACAGGGAGAAGATGCCACCTCCACCACCACCGCGCCCGGAGCCCACTTCTACAGCGACGGCTTCGGGTGATAGCAATGATCCCCTGGACATTCCGCCGTATCCCGTATGGCTCATGTGGACGAGGAGGCCGGTGTCGTGTACACCTCTTGGGGGACCTACATCCCCATGCACCCCTCCATGTTCGGGTGCGGTCCGCTTGCGGAGAAACCAGGCGTGCCCGAGGCCATACCAGACGACTTCAAGACTCTGGTCATGGACGCGTGCAGCGACAAGTTGGCTGACAGTATGCCAGTCTCTTAGCTCCGGAACTACCGAAAGTTGGCGGAGAATATGGCGGTCAACGAGAGCTTGGCCCGAGCTGTGTTGATTTCCGAGGGCATTACCCGGAAGGCCGCGCGGCTAAGAGAGTCTGAATCCGATATGGATACAGACTCCACCGTCACACAGTCGTCGGTGGAAACCGAATGGGTCAAGTGATTGACCCGTAAGCCTGCACCAAAGGGTCCTCTCACCGAGAGTGACCTGGAGGTTGAAGACATCAGGATCGCCATCGAGAGGTCCACGACCGAGAAGGAACCGGGTGCCGACATACCGGAGGCGCCTGGTGAGATCTCGGAAGAGGACATCTCGCGTCAACAGGCTGCTGTTGAAGCCAAGCGAGCCGAGCTCGCCAAACAGCAGAAGGAGCTTACCGCTGCTCGTCGGGCCCACTGGAAACAGCAGGCCCAAAGTAGGGCGACGGCCGCCTCCGACTCTGACTCCCCGGTCAGTGGTAGGAGGAGCCCTCGTTCAAAGGACAAGGATCCACGTCAGTCGGATTCTAGTCCCGAGGTGCCGGGGCAGCCACCCAAGGCCGTGCGTCGGAAAAAGAGGAACGGAGCGAAAGCGTCTCCGGCGGAGCCCACGCCCCCCACCAAGCCGAGGGGTAAGGGCGACCCGAAGACGCCCGCTTCCAAAACACCAGCAACCACAGTAGCCACCTCAGTTACTGCAGCGTCCTCTGCTAGCACCAGCGGGGCGAGCGCCAAGTCCTCTACCAAGGCTTCGTCTGGTACTACTACCACCAGCCGAGCTAGCCGTAGAGGGGAGGGCATTTACACGGACAGCGATGGAAGCGCAAGCGACCCAGAGCTGCCCGAGTCAGCCAAATCTGATTTGGAGTCTGTGACGACGTGGGAAGAGATGACCACGGACGTCCCTAAAGACGACAATCAGAAATGGATGTGGAAGAATGCAGCCGAGGGGTTCAAGGAACGGACTCCCCGCTGCTTCGCGGACTGTGCTTACGACACAGTCCACTACATGTGCCCGGGCGCCGTCAATAAGGATGGTGATAGCGATGACGAGGAGTGGATGAAGTCCGGCCCTCGGATACGCCAGTGGGTAAATTCTACCTCATTTGGATTGACCAGCTCAAATCCAAATTGGGGTCGATTTACAACTACGAGGCCCGGACGAAAGTTCAATGGGCTATGACCCAATGGGGACCATCCGGCAACCGCCGGAGGTGCCCATTCGAGTCCTGCCAGCTGGCTCTCACTGGAGAGAAGGTGTTTGAGACGAAGCCTCGCTTCGCTCGACACATAGTGGAGCACCACATGCACCACAAGCCCCTCATCCAGTGTGTGCTCGGAGACCGTCCGAGTAAACTGTGTGACGGCACGTTTTCCACCAACCGGCGTCGGTACATGGCTCTGCATCTGCAGAAGGCCCATGGCACCGGCCTGGAGAAAACAAGGAAACGGGCCGTAAAGTGCTTCAACGAGCTCCTGGCTAACTGGGCCTCGTTGAGTGTTAAAGATGTCAAGGAGCAGGCATTCGAGACCGGATTCTGTTCGTGGAGGAGTGGCAACCTCTTAGCCTTCTTCCAGATTAACTTCTCTTCTACCAAGTTCGGGATGCCCAGCGAGGTACACCTGAAGGTGAAGAGGTGGAGGGGAGACGACAAGCGGGAGAAAATCAAGGCCCGCTTGAAGGGTCCTAACGGAGGCACAGCCACGGCTACCAGTGCTTCCAAAAGGACCCGCGCAGACCGGTCCGTAAGCCCTTCGGGTAATAAGGACCAGCCTAGATCAGCCAACCCAGCTGATCGTCGCGAGTCGGGACAACAGGTCTCGGCTCTGGATATGCCTAGCAACCAGACCCGTAAGGTGGTTAGCCAGGCGGCCACTCCAGCCACACCTACACCACCTGCACCCGAGGAGCAACCCCCGAGTGAAGCCACTGGCAGTTCGGATGACTGGAACACATACTTTGCTGCCCCATCCGGATACGGATCTTGGTAGGCCGGTGAGGGATCGTCCGGCAAGCGCCCCACGTACAGTGAGTACGCGGCGAAGTTCCCTTCCATGGGACCAGCGGGACCCGAATCTCAGGTCCTAACCCCCTTGGGCCGGTCTAAACCCCGGGGTAGGGGCCGTGGTGGAATGGAGTCCACCCGAGCTCCCCCGGGCGGCGGCCGAGGCCGAGGAGGTGCAACAGTTGAGGGTCCCTCTGTCCCTCCAGCAGGCGCTCCGCCTGTCACTGTGGAGGCTGCCGCGCCCCCACCGGTTATAGTTCCACCAACGGCCCCTCGGGTGCCCGTTATGGAACTTATATCAGGCACGCGGTCAGGTCTTCAGGATCCGAACACGTTTGTCGATCATCACGACGTTCAAACGGCGAAGATCCAGAATGACCTGATGGCGGAATGGCAGGCATTGCATCGCCAGAAGTCAGTCGACTACTGGCGTATAATGACTGAAGCCACCTTCAACCTGGTCTACGAGGTCCAGAAGAGGGAGGAAGATAAGATTCAGGTGCAGGAGAGGAAGAATGTCGAGGAGGCAATCCGATCCTGCCGGCGCCAGCAGTTGGAAGCTGAAAAGCTTAAGGAGTTCCACCGCGCTGAGAACGCCGGGTACATCCCTAAGTACAAGGAGGCCGACCTCAAGTTCTTCCTCGCGTTCGGGAAGCACCTGGATGAGTGGGACGGCTCTGCGTCGTCCCTGTCCCTCGCTCCGGCTGCTCCACCCGTACCCGAGGCAGTTGACAGTCCGTCCACGGGGATGGGCGCGCTGAGCTTGGGGAGCAAGACGCCCAGCGAAACCTCAACGCTGCTCTCTGTGAGCAGTTGCAGCAGCTCGGCTCCGGCTGCCTCAGTGGAGTCGGCTGAGAAGATGGACACTGATCCGGAGGATCTTTAAGTGTCCATCTGAAGGTGTTTTGTGGTACCCAAGGGTAAAGGCATTTACCATGCCAGAGGTACTTATCCTTATACTGGACTCGCCGATCTGGGACCGAACCTGCAGCGAAGGTGGACACTACCCCGAAACACAAAGAGGATTACCACACCTAACTGGGGCTCCATCTTCCCATCTTCATCAGGGCACATCATAACAGCAACGTGGCTTGCCACCACATATATGTCGCCGGGTGGAGCTGCGGAAACCAGTCGTTCCAGATTCGCCGGAAGTTCGGTATTTTGTAAGGGCGATCCTACTACCCTGGTAGGACGTCTATTATTATCAGTATTAAAATTTTGTGTAAAGCTATTTTTATATAATATTTATATTTTTGTAATCAAACCAAACAAAATTTTTTCAGGTTATTTACCCCACCTCGGGTCGGTTATTTACTACTGTAAAACATTGTTAATACCATATCACGACATATCTACCACTTTTATCACGTCTTTTAACTATAATAACACTGTAACATTGTTACCATTTACCACCTTAGGTCGATGGTGCATAAGGCACCACTTCCTAATTGTTGTTATTAGTTACTTCGGGTTATATGCGACGATGCCTTATCATGTACATATTATTTATAATGCCCCTTAATGGTCTATAATCTATACGAACACTTGTGTATAGACTTACCTATGTATGTATAACTTATTATTGTATAGAGTTAACAATAGGTATTTATTAAATACACCCAACCCTAGGTATAGTCTAGTGGGGGTGGTGTAGGGGCCGGCATCGTTGTATATATATTAGTGCTGTTCATCCGAGAGACGTGTTTGTGTGGTGCTCGTTCCTTCTATGCCAGCTAGGTGTCGCTTTGCGATACCCCGCTGGTACAAGAGGGGGCAGCACCATGCCTCGCGTCCAGCTTCTACTAAGAAGCCGGACGAGAGGCAGAAGGGGACTGGACATGGTCCAGTCAAGACGCGTAGCTGTTAATTACTGAAGATTGAATAAAGTCCTACCCGAGAGGTAGGGGTATCCGGGGCTTTGCCCAACCCGAACTGCTCGTGTTGTGTTGGTATCTTTAGTGATAAGCGAGCCAATGAGCCACCCAACATATAAGTCGATACGAACCATTACACTGTATATGGCTGAAATTCAAAATGACCAAGGATAGATTCAAATGTCACTTTGAATTACATGTATGAGTAGTATATATTATCCAAAAAAGACCTATAATTTTAGAATATCCAAAAAATACCTATTATTTTGGATAATAGCAGTTTTGACTATAAGCCACACCTGCTTATATGATGACCTATAATTTTAGAATATCCAGAAAATACATATTATTTTGGATAAAAGCAATTTATTCTTGTATTACAACGCCTAATGAGAAATGTGATCGATGTACAGATTGTTTGACACTTTGATTGAAGTATTATGCTGACTATAAGTAAAAATGAAACAAGTTGTTTGGATATAATACATTTTATTATATACATATAGTAGAACAGAGATTTAAGTATCACTAGAAAATCACATCATCAGCAAATATGTGTTTCACTTACTTATGCTTGATTTTATACCAGCACTTTTACAATATTCTTTATACCATTTTTCATATATTTTGCTATATGTTAATTGGAAACATATTTTCGAATTAGGAGTATCTTTGAGTTTGTTAGATTCTTTTAATGTAACAGTATACATTTTTTCCAACACAAGTTGTGCAATAGGATCTCCACAGTTTATTTTATATTCTTTTTCACCGAAATTTAAAAAAAGGATATGAATTTGTCCTCTGTAATCATTGTCTATGATTCCTGCCTTAACATCCGTGTATTTAAACCTTAGCCCACTTAATGGTGCTATACGTGCATAATGTTACCATTCAACCAAACATAGGTTGAATGGTGTATTGGTGAGTGTGTGGGACATATGGTCTCGGCACTGGCACTACCTCTGGTGTCAAACTAGGACACCACAGTTGGGTCACATGTTTGTAATGTCATACAAATCAGGTTCCATGTTGGCTGTGAGCTGTTTGCTGTTATGCTGGACTTTATCTTTTGGAATCATGGTGGTATGCGACTCATATTCTCACGAGTACCATGGTAATAAAAAGGCATGTCCGGAGTGTACATGCCCGAACCCACGATGGAAGTCGGGGTACCAGATGGTAGGACACGGAGCGGGGAGTACAGCCGGTGCCACGGAGGGGGCCACCGGGACTACAGACCATACAGCCGGGACTACAGACCTGACAGCTGGGACTACGGACCAGACAGCCGGGGAGAACGACCAGGAGGATGAGAAACTACATGATCTACAGGCTCAGATCGAAGCAGAGAAGGCCAGGAAGAAACATATACGGCAATTGGCAAGGAAAAAAGGAAGGAGTTGGAATTGGCATCAATCCGTGCACAGAACAATCATTCGTTGAAGGAAATAGACCACGGAGAAAAGGTTTGGAGCAGTATGACGGCTGCGTTCGATCAAAACGATCCAAGTACGGATCGACATAGATATTCGCTGGTTCCGGGAGAATCGGGTACACTAGGTACCGGGCAGCAAGGTACAGATGCCATAAAATTACAGTATGCTACTGAAGTTCACCAGAGGGACCCGAACGCACACCAACACCACAACAAGAAAAATGGCGGACTGGGCCTTCCAGTTCACGGTCCTACGGCCTCTACATCAATGGGTCTAAGGAATATTGGCCACCCACAGGCCCCTACAGGCCCCCAGCAGCTCATATTAGGTATGAACAATGCTAATTTGCTAAATGTGGACAATGATTTTCTTTTTGGGACCCAGTAGGGATAGCAACTTTGATACCCAGTAGGGATAGCAACTTTGATGCCTGTTTCAATTAAACATTTTTCTTAAGCCGGAATGATATAATTGAAAGCACTATATAAATTAAATCCTACAGCGTTAGTTTTTTCTTTACTTAGAGGAAATGTATTGCAATCATATCCTAAAACATTTCCATTTTTCATTGACTGTACTTCAAGATACACTAGTTGTATATCATTCACAGAGACATTAAGAAGTGTGCATTCACAGAGATATTAAGAAGTGTGTTTTACCTTTAGGATTTTGTTTTTCCTTATTCTTCTTCTAAAATGTAAAGTATATCAAGATAGTCAAAAGGTTCTTTGTCTTGAATGTCTTCCATGGCAGAAATAAGTTTTTCTAAGTTATTCGGCTTTAACAAGAAGTGGCTTTCAATGTTCTTTGATGCGAAGAGTAACGTATCCCAGTTTAATATGGTAACAGTGAAGCCTTCTATTTCCATTTTAGAGTTTGGTTCAGCGTTTGAACTAAACAGTTCTTTTATTTCATCCATTTTGTCTTCGTGAGGCACATCGTCATACATAACAACTAAATTGAGATCTTGCACAGTGAAATTGGTTTCATACTGATGATGATTTTCTTCTGAACTTGTTTCATCTTCTGATTCAATATAAATGTTATTCATCACAGTTTCGTTGTCCGTCATTTTTTTTGACGCATTGAATTATGTCGTTGCGATATGTTGTCATAGCAACAAGTGTGTACGTCACGTAATTTACTCGACTTGTAGCGCATCCCTTAGCAACCGTGTTATGACTTGCAGTGCATACCTTAGCAACCATATTACACAGGGAGAGAACTCCAAAGATAATCTAAATCATAAAATTCTGCTGGTATTGTTTCATTTATATGTCTCCAACCCGGAAAAAAATTCTGAATTAAGTCATTATTGATGAATAGAGTGGCAGAGAATGAGTTACACATGTGTTCTAGTTTTCTTTGAAATTTACTTTTGAAAGTAATTGTTTGATTATCCAAAAATAGAATATCCGCAGATTTCAATGACCTGATGAAATTTTTATATTCATTAGACTGAAGTACTGTAGTTGTTTCATTGATACAACTATTTCCATGGAATATTATTGATATCTTGCTGTATCTTGAATTAGCTCGGGTTTGCCATTTAACTCCAAAGTGGTCCGCGTAATACATGATATTGATAAATATTTTTAAACTTTTTAATACTTCGTTTAGAAATGAAGAAATTTGAATATCATTGTTTTTCCATTTGTTCAAAAAAAGTTCTGCCATTTCATTTTTTAATACAAAAGTAATTATTTTAGTGTTTTTGTACGGAAAAATATTATTTCGAGGTGAATGATCATTATAATCAGAATCTTGTAAAATGTTATGCAAGCATTCATCTACTTTTGCATTGTTGTCCATTACGGTTCTTTCATTGATGATTGTGTGATTTTTTAGTTTATCACAGAGATATTTTGTTTGCTGAATTGTATACTTTACAAAAAACACAACTCGATTTTATTTTATTTTTTATTAGGGATAATTTCACATCGAGAGATGGACGGTATTTCATTGATTTCATCATTGGTTTATATGATATGTTGATTTTTTTTAATTATTAATTTGATTTTTCATCATGGATTTGTTCTTTAATTGCATCAAAGAATTGTTCTTCATCGGCTGGTTTTTCCTCTTGCTGATTCTTAATTTGATTTTTCATCATGGGCTTGTTCTTCAACTGCATCGAAGAATTGTTCTTCATCTGCTAGTTCTTCATCGACTGGTTTTTCTCTTGCTGGTTCTTCATTGACTGGTTTTTCATTGACTGTTTTTTCTCTTGTTGGGTTTTCTCTTGATGGTTCTTCATCAACTGGTTTTTCAACTGGTTTTTCTTCAGTTTCATTAGTTGTTTTTTCTTTGCCTGAAACCTCTTTTGTTTCTGCTAGTTTTATCAAGAAGAGACACTTCTTTGAGGTGAGGGATGCAAATTCTTTCTATGATAATTTGAGCTATTCGATCTCCATGTTTTATTTCAAAGTTTTTATTACTGAAATTGAACAGTAGGACAGCAACTGAGCCTCTGTAGTCTCCATCTATTACCCCTGCACCAACATCAATGAAATGATGAACTGCAAGACCTGATTTAGGTGCTATGCGACCATAGTGTCATACTAGTAATTGTGCATGATCAAGTTGTCATATGAGAAATATCATATGACTAGTGGGATATAGAGAGTAGTAAGAATGTCAAGCTCTTATTAGTGGTATTCCGGTTATCAATGGTTTATTCAGCTTAGGCAGAACATGTTATGTATCAGTAATACAAATGCTAATATACAGGTAATTTCCACACACAGTAAATATACAGTTGGTTATAAAGTACAAAGTTCAGTTCCACTCCACCTGTGTAATAATAATGATAATAATACACTGTCCAGTATGGTCCTAGGTGGGTTCCCACACCTAGCTCCTAACCTGCTGCTTAGAGGGATAATATAAATGTGTAACTTTACCCACTGGTAGTTGACTGGTAGAATATAGCCTCTGGCCACTAGAGGGGGTAGTCCTATGCCTGTCTGGCATAGTCTAACCTAGCCTCGATCTTCCAGGCCCTATAGTGGGCCTGGAAGATTTCTTATTAAATCACTGCAATGCCTCCTCTAAAATGATCCAGGATCCTGGATAATTTTTTCACAAGTTAGTGGCCTCACTGATTGGTGCATTCCCCTATGTGCTAATGAATATTTATGAATGAAGCTTGTTCCCCTGTGACCATACCTGTTGCAACTTCATTACTAGAACCAGCAGGCTTAATGCAACTACAAAACTTGGGCTTAGGCTGGGATTGAACTCACAACCCTTGCATCTGGAAACCTCTGCCCTCCCAACTAAGCTAGCCAGGCAATCGAGTTACTAGCAGCCAAGGGAATGACATATTCTCTTGGCTGTAGGGTTAGGGTTAGGATACAGCATAGGTAAGTTTTTAACACCTGCTTCAACCTGTTGCAACGTCAGTGGATCTGTAATAAGTCTCCCAGACTGTATATAGTACAGTCTGGGCACGTCCAAGACTGAGTCTAACCCAGCATAGTGCAGAGCTATAGCAGGTAGTAGGAGAGCTGGACTAGAGATGTTACCTCAGTGGTGGTTCTGGAGATTCTGATTTCTGCCAGGGCTATAAGTACCATTTCATGGCTTGGCCTGCCAGACTGACTGGAGCCAGTAGCATCTGCCCCAGTCTCTGGCTGTTAGTAGGGAGTCTTTCATGTCTCAGTGGACACACAAAGGACCCCCATGGACACCAGTGCGTCCCCCATTGTCTCGGTCGGTATGGCATGTTCAAACCCTCATATCTCGGTTGTTTATGCATCCATAACCTCCATACCGCGCATGCGCGGAGTTGAATATGTCAGATTTCCACTCCACTGCTTTTCTTGTGCCGGTTTGTCTGTGGTGCATTCAGAGGTTGAAACAGTCTCGGTTGCATAACTTCCTTAATAATGGGATTTGGGCCTTGATCGTGGGCTCATTTTGACTGTGTTATTACCCAGCTAGCACAACTCATGCAATTTACGTCATTTTTACATGAAAACTCATGTTATTTACGTAAAAAAGACATCATTTGGATGAGTAGTGCTAGCAGGGTATGGCGGTTACATAAATGTTTTCATATTTGACTTCGGTTGCTCAGGAGCGACGCTAGAGTGACCGTAAGGTTATGGCATCTTTACTTATGTAACCTATTGTTCAGTCTTTTGGTGCCCAGACACCCGTGACGGCGTCAGCGGTGCTCAGGCACCCATGATGGCCGGTTGCATTCACCTACAAAACATTATATTATGCAGTGAACCATGAGGGCGGTCTCTTTGACTCTTAAAACATTATATTGTTCAGTGGACCATGAGAGCGGTCTCTTTGGTGTTATAACTTATGTATATTTGACATAGCTGGTGTGCAGTGGAGCATGAACGCTCATATGGACATTTAGTGTATTAATGCCTCATATATTCATGCGTTAATACGCTCGTATGTTACAATTTATGGAATAATAAAATGGTATATCATAGAATACTCCCCCTCCCCGCAAAGAGAGGCGAAACTCCGTCATTTTGCAGAGGGAATGTACAATACATTTTTTTTTTCTTTTTTTTTGTAATTTACATACTGTATGTAAGAGGATTTGAAGTAATAGGGTTGTTTGCAACTCTTTTTCCCAGACCATTAATTTTACAGCTGCGATGATGCCAAGCAGTGACGCGTGTCCGCATAACAGGTTTTCTTTCCCCCTCTTGGCACGACTAGACTAGTTGGATCGGCGCCCAACTCACATACTTGTCACAGTTTGATGCCACTACGTTTTAGGGTCTCAGTGACAACCGTAGAAGTAGCTGAGGTTGAGAGTGGTCCCCTAATTTTTCCGCTGTTAACCTGGTGCTACTTTACCCTTTGCAGCCATCTTGCCAATTGATCTTGAAGTGTGAGTGGTTTTATATTGATTCAGAGTATCAGTGTTGACCACCTTGAGGTGACCGATGATCTCCAAGAGCTACTCCAGGTCCCAACCCTATGGTAGCACAGGAAGCCAGTATCTCCAAGGTGACCGGTAGCTGATAATTTACATATATTTAACATTGCATTTCATTGGTGGAGCGTATTATGTAATAATATAACATGGATGATGATTGGTGCAACGGGGCTTTTACAAGCCGCTGGGAGTGTCGCCTGGAAGGCCTGGGGTGTGAAAGTGGTTGCACAGGTTTTTGGTTTAACATTTATGAAAAAATATGTGCATCGTGGTATAACCTTATGGAATAAGTTGGGGAGCTGGTATCAGCAGAGTAAGGATAAGATTATATTTAAGAAGAGATTATCTGGCATAAATGACCTGACTAAAGTCAGTAAGAATCCTGTTAACATGGATGATTGATATGTTTTTTCTTGTGAGGAGAGCTGTTGTAATGACTTAACTCCTTTCTGACGGAGCTGTTGTAATGACTACCCCCTCGTGTAAAGTAGGAGCTGTTGTAATGACTACTCTTACTGGACACTGAGCATGTTGCCTAATCTTGGAAATCTAGTAATGGTTGCGTTATCGTGTGCTGCAATGTCATTGTTTGTGGGAGACTACACCCATTGACAAACTTTATTGCTTATTTGCCAGAGTCACTTAATAACTACATACATCATATCTTGCATTGTCTTACTCTCGTACTCTATACTAAATGTAATAAGTAATTATGCATGTGTTCGAGCCTGTTTATATCTTGTTATCCGCTGTGTCACTGTTGTGTGACCATAAAGTCCTATGGTAGTCTTGTATTTTTTGTACATAATACATATTTTCTTTACCTGTTTGACCTCATTTCATCATGTACATTCATAGATGTCATAATGTGAAAATAACTAGAGACAGACGAACTGGATGAGGAATCACCTTTATTGTCATTATCCACTTTTTGTTAAATTGTGTCGGACAATAAAATTAATTTTCAAACCTCAAAAAATATATATACATCTGACATATGGGACATCTGGCGACAACCACAAGGGTACCTATATAAGGCCCTGTGCTCAGCTGCTACATCAGAGGCCCTCCAGGCCTCCGTGCATTAACATGCTATGCTTCCCATGATCTTATATAAAGGGTAGCCGCTTTTGCGTATCACCCAAATAAACCCTTGGCATACACTCGGAATACTGTCTTTGTCTTTCTTTCGAATAGCGAGACCCGAACCACTAATCTGGTAGAATAAACCATTACATTGGTGCCGTGACTTGTTAATTCTGGGGTGCCCAGACGGTATTACATCTGACCGGCATATACATGGATTAGACAAGCTAATGCAGGCTAACCCTGATGGACAAGCAACAGTCCAAGAGAATGGGAATGGTACCGTACAAGTGATAAACACCTTTTCTCTGGTTACAGGAAAAATACATACGGAAATATCTACATGAACACCTTGTCTGTGGTTAGAGGGAAGATACATATGGCAATGCCTTCTCTGGCAAAACATACTTTGATCTGGTAGATGTGAGGCTGCATGATTACCAATGTCTATGATCATGAGCTTTTCATCTAACAAGGTGAGTGATCACCAGAGTCGCCATCACTGGTGATTACCAATGTCTATGATCATGAGCTTTTCATCTAACAAGGTGAGTGATCACCAGAGTCGCCATCACTGGTGAGTCTGAGTGATCACCACTCTCGCCATCCATGGTGAACCTGAGCTATGACGTGGTGCGCATTTCATCTAGCGAGGTGAGTGATCACTCGTGTCGCCATCCCTGGTGAATGTGGGTGATCAAGATCCTCACCATCTGTGGTGAACCTGTGCTATCATGAGGTACGCATTTCATCTAGCGAGGTGAGTGATCACCCGAGTGACCATCCCCCATGAGTATGAGTGATCACGATCCTTGCCATTCTTGGTGAATGTGCGTTATGACTTGGTGTGCTTCTCATCTAGCGAATAAGTGATCACTCATGTCGCCATCACTGGTGAGGATGAGTGATCACACATGTTGTCATCCCTGGTGAGGATGAGTGATCACTCATGTCACCATCCCTGGTGAGGATGAGTGATCACCATCCTCGCCGTCTGAGGTGAGGCCATTGTGATCACCACCATTACTATTCCTGGTGATCTTGTGCTATAGCGACGTCGTGTTCCATCTAGCGACATGTGTGAGCCACTTCACACAGGTTGCCGAGGAGTCACGACAATTTGCTGGGTGGAGGAGGACAGAGAAGAAATGCTTAAAGAGCTTTAGGTTTTGCAGGAAACTGCATTGGCCCTCGATAAGTATGTAGAAGCTGCACAAAAACCTATGAAGCTGAAGTTGTGCACTGCCATTGCGAATTGGAAGACTTGAAACAGCAGTGTAGCAAGCAAGCTACCTTAACTGTTACCAAAGCTCCTATCATTAGTACGCCTTTGCCTATGAATCCTATAGGGAACCCTATGGTTAATGCTTGCTCCACCTGTACCAGATTTGAATCATAAGGTAAACCCACCTCAGACCAGTGCTTCAGTAGTAGTAACTACCCAAAATGTGAACCTGCCATCCGTATCCCAGGGAACAGGATCCACCAGATCTATATATACATACAGTAAAATTCCTTTACAACGAATTGCTTGGGACAGGCACCTCTCTGCTATCTCCTCCCCCCCCCCTTATAGACGGCTGTAGGACCAGGTATAGGTGGGGGAGATGTCCTCACACACGCCCTGGCACCTCTCTGATCCCCCCCCCTTATAGACGGATTTAGGACCAGGTAGAGGTGGGGGAGATGTCCTGACACACACCCTGGCACCTCTCTGATATCTCCCACCACCCCTTATAGATGGCTGTAGGACCAGGTATAGGCAGGGGAGATGTCCTCACACACGCCCTGGCACCTCTCTGATGCCCCCCCCCCCTTATAGACAGGTTTAGGACCAGGTAGAGTTGGGGCAGATGTCCTCACACACGCCCTGGCACCTCTCTGATGTCCCCCGCCCTTATAGACAGGTTTAGGACCAGGTAGAGTTGGGGGAGATGTCCTCACACACGCCCTGGCACCTCTCTGATGCCCCCCCCCCTTATAAACGGATTTAGGACCAGGTAGAGGTGGGGCAGATGTCCTCACACACACCTGGCACCTCTCTGATGTCCCCTACCAAGCTCCCCTGTCATCCCCACCCACCCATGCTGACTACCTACCCCCTTGAACCTTGAAGTTTCCTTTCAATTTCCCATGGGTTAAACTATCTTTTTCACATAAAAGGTTCATTATAAACGAATTAATTCCATGTAGATTTCGTTATGAGATTTTTTCTTACTATAGAAATGTATGGAATTGAATGGGTCATAAGGGATTTGTTTGTTATAACCAAAAATTCGTTATAACAGGATTCGTTATAAAAGAATTTTACTGTATATACCTCTACATATGTAACACCGGAGTGTTACCTCACACTATACATAAATAAATGTATAGGGGTATAAACATAAAAAAAAATCTCTCTCCCTGAGAATGCACCTGACGAGGCCCGTAGAGGGCTCTAACACTGAGAAAAATATCAATAATTCACAAAAGCAATACTCTCTCAGGTATGGGCAGCCATGTTGGAACCACAATGCAATTTAATCCTAGACTTTTTGTTAAAATTTCACAAGTACCCTTAGTGGGAACTTTGTCTTGAAATTAAAAATGTTATATTTCTTGAGAGGAACAACTAATTTTTAGCAAACAACACTGACCTGTTGATTTGCCTTGACCAATGATATTGCTTGAATAATGTCATGTGACAAGGCACAAGTGTGAAGTGGTGAAAAATCCAGCTTACCTGAGTCCAATCTGAGTGTAGTGTTGGAAGATCACTGACCTACATCCACCACCTCCTAACACACAGAGTGTGAAACTTGGAGTGTGTACATGAAGGCATTGCATAGCATATAGTATGCAGAGTGTGATCACTATGATGAATGAATAACTCAGGATCTAGTAGGCGGGGGGCTGATAGGGCCCACCATGCACCCCCCCCCCCACATCCCAACGCACCAGGTATTTTTTCGATCTTTAGGGTCCCCTGAACAAGATTCAAGATGTTAACATTGATTATCTTGGGATGCACTACCAGTTTTTGCTCATTATCCATGTGCGGGTTCAGACCACTTTTGAGTCAATTTTGCTACCATGTTATTCAAGGGTATGCTCAATCCCTAAGCTCTAAGACTATCTTACCTTGTCTAGATCCTAAAGCTATTGGTCTTGTTGGAGAGAAGACATGATAAACTTTTCATTAAGCCCTAATACATGTTTTTAAGTTCAGATTTGAGTGTACCAGACAGTCAGGAAGATGGAAGATTGAAATCACAAAGTTCCTTTTTTAACTGAAAATTTTAAATGCACTCCAGATACATGTATAAAACTTGTTCTTATCCCCACCTAACCACTATATCTAATATGATTTAATTAGGTAGGCCAAACCTCTCTGAGTAAAATGAGACATTTTGCAGCATTCCCTGTTGACTATGTCCCACATTATTGCCTTGGAAGCAAAGACACTACCTTTATCAATTCTCCTGACTCTAATGTAAAAAAGGGTGCCGATTAAGAATATACATGTTTCTACTTCATAAAGTTTAATGGTGAGGCTGTATATAGCTGAAATCAAAATGGCCAACAATAGATTCAAATGTCACTTTGAATTACATATCAGCCCCTGGCCTACTAGGGATGTTTGATCTCTGAGCAGGTGGCAGCACTTACAACTGCGACTTCCCGAAGTTATCCAGTTTCATTCATACCTTAGGCATACACTATGTCTTGTGCATAGTCTCCCCTCAAGGACATAGTTCACTGATTTCAAATTGCATATATAGCTCCCTTGTGCACATCACACAGTATGAACATAGGTAGTAAATGGTTGCTATGTCATGTGGTTGCCTAGCAACTGCAGCTTTATATAGAACCCTATGTCCATACTGTGTGATTGATTGATTTGTGTTTTACAGCACCTTAGCGGCACTAAGTGGCTATCTCGTGCTTCACAGGTTGATAATTTAACAGAGGAATGTGTCAGTGCCCGCGCATATGTGCACCACACACATCCTGAGGGGATAGGAAAGAGGAGATATAGACCCTTTTAAGTGGGCTAGGGAAGCCCGCATACTGTGTGATGTGCACAAGGGAGCTATATATGCAATTTGAAATTAGTGAACTATGTCCTTGAGGGGAGACTATGCACAAGACATAGTATATGCCTAAAGGTATGAACCTAGGCATTGTTGCTATACAAAACTGCTATTGCTAGGCCACCAGGCAACCTAGCAACCTTTTATCACCTATATTCCTAGCTACTGTTGCTAGGCAACCACACCACCTAGCAACAAAACAAAAGCACCACTGTATTCTACTAAGCTGATTTATAGGGGGTAGGACCCACCAGATACTTTCTAGGCTGCACATATATGTAATTCAAAGTGACATTTGAATCTATGACATTTTGATTTTCAGCTATATACAGCCTCGCCATTAAACTTTATGAAGTAGAAACACGTATTTTTTTAATCAGCACCCTTTTTTACATAAGAGTCAAGAAAATTTATAAAGATTTAGCATGGAAAAACATCCATTTAGATAAAAGGGGAAATTAGTGAAATAGAACAGCATCGTATTGGCTCAAGGTAGTGTCTTTGCTTCCAAGGCAATAACGTGGGACATAGTCAACAGGGAATGCTGCAAAATGTCTCATTTTACTCAGAAAGGTTGGGCCTATGTAAATCATATTAGAGATTGTGGTTAGATGGGGATAAGAACAAGTTTAATACATGTATCTGGAGTGCATTTAAAATTTTCATTTAAAAAAGGAACTTTGTGATTTCAATCTTCCATCTTCCCGACTGTCTGGTACACTGAAATCTGAACTTAAAAACATGTATTAGGGCTTAATGAAAAGCTTATCATGTCTTCTCTCCAACAAGATCAATAGCTTTAGGATCCAGACAAGGTAAGATAGTCTTAGAGCTTAGGGATTGAGCATACCCTTGAATAACATGGTAGCAAAATTGACTCAAAAGTGGTCTGAACCCGCACATGGATAATGAGCAAAAACCGGTAGTGCATCCAAAGATAATCAATGTTAACATCTTGAATCTTGTTCAGGGACCCTAAGGATTGAAAAAATACCTGGTGTGTTTGGATGTGGGGGGGGGTGGATGGTGGGCCCTATCAGCCCCCGGCCTATAGGCATCATCTAATAATCAGGGCCAGGGTCTCAGAAAGAGCCCTTTATAAAGGAGTGTAAGGCATTTTTGAGTAGAAGTGTTCTTAGAGTTGGATTAGGGTAATTTGGGTATGCTGAATTCAAATCTGCCAGATGACATTTGATTTTTTCACTTTTTACCCACGAAATTGCAAAAACAATATGGCTGCCATTTTTTCTTAAAAAGTTTCAGATATGAGGAGATGTAAGGTAATGTACACGGCTGCAATTGTTGATATAAGCCTGAAAATAAAAATGCTGAGTCCTAAGAGATCACTTGAAATGTCTTTGTTATTTGCCCTTTGAGATCCAAGATGGCTGCCATTTTTTCAAGATGGCTGCCCGAATAAGAAGTAAAAACTTGGTTCTTGGATAGAAATGGACATAGTTTTTCAATTAACTTGATCCTGGGGTCAATTTCTATGTTTCCAAGCCTGCTAAGGCTGATTATGTAGCTAAAATTCACTTTAGAGCAGTTCAACGGTGTGGAATTAGGTGTTTGACATACATTTTACTAAATTGATAAGATCTGAAATTGTGAGTTTGTCATACGTTTGTCATATGCTAATTCTTTTCTGATGCTTTAGATTGATACAATAGATCCTTCTCAGATTTCATGTGACATTTCAAAATTCAAGGTGGCAGCCCTTTTTCAAGATGGCAGCCACATAGACCAGTACCACATTTCACAGGTTCACCTCATCAAGCCAGGGATCTTGTGTGAAGCTGGTATGTTGTTTACATATATAAGTGCCCCCCCCCCTTGGCTCAGGTAATTTATTGTAAATAGAACTATGCAGATATTGGTCGATAAGTTTCTTTTATTCCTTAACCTACAGAAGTGAATTTGACTATTGGCTATTATGCTTTAGAATAATTTTCTTAAGTATATGCCTAATTGCTTTGTTATCAAAAATCAATAAAATTGATACTTCTCTATTCAGGAATAGACACAAACCCTCACCTAGAGGGCAATGGCCTAAACTTTTAGGTCTGGATTACTTCTGAAAGTCCTATAAAAATACGGTCAGATTGACTCATAGCTTGATAGATGTAGTTCATATCAGATTGTTGACACAGGTGGTCAAAGTCCCAAAATGTTAGTGTCTACCCATGTTTATGGAACACAATGTCCTACAATATCATCAATCTCAGTTTAATTTCCATATACGGTGGTTTGTTGGCTGCTTTGTGACCTCAGAACCCCATGTGGGTGACTGTTATTTAGGGATTCAACCATCAACAGGAAACACTACCTGTCATGAATCTAGGAGACCAATCCTATTCAGAACTTTTTTTCAATTCTGTTTACTAGATAACTTCAACTTCTGTTGCAAGATACTCAAATCAGAGAGCTCATAGGCTATCATTGCCTTTTCTATCACTTAACACCTGCTTTTTGGAGAGAAGGATTGAAATGGAATGAAGCAACATGTCTTCAATGGGAATAAGAAGGAGAAGGGTAAGCAGGCATCAGAGTCAAATAATCAGAGGGAAGGAGTCTTGTAATATGAAAGGTTAGAGAAGGAACAGAGATAATTTGATCATACCATTCTGACCACAACATGTAATTTAAGATGAATATGGCTCTCACCCCTGTCAACATAACTTATTATAAGTAGCCATTATGTGGGGAGGTAAAACAATTGGTAGTGCATGATTTTCGTAGACAAGATTAGGGAGTGACCATTTAATTACTTGAGAATCAGGCACTGGCAAGTGGTATACCAAGCTAACCCTTGGGTAAACTATGAATATTGTTGGGTATTAGGCTCTTCCTTATTATTTCTAAGCTGTCCCAGGTGAAAAGTTGTTTTGCACAGAAAATGAAATCACAATTTTTCAAGTTTTTTGTAGGCTCACTAATTATAGCTCTATCAACTGTATAACATTTGTGAACCTGAATCACTGTGTTATAATAAGAACAATAATAATAAGGACTAGACCATACACTGCCAGGGCCAATATTTGTAGCAAGCCGTTTGTGTCAGGGTTGGATTCCTTCGATAGTCCATCAATAAAAAAGGTTGATACACTAGATAGCACTCCAGTAGCCCCGCTGCTTACATGGGCATGTCCAGCATCTACTCCAGGGGCTCCATAGGTTTACCCTTAGTACACAGACACCCCTCACTAAAATGCCCATTTGCAATGTAAAATAGAGTTCTAGGTCTTAGAAATTAAAGCTGGAGAAATAGAGTAGTAATAGTCATTCTCAATATTTAAAGAAAATGATGAGCCAAACATGAGGTGGAACATTAGAGACATGTTGACCTATTATAGGTACTGAAGTCCAAACCAGCCATGCCCCTGTTGGAGTAGCAAAGTGGCATGGTCGCCACTAGTGCCATCTGCTGTATCATAGCTGATGAAAGGGTCGTATCTCAATGCTATTATAAGATAAACCTTCATAGATATGTCAATCTTTCCCTACGTCTTGAACAAATGGCAAGTGGTGATATAAAATTCTTCACAATTGAGTCTTTGAACTGTTTGTGTTTCTTATCTCTGCCTGATCCTGATCACACACATCCCTAGTCACAGCCACAACACCTCAGAACACCTTTAGTTGAACAGGGCAATTGTACAAATTGGACTCTAATGTGCAAAGAGGGGGCTGGAGACTTGACAATTCCTCTGTAAGATTAGGCTTTGATTCAATCATACAGGGTACTTCTGGTTTGACTTGTATTCTTGTAACCTGACGAGAAATGTCATCCTGGATAATGGCTGCCCAACTTGGACATTGACTAGCATCTTGAACTCTTAAAAATTTAATGTTACATGCCAGTTTGGCACATACATTGTATCAAGTATGCATAGTTCATACAGGAGTGTGGGCCCAAGCACTAAAGTCTTTGTGTCTGCCTCTGCACAATTCAAGCTTATTTCTGATTAAATCTCTTAAAAAAATATATATTTCACACCCCTATTTGCACACTATTTGAACAACTTTTAACCATTAAAGGGCAGAGCAAAAATGACTATCCTGGTCATGGGTGTGGCCTCTAAGAAAGTATAGTACTTAGATGGATAGTCCTGCAACTTGCAATTTCTATACAAATCCTATATGATGTGTGTTGACTATAGTCAATATTAGCCCTACTAGGGTGGACTATAGTCAACACTATCTATCATGGTGTAACTTTAGTCAATGGTAGTACTTAAAGGGGTAAGTGATTATAAGCTGCATAATCAGCCTCATCAGGTTTGGAAACATGGAAATTGACCAGGACAAAAGTTATTTGAAGAACTACAGTTCTTGCTGTGCAAGAAACAATCTTTGACTTCTGGTTGGGTTGGCCATTTTGAAAAATGGCCACCATCTTATAGATGGTGATAGAACGGTGATAGAATGATAGATTTCAAAGGTCTGATAACACAGACATGAGAAGTGACCTTTGAGGACTCAGCATATTCACTTACAAGCTTATTATCACCATCTGAAGCAGTCTACACAATTCAAGCTCATGACAAAAACATAATTTCAGATTGAGGCTATTAGTAGTAAAATATATATCAAACCCATATTTACACACTATTTGAACAACTTTTAAGTTATTACAAGATACATAATCAGCCTCAGCAGGCTTGGAAACATAGAAATTGACCCCAGGATCAAGTTAATTACATCAATTGCTATCCAAGTAATGAGTTTTGACTTCTTATTTAGGTGGCCATCTTGAAAAATGGCCACCATCTTGGATTTCAAAAATCTACAGAGACGTGAGAAGTGACCTCTGAGGACTCAGCTCATTCATTGTCAGGCTCATATCACCAAGTGCAGCAGTGTACATTACCTATCATCTGCTCATATCTGAAAATCTTAAGGTAAAAATAGCAGCCATTTTGTTTTTGCAATTGCGGGGTAAAAAGTGAAAATATCAAATGTCATCTGACAGATTTGGATTCAGCATACCCAAATTGTGTAGAAACGACCAGATGACAAATTCTACTCAGAAATGCCTTACAAAGTTTGATTTTCTGAAAACTGGCCCTAACTATAACCCAAAGTTCTCATCAAAGTACAAAGTTTGCATATTCTACCTTCCATGTAAATGCTACAATTAATATTGTATTATCCCTTACCACCTTGGAGGACAGTACCTCATCTTATAAACAAAAGTCAAAAAGACACTCCAATGCTAAATCATGCTAAGTTAGGAGATATCGTATAGAAGTGATGACTGGCTTTCCGATTAATACAAAACTTGGTAAATCATGATTTCAAGCAGAACCTAGTATCTGTGATTAATCAAAGTATAAAATATTTTGTACATAAATGAAAGAAAATTGCATTTTGAACTATCATATTATTTAGTCTTATTATCTCAATGATTTCCTTTTTCGAAGAATTCAAGTGATAAGTGTATCAGTTATTCCCACATCAGTACGACCAATTCTCCTGTCAAAGGGGGAGCTTTTGTGCCTTCTTTCTATGTTGCCCTTTTATGTCATGATGTATAGTCATGAATAATGTGTTGGGTATTTTCAGCTCTTTAGAGGACAGCACCTCGACATATTCATTCCATGCATATTGTATTGTTGACTGCTTAGTCTGTTTGCGGTCGTGTTTTGCCAACAAGCAGTTATCGATTTTCCTATCTCAATTCTCATCCAAAATGCCCACCATACCTAGGCCAGCTACATAGCTCCTATGGCTATGCATATGGTGCTAAAAGAAAGCTCTGTGCTAACAGCACCCTACCCCCCCCCCCCAATAAAGCCTCATAAGGTTGCGCGATTATAGTTAAGGTGAGAATACAACCAGCCAATTAAGCTGTCTATGTGTTAGGTGGGGGAGGGGGTGGGGATTAGCGCTAACGCCTACATGCTGAGCAGGCCAATTCTTAACACACTACGACTGCTGCCCTTTAAATTGTAGTGAGAACCTAATAATTTGGCCAGTACCATGCACTAATAGTCCCTAATGTCTGCACCAGTACGACTGCTCTACTAAACCTTATGCAATTACTGCATAGCTGCTAATCGTAGTGAGCAGTCGTAGGGCAGTTCCTACGATAGCCTGGCTTATTCTTGGCATTTTTAAATCATAGTGGCTGTGTGTAGTCGTAGTACTTTGAGAAATGGCCTCCAGCTAGGTTGAAGTCTCACAGGTCATACTTCATCAGATATCTCATTAATGAATATATAATTTCTATACCTCAAAAGCTCTTGAAATTGATAGGCTCCAGGCCTTGAATAGGCGCCTCCCTTGATTTTGGGCTAGGGTATTATTATTATTTATTGTAGGAGTTTGTCCCAAAGGGACGTTTTTCTACCCGCCGTTAGGCAGGGGATACAATATGCCAGCTTTGTCATATGATCAGATATTATTGATAATTCAAAGTCATATTGGTCAGACTTGATAATGCCACACATATATTGGTGATCTATATGTACATCTTAGTTAGGTAGTTTGTGTCTTGTAACAATATATCAACCAATGGTAGTAATATCCTTATAAGCTAATCAGAACATATGAAATATAATCATTTTACAATTAGGCGATTTTTACCACATGTCCTTAATGAAGTTCATTTTATAAATAGCACTCTTAAAGCATTTTTTGTGGGTAGCTTCTGTATATCCTTATCTAATTTGCCCCACAACTCTGTAAAAGGCAGAACATTGGAAAAGACTTGTTTTAGCTCTACATATAGTGAACTTTAACCTCAAGTCACCCCTTGTCCTTAGACGATTATTTTCTCTAGCCTCACCATTGCGTGATTTCTTACACATGATAATTGAATAACACGTCTCTTTTCAAGACTCTCAATTTTACATCGTCCATTTAGATAACGGACACTGACCTGTCTGACCCTGGTTTGACAACAGACACGGAGAGTACATGTATTCTCTGCAAATCTGCTTGGAGCTCTTCAATGGCTTCAGTGTGTGTGGTTTTGGATATATACAGTACAATATCATCCGCATATAAGGTAAATTTACATTTTTTAATCACCTCAGTTATGTCATTAATAAATAGGACAAACAACAGAGGGCCTAAAATCAAACCTTGGGGCACCCCATATCCGACAGGTTTTGGGGTTGATAGGCCACCATTAGCTATTGTTTGGATCGATCTGTGGGCCAGATAGGCGGTTAACCATTTTTTCAGACAGCCTTTAATGTTCAATCTGTCAATTTTGGTATTTAAAACAGAATGGTGGACACAATCAAAAGCTTTGCAGAAATCTATAAAGCAGGCTGCTGTAATAAGACCGTCATCTCTGGCTTCATAGAGGTCCCTAACGACGTTGAAGACGGCATCACTTGTTCCCTTGCCAGGTCTAAACCCAAACTGCTTATCAGACAATATATTATTGTTTTCTATGTGTTCACTGAGTATACAGTGTATCACTTTTTCAAGCAACTTGTCCAAATAAATAGGTGCCAGGGCCGCAAAATGCAACGATACAGTACCTTTGAATACATGTGTAGTGGTTCGACTCAACTAGGTTAAATTCATAACGAAGAGAGAAGAGCTTTTATTGCAGATGATCACATACGATTACAGCCTTAGAGGACTACATGCTGCCAGAGCATTCGGTTACCCTTTCAGGTAACGACCAGGTTGAGCAGTGGTTAGGAACACCACTGCTACTACTAACCCCGAGTACGGGGTGGAACCGCCCTCATATAGGGGAAAAGCCCGCGGAACTCAGACCTGCCATGTGACATGTGGCGGACGACTAGTAGGCCCTCTTGTGTAGTGGATACGAAGCCAGAGGTGCCACCTACCATCCAGATTCCCCCACCACACCCGAAGACCTAGGTCTGAGTCTCACAGGCACACGAACGTACGAGTGTAACAATACCATACCCCTACACTGCCCCCCTTAGACAATAACTTGGGGGTAATTAAACAGCAGTGTATTAATAACCTAACAAGTAATTGTTTACAATACTAAAAAGGGATATTAATTACACTCACTCGATGTGAAATAGGCTATAGTATGAGACTATCCTATTTCTGAAAAATTATACAATAATAGCATTGAGTATCGTTCATTACAGTTCCACAACTAACTATGACTATAGTAACCGAAAAAGTTCCTATAACTTTTTATAATTTTATGGTTACCATGACAACCACCTATGATAAGTGTAAGTATCACAGATTATATTAACTTTGACAACATTAGAGTCCTGAAAAGGACTGGTGGTTTGTATGTCATTACCTTTAGGCCGGGGCTGATAGGGCCCACCATGCACCCCCCCACATCCCAACGCGACGGGTATTTTTTTTATCCTTAGGGTCCCCTGAACAAGATTCAAGATGTTAACATTGATTATCTTGGGATGCACTACCGGTTTTGACTCATTATCCATGTGCGGGTTCAGACCACTTTTGGGTCAATTTTGGTACCATGTTATTCAAGATGTATGCTCAATCCCCAAGCTCTAAGACTATCTCACCTTGTCTAGATCTTGAAGCTATTGGTCTTGTTGGAAAGAAGACATAATAAGCCTTTCATTAAGCCCTAATACATGTTTTTAAGTTCAGATTTGAGTGTACCAGACAGTCAAGAAGACGGAAGATTGAAATTACAAAGTTCCCTTTTTTTACTGAAAATCTTAAATGCGCCCCAGATACATGTATAAAACTTGCCCTTATCCCCATCTAAGCACAATATCTAATATGATTGGTGTAGGACAAACCTTTCTGAGTAATATGAGACATTTTACAGAATTCCTTGATGACTATGACACACGTTATTGCCTCGGACACAAAGACACTACCTTGAGCCAATACAATGCTGTTCCATTTCAATAATCTCCCTCTTCATGTAAATGGATGTTTTTTCATGCTACATCTTTATCAATTCTCCTAATTCTTTGTGATAAAAAGAGTGCTGATTAAGAATATGCATGTTTCTACTTCATAAAATTTAATGGCGAGGCTGTATATGGCTGAAATTCAAAATTGCCGACAATAGATTCAGATGTCACTTTGAATAACATAAATGTGCAGAAAGTATCTGGTGGGTCCTACCCCCTATAAATCAGCTTAGTAGAATACAGTGCTGCTTTTGTTTTGTTGCTAGATGGTGTGGTTGCCTAGCAACAGCAGCTTTGCATAGCAACCAAGCCTGAAAATATGCTCAAATGCTCATATCTGCATGGTTTCCTTTCAGCAACATACTCCCCTGATGTAAACTTGTATATAACTCTTCTGTGACTTCCATCATAGACTAGGAATATAGGTGATAAACAGGTTCCAGCAAAGCTGAAATAACCTACTGGTGTGGAAAGCCAATATGGCACCAAATCACACGTCACACCAGCTTGTGATTTGGGGATGGTGTGTGATTTGGCATCGCTGCCAAAATAACCATTTCAAAGATGATTTTGACCAATCAAATTTATATTCTAATGGATATAAATCATGGTAATTCTTGAAACAAATATTCTCTGTTGTACATTTTCAAGTTTTACCCATGGAATTAGTTTGTAACAGAGAAATGTCGATTTTCCCTCTGAATTATGTCCCAAATTCATCACAACCCATTTTGTATCTAATTTGCTAATCCTTTATGCTTTTTGCTAAACAGTGTAATGTGTATTAATAATTAAAGCTATATCCCAGTAAGCTACTCACAAAAAAACAAAGTGATTTAATTAGTCATTAATGATAAAAGCCATGTTACAATACACACTTGACAATATAAGATAGTGCAGCATAGTAGATTTTCCTACTGGTGCCTTTTCTTGCACTGGCAGCTTTTTTTTGCACTGACGTGGAAAAACACATCACCACCTTCGGAGAGTGGTGTGTAAAATGGCAACAGGGTGTGATTTCCTACCGGGGTGTAATTAAGGTAGTTGCTCAGACCTGATAAAAGGTTGCTAGGTTGTGTGGTGGCCTAGCAATAGCAGTTTTGCATAGCAACAATGTCTAGATTCATACCTGTAGTGCATAGTCTCCCCTCAAGGACATAGTTCACTGATTTCAAATTGCATATAGCTCCCTTGTGCACATCACATAGTATGGACATAGGTAGAAATGATTGCTATGTCATGTGATTGCCTCAGGGATGTATTGCAACATAGAGTTCTTAATAGTAGCATAGTTTGGGAAAGGGAACCTTGATGGCATTGTGTAAATAGAATAAACATCTGGATAGGAACTTCAGGCTTACTTACCCTTACTGGGGATGATGATTGCTAGGATCATTGAACAGACCTCAAATGACAGATGGTTTTTTAAAGTAAACTTACAGTATTATGATTCTGAAGTGATCGGTAAGAGTCTGGCTTAGTTAAGAGATCAGATCTATCCCAGAAAATCAGTCTAGTTGTGTGAAATTGTTGGCCACAATAACACAATAAAACAAGGTAGTAAATTGGATGATGTGAGGGTTGTTGTTGTTATTCATTTATTTAGCCCATGCATTCATACTCCCAAGATGGAATGTTTTACTTAATAACAGCTCAAGTTAGAGATAGGGGGGTATTTTTTCCCAGATCCTGAATAGTTCACTTGAACTCCACTAGATGGGAGTTTGAGATCTCCAATCACACTTTATATTTTAAATATCTGTATAGGAGAGACAGTGAAGCATTGGGGTGATAGGGTGTCCCTTGTGAGTTAGGGCGAAAACAGGGGATGATTGACTGGTAACTTCTTGTATCATGTCTCCAATATACAGGCAGGTTGCCAGCCAATTGTCTAGGATGGGCAGCTTGATCTTAATAGCTACTTGTCACTTTGTGCCTATATGTCAGATGTCATTGATAGTGGTCACACATGCAATAAACCCCACATTAAGTATTCTGTCCATTTGCAGTTATGTATCCATCACAGTCATTCAATATACAATGCTTTCTTTCTCTCCTATATTAATTAAACCTTCCTGCAAAATGAATTACAGAGTTAGTGGTCAAGTCTGTGATTGCTGTTTAAAAGATGCAATAGATGACTTGGAACTGTGGTGAGCATCTCTATGTCCAAACCCTGGGTTATTTTAAAAGATGGCTATCAATTGTCAAAGGCAGGAAGATGATCTCCATTCATAGGATCCATGGAGAGAGAGATTATAGTGATGGTGACAGAATCACAGCAGTAGCTTCAGGTTCTTTCTAGATATGATAAGATCAATTTGTACAATATGGATGACACTTCCTTTTTCTATAAGCTAGACCAATCGACCACCATGTCCACTGTGGAATGATAGAAGATACTCAAGGTCTGTGTGACAGTGGCTTTCAGTAGTTTTATTAGGGTCAACTAGTAATTCACTACACAAAATGTGTTGGGAATAATGAAATGCAACAGATCAACATGCCTTCTCAGAAGTGTCCAGCAGCATAATCACCAGCTGTTGGGATCACACTGCTATGAGAGAAGTTGAACCAGAATGTAATGTTCAGAGATATGTAAGGATGGATAACACTGGGCCTGATGCTCTAAAGAGGTAACAGATGAGAGAATATCCTGAGAATTGTACAATTGTATTCCAATCCTTCTCATTTTCTCAATATGTGAATGAAACCAGCACTGTCTAAGGTCAATGCAAATTCCACCTTGCACCTACTTTCAGACAAGTAGGCTGCCCAAGGCTTTTGAGATAATCAATTAGGCATGCAGTATATTTTGAGGCTGAGAGCCAATATTCTGTATTCTAAATGTGTGTTATCAGTACTAGCATTGGTAAATTTTGATGATGTGACAGTGGTTACAGGAATTTGGTTACAGGATATTTGGGGAGGGAGGAGGGGACAGTTGTTAGGAATTACAAATCTGTGTAATCATGGATGATCTGAGATACATATGCATGAATATGTATATACAAAAGAACACAGGGTGTGGATGTGGCAAATATTTTATCATTTTATCATTATTTCACCATATGGTCTCTGTCAATTAGATGATTTTAAAAGGTAGATTTACATCAAGTATAGACCTTGCAACGTGTTATATGTGCTTCTATTCTGAGATGTGGACAGGGGAGCTAACCATACAAGTTCTTGAGGCAAGACCATACACTTATCTGTGACTATCTGAATAGATTTGGACATGGGGTTCTATGTAAAGTTGACGTTGCTAGGCAATCACATGACATAGCAATCATTTCTACCTATGTCCATACTATGTGATGTGCACAAGGGACCTATATGCAATTTGAAATAAGTGAACTATGTCCTTGAGGGGAGACTATGCACTACAGGTATGAATCTAGACATTGTTGCTATGCAAAACTGCTATTGCTAGGCCACCACACAACCTAGCAACCTTTTATCATCTATATTCCTAGTCTATTATGGAAGTCACAGAAGAGTTATATGCAAGTTTACATCAGGGGAGTATGTTGCTGAAAGGAAACCATGCAGATATGAGCATTCGAGCATATTTTCAGGCTTGGTTGCTATGCAAAGCTGCTGTTGCTAGGCAACCACACCATCTAGCAACAAAACAAAAGCAGCACTGTATTCTACTAAGCTGATTTATAGGGGGTAGGACCCACCAGATACTTTCTAGACTGCACATTTATGTAATTCAAAGTGATATCTGAATCTATTGTCGGCCATTTTGAATTCCAGCCATATACAGCCTGGCCATTAAAGTTTATGAAGTAGAAACATGCATATTCTTAATCAGCACTCTTTTTACCACAAGAATCAGGAGAATTGATAAAGATATAGCATGAAAAAACATCCATTTACATAAAGAGGGAGATTATTGAAATGGAACAGCATCGTATTGGCTCAAGGTAGTGTCTTTGTATCCAAGGCAATAACGTGTGTCATAGTCATCAAGGAATTCTGTAAAATGTCTCATATTAATCAGAAAGGTTTTTCCTGATTATAACTATTAACAAAGTTTCTTGTATGTAGGTGGAGAATACGAATGAAGCTGGATGCTGTTGATGTCTTGGTATGGGCGAGCTGAACCCTGATGCCTGAAGTGCTATATGAACTTGGAATTTGTAGATTTTGGGAGAGCTGAACCCTGATGCCTGAATTGCTATAGAAGAATATGTAGATGGGCGTAGCTAAACCCTGTTGCCTGTAGTGCTAGCTAACTGGAAGTAGTAGTAAATCCAGTTGTAGAGTATTGATGGACTTTATGGGCATAGCTAAACCCGGATGCCTGTAGTGCTAGCTGACAAGTAGTAGTAGTAAATCTGGTTGTAGTTTTAAGTCCATAGTAATGTATTCCAGTTTTAAAAGTCTATAGTGCAATGGTAATAGGCACAGTCCTTATGTAATAGCACAGTGTCAACGGACGGTTACAAGTGGTGAAGTGAATGTACACGGAATCCAGAGAAGTTCACTTGATCCTTTTATTGCATAGCTGACATGAGTGTTTCATGAAGGTGGTAACAATGATAACACTCGCCAATATCTAAGCTCTGCCTCCGATCCTATAGCTCAACCTGTCGTAGGTTCTAGGTATAGGTGTAAGGTGTAAGTTGGGAGAGATGATTAGGAGCTGCTCAAGCTGCCTTTTATATTAAGGGTTTGAGCAGCTCACAGTATTGTGAAATATTCTATACACGTGGCTCAGTAAAATAGAGACACGTGTCATAGGGAGAGATTGCCACCTGTGGGTTAATCATGTTAATGAGGATTGAGAGGAGATTGTGAAATATCCTCTCATTCCAAATATGGCACCACAGGTGGATCCTACATCCTCCAGCGGGGCTGTGTGGGTGTAGATATGATTGGAATGTTATTACATCCGTGTACCTTATGTCACAGAGTCTCATGGAGGAAGTGGGTTCATGATAACTTATGGATCCTGGTTCCTGTTGGGGAATACAGGAGGTTGTTGAGTGTGGGTCGTGAGCAGAGCTTAGGTTTTATATGGCGAAGAAATTAGTAAATATGAAAAATAATTATAATACCCAGAATGGTCCATTGAAAAATCCCCACATTCCTACTCGTCTCTGCACGAGTGTAAAGGGAGAAAAATAAGTAGAAAAATAAGGCATTTGCCAAGTCCATTGACAATTATGGGTATTATGATACAAATACCGGGTTTTTGTGAAAACCTGATGAGTTTGACATTATGTGCGGTATAAAAAGGTTCCTTTATGGAATTGTGAGAATACGGTTTGTGAGGATCAAGTAACATAAATTATGTACAGGTTATAAATGCAGGGATATGTACAATGCTTATAGTATATATGTATCGGTTTGTCATTGTTGAAAAATGAAAGTTTTTCTGGTTTGATGAAAAGGTTGGTTTCATACACTAATATGCAAATGATATATCCAGGTGAAAATTAACTAAGTTTGGTAATCCTTGGTACTGTAGGGTCATCAACCAACACAGAGGTGATAAGTTTTTGGCTCCACACTACCAAGGTTCACGACCGAACCTGTGTAGGGTTTGTTTAGACAGTTGGATACAAGGTATAAGTCGAGGTGGTATCCGGTGTTTTGACAGAAACATGATAATTTCCATGAAGACATACGTAAATGGGATATATAGAACTTATTGCTATAGATAACTAATTTGACTAAAACTCCTAAATACATGTCATAGCTGAGTTTGAAAAAGACAGTGGTGAAGGTGATGAACTTTATAGCGCCTATAGAGGTAAACCAGAAGGCCATTTGGTTTGTGTCTCATAAGGTTCATCAAAGAAAAAATCTTAAACTAATATATACATTGGCCTAAGGAAAACAGGTTTTAAAGAATCCAGTGAAAGGAATTTGACATGCAAATAAAAAAGAAAATTTACATTTTCAGAGAACAAGTAATACGTATAGGCATGGGGGGGGCTGTTTTACAATCGTGTCTCAGCGATTAGGATTCAAAAAGTGGTTGTACAATAATTGATTCTGTAAAATGTCTATTTATGTGTTCTGAAATGTCGATGTGGGTGTATACTGTTGGGAGGTAGGTTTTGATGTTCTTTAATGTTGGAATTTTTTAACCTGCCCTCAGCTTTACGATGGGTCTTGGATCTGATGGGCCTGAATTTTGAGATAGTAATGTCAGAAAAGTCCAAGTACACTGATGCTAAGTCACCAGCTGTGGCCACATCTGAACCGTCGTCGGAGGCGGATTCAGACTCTGTAGTGGGGGTCGGTTTAACTGGCATGGGCCTCCACATGGTTCTGGGTGTAGGTCCTTGCCTGTTGCCACTTGGTTTAAGTTTGTTGTCATAAGCACAAGAGCACAGGAACCCATTTGGTTGATGGTAACATGGTATACACAGTCTGGCAGCAGATACCTGCCCATTGATGTGGCAGCAGTAGGTGTTGTTGTGCTTGTAGGTTGGCGGCAAGGGTGTGCCAGGCCTACAGGCTGCCGACACATAGGTTCCCCTGGGTGTTAGAGGGGGCTTGCTGACTGGCTCCCTCCACTGGCTGGTGGAGGTTACTGTTGGGGCTCGGGGTCTGCGGCTGGTGGGGTTAGATCTTGCTTGTCCTCTTCCCTCCTGCTTCTTCCTTCTGTTGCCCTCTTTGACAATGATTGCCCCGGCTCGTCTGTGCACTTCGGGGCTGGAGGGCCGACGGATGGTGGGGCTGCCAGGTCTCCAGAGGAGGGGTCTGTAGGGAAGAGAGCCGTGGAAACAAACCATTAACAGAGGTATAAAATCCTGCTCGGGTCAGCTGGTGGCCTTGTCAATACAGGATAACCAATAAGTGCAATAAATTTCTGCTATTTGACACATAACATTGATTTGACAGAGCTCAATTTGATTGTAAGAATAGAACGCGGTAAGTGTAACTAAGCAAGCTCAGTTGGTTTACTTGTATTACGCTGGGTGGCGGTACCGAGCTGTTGCTTCACCGTGCCGAAACCTGATTATCCAGATAAAAATTCTGAGAAATATTTCAAACAGCAGCCTAAAGTTCCAGAAGTTGGTTGAAAAGTGTTGAAAATGGGTTGAGTTTTGACATTCTAGCATAAAACTTGTTATTTGAACTCTAAAGGTGATGATTGGAAATTTTTGAATTAAATTTTGAGTTTGATGCCTGTAGCCTTGGCCCTATATAAGATATGGGTGCCGGCTATCTTATCAATAGTTATGCAAGATGGATATCGTGCAGGGCATCCTGTATTTCCCAGACGGTCGGGGCCTACTAATTACCGTTTTCATCAACGAGGATGGGACGTAAGTAATTTTAAACAAGTGGCCGTGTGAATTTTCTTTGGGATATGAATAAGAGAATTTTCTTTGGGAGTTTTGGTAACTCAATTTTGGATTCGTTTTCTTGCAGGATTCATCAGGTCACCTATTTACTGCTGGCGCCTCAGGTGCTGGCAGTGAATGGTTTCTAGGAAAAACGTGAGTAATCCCTTTTATCATGATGCTCAGGTTGTTTGCACGTGTTGATGTTGTTGTTTTTAGCTAGTGTATCAAGTCAGAATGATCATGTGACCGAAACTAACCATCATTTGCATATCACAAAGCCTTTTAAAAATGGCGACCCCGGGTCGGGACTGGCGCGAAAATTTTGTGCAGACGCTCATTAGGGCGTCTATAGGCTGAAAGTGTTTGTGCATCGACATTGATAAGGTTTTATTAGGTTAATGTGAAACAATGGTGGGGTCTTTGTAGATGTTGCTAGGTTTTAGGTTGTAGATCGATATGGGGCCCTATGGGGGGCTCTTTGGGGTCTTCAGGAATTTGGCGTATAGGAGGGGGATCCCCACATCAGCGTTCACAGGGCTATCCGGTCTGCTAAGCAATGCTGCTTCAGCACCTGCCATCCCCACATAAGGGTGGTGGTACCGTCCAGTGCTGTAGCTTCAGGCTTGTGGGCGCTGGGGAGAGTCCATTATGGGGGAAACCTCGGGGGTGGCCGGTGGTGGTCGCTGAGGATGCTGAGCGTCCCCAACGATCCCCACATCAGCCGAAACTAACGGTCGAAAACATGAAAAACCTACCATTTACGGTGTCAATGGCCCTCTCAGCGAGTGTAGGGTCGAATAAATACAGATCCTTGGGGGGTTGTGTTTCCCTGAACTGTAGCAGAGCCATCTCTGCCAGAGTTGTCCTGCTGGTGGAGGCTTTAGGGGCTCCCCGCCTGGGTAGGTCCTTTCACCGTGTCATAGGTGGCACTGGGTTAAAACCGGCCAAAAGTTCATAGTCACTTGGTGTGAGTTGGAAATCAGGTTGGTTTTCTTGTACAATAGCCAGGGTAACTGTGTGGGGTCTGGATCTGAGGACAATTGAGAGGGGAATGCGCCAGAGCAAAGGGCAACTGGGGTACCTCTCCAGCTTCACCGTCCTCAGTCTTCCACCGATGATCATGCTGACCTCTGATTTCCAATGTGCATCAAGATGACGGGCTAGAGGGAAGGTTAACCTTGGTGGTGTTAGTTTTGGTGCCAAGATGGAAGCTGGCCAAAGGTTTCGTCCATATACCATCAATTCGACTGGAAAGGCGTAGGTGCACCCTCCAGAGTGGATTTTCAGCATGAATCTTGGGGTGCCGGGGGCGGGGTCCTGTCTGCTGTAGGGCCAATGCCTAAGACAGCGTCTCCCTGCGGCTCTGATGAGTAGCAAGATGAGGATGATGCCCAGGAAGGCGATCATAGAATCATACCTTCCTGGCATTTGAATCCAGTCAGGTGTTATGTCCTGGGGTGTGGTCCGCGTAGGCCAATTTTGGTTGGTGTTTTTGATCATTTCTTTTAGCTTGTTCCAAGAGGCTGCGTCAGCCATCGTTGCTCGACTGTGAATGGTCATTAATTGGGCTAAGTACACCACGCGCATGTGCACACGACACATGATCAAGCAGCACAAGATGGCGATGGCTGGCGACAACAGGTGTAACCAAGGGGAAAACTCCAGGTGATATCCTAGATGTATAAGTGAGTTGGTGCTCAGGATGGATGATTTATCATGAATTTTGGTGGCAGCGCCTTTTAAGTTTAAGATGTCTTTGAATAGGGGTAGGAGTTTTTGGTTGTGAAGGCGCTTCAGGCGCTGAAAATTTGGTGGGGTACCTGGGAGATAACATGGGCAGGGGCAGGTTGCATGTAATAAAGACATTTACATCACATAGATCTAAGTCGGTGTGGTCAAGTTCAATGTAGTGTGACTGGGACACAGACACAGCTATGTAATCAGGCAAGGGCTGTACTTGTGTAAACCCAGTAGTGTTTACATTGGTGGTATCAAATGGGACTGGGAAGGCTTCCGCCCTATATATGGAGTAGATGTTGTCTCCCAGTCCTATGGGTATAGGTGTAATGGTTCGTATCGACTTATATGTTGGGTGGCTCGTTGGCTCGCTTATCACTAGAGATACCAACACAACACGAGTAGTTCAGGTTGGGCAAAGCCCCGGATACCCCTACCTCTCGCGTAGGACTTTATTCAATGTTTCAACAGGTTATACTGAGCGTCTTGACTGGACCACGTCCAGTCCCCTTCTGCCGCTCGTCCGGCTTCTTAGTAGAAGCTGGACGCGAGGCATGGTGCTGCCCCCTCTTGTACCAACGGGGTATCGCAAAGCGACACCTAGCTGGCATAGAAGGAACAAGCACCACACGAACACGTCTCTCGGATGAACGGCACTAATATATATACAACGATGCCGGCCCCTACACCACCCCCACTAGACTATACCTAGGGTTGGGTGTATTTAATAAATACCTATTGTTAACTTTATACAATAATAAATAATACACGAATAGGTATGTCTATACATAAGTGTTCGTATAGAAAATAGAACATTAAGGGGCATAATAAATAATATGTACATGATGAGGCATCGTCGCATATAACCCGAAGTAACTAATAATAACAATTAGGAAGTGGTGCCTTATGCACCATCGACCTAGGGTAGTAGATGGTAACAATGTTACAGTGTTATTATAGTATTAGAGACGCAATAAAAGGTTGTAGATGTGTAGTGAAATGGTATTAACAATATTTTATAGTAGTAACTAACTGACCCGAGGTGGGGTAAATAACCCGAGAAAAATTTTGTTTGATTTAATTATAAGAATATAAATATTATATATAAAAATAGCTTTACATAAGATATTAATACTGATAATATTAGACGTCCTACCAGGGTAGTAGGATCGCCCTTACAAAATACCGGACTTCCGGCGAATCTGGAACGACTGGTTTCTGCAGCTCCACCCGGCGACATGTATGTGGTGGCAAGCCACGTTGCTGTTATGTTGTGCCCTGATGAAGGTGGGAAGATGGAGCCCCGGTTATGTGTAGTAATCCTTTTTGGTGTCTCGGGTTAGCGTCCATCTTCACTGCAGGTTCCGTCCCAGATCAGCGAGTCCAGTGTAAGGATAAGTACCTCTGGCATGATAGATGCCTTTACCCTCGGGTACGATAAGAAACCATCAGATGGACACTTAAAGATCTTCCGGATCCGTGTCCATCTTCTCAGCCGACTCCGCTGAGGCAGACGGAGCCGAGCTGCTGCAACTGCTCACAGAGAGCAGCGTGGAAGCCTCGCTGGGCGTGTCGCTCCCCAAGCTCAGAGCGCTCATCACCGCGGACGGACTGTCCATTGCCTCGGGTGCAGGTAGAGCAGCCGGGGCGGATGGAGCAGCCGGGGCGGGAGGAGCAGCTGGAACTGGTGGAGCAGCCGGAACCGGCGGAGCAGTCGGAACCGGTGGAGCAGCCGGGACTGGTGGGGCAGCCGGGGCGAAGCATAGGGACGACGGGAAGCCGTCCCACTCTTCTAAGTGCTTCCCGAATGCAAGGAAGAACTTAAGGTCAGCCTCCTTGTACCTGTGGATGTACCCGGCGTTCTCAGCACGGTGGAACTCCTTAAGCTTTTCAGCTTCCAACTGCTGGCGCCGGCAGGATTGGAGTGCCTCCTCGACATTCCTCCTTTCCTGCACCCGAATTTTCTCTTCCTCCCTCTTCTGGATCTCGTAGACCAGGTTGAAGGTGGCTTCAGTCATCACACGCCAGTAGTCGACTGACTTCTGGCAATGCAATGCCTGCCATTCCGCCATCAGGTCATTCTGGATCTGAGCCGTTTGGACATCGCGGTGGTCAACAAACGTGTTCGGATCCTGAAGACCTGACAGGGTACCTGAGATTAATTCCATAACGGACACCCGAGGGGCCGTTGGTGGAACTATAACTGGTGGGGGCACGGCGGCCTCCACAGTGGCAGACGGAGCGCCTGCTGGAGGGACAGACGGGCCCTCAACCGTAATACCTCCTCGGCCACGGCCACCGCCCGGGGGAGCTCGGGTGGACTCCATTCCACCACGGCCTCTACCCCGGGGTTTAGACCGGCCCAAGGGGGTTAGGACCTGAGATTCGGGTCCCGCTGGTCCCATGGAAGGGAACTTCGCCGCGTACTCACTGTACGTGGGGCGCTTGCCGGAAGATCCCTTTCCAGCCCACCAAGATGTATACCCGGATGGGGGAGCGAAGATCTCGCCCCCATCATCCTGGCTGCCAGAGGCTTCGCCCGGGGGTTGCTCCGCGGGTGCAGGTGTTGTGGGTGTGGCCGGGGTGGCCGCCTGGCTAACCGCCCTACGGGTTTGGTTGCTGGGCATATCCAGAGCCGAGACCTGTTGTCCCGACTCGCGACGATCAGCTGGGTTGGCTGGTCTAGGCTGGTCCTTATTACCCGAAGGGCTTACGGACCGGTCTGCGCGGGTCCTTTTGGAACCACCGGTAGCCGTGGCTGTGCCTCCATTAGGACCCTTCGAGCGGGCTTTGGCCTTCTCCCGCTTCTCCCCTCCACTTCTTCACCTTCAGGTGCACCTCGCTGGGCATCCCGAACTTGGTGGAGGAGAAGTTGATCTGGAAGAAGGCCAGCAAGTTGCCACTCTTCCATGAGCAGAATCCGGTCTCGAATGCCTGCTCCTTGATGTCTTTTACGCTCAACGAGGCCCAGTTAGCTAGGAGCTCGTTGAAGCACTTGAGGGCCTGTTTCCTCGTCTTTTCCAGGCCGGTATCATGGGCTTTCTGCAGATGCAGAGCCATGTCCCGGCGCCGGTTAGTCGAGAACGAGCCGTCACATAGTTTGCTCGGACGGTCTCCTAGCACACACATCATCAGCGGCTTGTGGTGCATATGGTGCTCCACAATGTGTCGAGCGAAGCGAGGCTTCGTCTCAAACACCTTCTCTCCCGTGAGAGCCAGCTGGCACGATTCGAATGGGCACCTCCGGCGGTTGCCGGATGGCCCCCATTGGGTCATCGCCTATTGGACTTTCGTCCGGGCCTCATAGCTGTAGATAGACCCCAATTTGGATTTGAGCTGGTCAATCCAAATGAGGTAGAATTTACCTACTGGCGTATCCGAGGGGCCGGACTTCATCCACTCCTCGTCGTCGCTATCACCGTCCTTATTGACGGCGCCCGGACACATGTAGTGGACTGTGTCGTAAGCACAGTTCGCGAAGCAGCGGGGAGTCCGTTCTTTGAACCCCTCGGCTGCATTCTTCCACATCCATTTCTGATTGTCATCCTTGGGGACATCCGTGGTCATCTCTTCCCACGTTGTCACGGACTCCAAATCAGATCTGGCTGACTCGGGCAGCTCTGGGTCGCTCTCGCTCCCCTCACTGTCCGTGTAAATGCCCTCTTCCCTACGGCCGGCTCGGCTGGTGGTAGTAGTACCAGCCGAAGCCTTGGTAGAGGACTTGGCGCTTGCCCCGCTGGTGCTGGCAGTGGAAGCTGCAGTAACCGAGGTGGCTACTGTGGTTGCTGGTGATTTGGAAGCGGGCGTCTTCGGGTCGCCCTTACCCCTCGACTTGGTGGGGGGCGTGGGCTCCGCCGGAGATGCTTTCGCTCCATTTTTCTTCTTCCGGCGCACGACCTTGGCTGGCTGCGCCGGTACCTCGGGACTAGAATCCGACTGTCGCGGATCCTTGTCCTTTGAACGAGGGCTTCTCCTACTACTGACCGGGGAGTCGGAGTCGGAGGAAGCCTTCGCCTTACTTTGGGCCTGCTGTTTTTGGTGGGCCCGACGAGCTGCAGTGAGCTCCTTCTGCTGCTTAACGAGCTCGGCTCGTTTGGCTTCAACAGCAGCCTGCTGACGCGAGATGTCCTCCTCCGAGATCTCGCCAGGCGCCTCTGGTATTTCGGCACCCGGTTCCTTCTCGGATGTGGACCTCTCGATGGCGATCCTCAGGTCTTCAACCTTCAGGTCACTCTCGGTGAGAGGACCCTTTGGTGCAGGTTTGTGGGTCAATCGCTTGACCCGGCCGGTTTCCATCGACGAGAGAGTGACTGTAGAGTCTGTATCCATGTCGGATTCAGACTCTCTTAACTCCGCGGCCTTCCGGGTGATGCCTTCGGAGATCAGCACTGCTCGGGCCAAGTTCTCGTTGACCGCCATCTTCTCCGCCAACTTTCGATAGTTGCGGAGCCAAGAGACTGGCATGCTGTCAGCCAACTCGTCGCTGCACGAGTCCATAATCAGAGTCTTGAAGTCGTCTGGTATGGCATCGGGCACGCCTGGTTTCTCACCCGGAGCTGCTGCCGTAGACGCGGGCTCCGGGCGCGGTGGTGGTGGAGGTGGCATCCTCTCCCGGTCGGTGGCCTCGGCCATCGCCGAAAGCGTCGGGGCTGCCTCCTCAGTCGAAGAGTCCATAGACTCCTCGACCCGAGACGGGACCTTCGGGTCCTCGCCTTGCTCCAACAGAACGTTGGCTGACTGACGCGCGGCGTCAATCGTCCCCTGTGCCATGGCACTGAGGGCAACTTCCAATGTAGAATTGGCAAATGTGTTGGACTCCTCCCGAAGGATTCGTCCAACAAAGTTTTATGGTTAGGGGAAGCTAACACAACAGCTAGAGGCTGTCTACCGCCAACACTAACCAGAGCGAAAACGGGTGGCGTCCTACCACCACGAGTCCGCTCTAGTTATGAACAATATGACGTCAGACCTCTCGTCTCACGAGATCCCGCGAAGGCTATCCGGTGACCTAGTTCTGCGCTTTCCCGCCGCACCTGCGGCGCCACCTAGGGAACTAGATCCGAACTAACATTCGACTCGACATGCGAGACGCGGCCTACTACCCGAGTGCTATCGTCTGGAGCTTGGCGGTTTATACAACGCTTCAAAGCGAATGTACCGGTTAATCCGACTGCCACTCACGGGATACAGCTACCCGGGGGGGGCGCGTTCGGCATCTCCAGCCGTGGAACGTATGTTAACCGCCTACGGCGGACAACACGCAGCAGCTCGTTGTGTACTGAGTTAGGTTACAGCAGACCTCAACCGGGGACTGCGTCTAACGCCTTCGGTTAGCCTTTTATTCTTCCCGGCTTTACGTACGGCCTTTTCTGGGTTCCGCTTAGCCACGGCGGGACCTTTCCCATACGTAATGCCTTCACTCAGCGAGACATTTTTCCTTTTCTTACGATTAGGTCGTTTCCTGGCCTTTGTCTTCTTTTTCACCATTACCTTGTCTTCCGGCATTTTTCTCGGCCGGCCTCTAGGGCGCTTCATCGGTACTACCACGCTAGGTCCGCTAGGGACAGACTCAGGTGGTTGGTAACCGAACTCCCTCTCCGCCTCTTCGTGTCCCTTCCAGGGCCGAAGTTTTCCGACATTCGTCTTCCATTTCCTACCAGTTAGGCAGTCCTCCATCATCACCGTAGACTCGGAGATGATGCGAATAATTTTAAATGGACCTTCCCAGGGCGTTACGAGCTTCAGCCGTTCTAGCGGCTCGTAGTACCTTAGTACTTTGTCCCCAACATTAAAACGAATTCGTTTGGCATTGGTGTCATAGCCCACCTTCTGCCACTTTGCACTCTTCAGCAGTTCTTTCCGAACAGCCTCGTATGCCTGTTTGAACCTATCCCTTAACGACTCCACAAACAACACGGTGCAGGGCGCCTCCGGGTCTATCCCAACCACTCCATACACTAAGTCGGCGGGCATTATGATGTCCTCGCCGAACACTAGCATGTTTGGAGTGCAATTAGTAGATGAATGGACAGTGTTGTTATAGGCATGTACTACAAACTCACACTGTTCATCCCAGTCGTCCTGGTGGGTATTGACCAGGGGCTTTAGCACTTGTATCAGGGTTCTGTTGAACTGCTCTACCTGCCCATCCGACTGGGGTTGGTATGGGTTTGTTCGGGTTTTGCAAATGGCTAGGTAATGGCACATTTCCTGCCACAGCTCTGACTCGAACTCTTTTCCTTGGTCGCTGTGCATCATAAGGGGAACACCCAAATGCAGCACCCAGCGGCTTTGTGATTAGGAAGAGGGAACACCCGGGTATACTTGGTGTAATAGTCGGTGACGACCATCATGCAAGTATTGTCCCGGGGCGTTGTCTTGATCCCGCTGATGATGTCTATCGCCACTCGAGCGAACCTGACACCAAACAATTCCTGGGATAAGGGTTGCTTTCCCCGGCCGGGTCCCGGTTTGTTTTTACAACAATCCGGGCAAGTGGCGATCCACCGGAGCGGGTCGCCTCTCATTCCAGGCCAGTAGTAACGCCTTTGTAGGCGCTCTATTGACCTCTTCTTATCGAAATGGCCGCTTGTTTGGTGACCATGGCAATAATACATGATATCCCTCCTCATCGGGGCGGGTATCACTATTTGCAACAGCCTACTGTTGGTGGGAGTTGTCTTCCACCTACATAGTATGCCATCTCGGATCTCTAGCTCGGTCCATTGGGCTAGCAATCGCCTCGCTTCCCTATCTTCTAGGGATACTAGCGGCCTTGCCGGTTTAATACCTGACCGTAGGTATTCCATTATGCGCGCGGTGGTGGGATCCGACTGTTGGAACTTCTTGATGGTCTCCGGGGACCAATCGAGATAGCTACATACAGCCTCCTCCCAGGGGATACGGGGGGTGGTATAATTAAATACCAACCCGGCTACCACAGCATTGTGGGCCCCGCAGTCTTCACAAGTGGCATTTTGACACCTTCGGATAGGTCGCCTCGACAAGGCATCCGCATTGATGTGTTTAGCACCGGGTCGGTGCTCTATTTGTTTATGCTCCAATCCAAACTCGGATAGATGAGCTAACCATCGTCCAATCATCCCCTCGGCGTCCTTAAAATTAAGGAGCCACCTAAGAGACGAATGGTCTGTTCTTAAAGTGAAGTCACTTCCCCAGAGGAAATGCTTAAATTTCTTCGTATACACCACCACCGCGAGAAGTTCCCGCTTGGTGGTACAGTAATTACGCTGGGTCTTGCTTAGCGTGTTGCTAGCGAATGCTATTGGGACTTCAACTCCCTCCTGGACCTGAGAGAGAGCTGCCCCTATTGCATCATTGCTCGCATCGGTGTCTAAGATGAAATGTCCCTCGGGAGTGAGATATTTCAACACGGGTGTGTTCCTAAACAAATATTTTATTTTATTAAAAGATTCTTCTTGCTCGCTGGTCCATGGGAATGGGTCCTGTGCCCTACCCGGGGTCCAGTGAGCTAAGCACTGCATGGGAAAGCTGACACGAGAGTAATTCGGTATGAAATCACGGTAATAGGAACAAAATCCTAGAAATGATCTCACCAGGTTACATTTCTTGGGTTTGAGTTTTAGACCGTTTGATAGTATCCGGTCGAGTACCAATTGCAGATTTGCATGGCATTCCCTAAACGACTTGCCGAACACGACAACATTGTCTAAGTAGACCAAGCATTTCTTCCACAAAAGATCACTCAACAAGGATTCCATCATGGCCTCGAATGTAGCGGGGGCATTACACAATCCGAAGGGTAAGACATTATACTCAAATAGCCCCATATGACTGGAGAACGCTGTTTTCTCCATGTCATCAGGGTGCATCGGTATCTGCCAGTACCCGGATTGTAAGTCCAAGGTACAGAACCATTGGTTCCCGCCCAAGCTATCTAACGTCTCGTCTATCCTTGGTAAGGGATACGAGTTCTTCTTTGTCATACCGTTCAGTTTTCGGTAGTCGACACAAAAGCGGATTGTACCTTCTTTCTTAGTGGTCATACAAACAGGGCTGCACCAGGGACTCGAGCTGGGCACGATGACCCCTAGGTCCAGCTGTTTTTGTATTTCCTGTTCGCAAATTAACTTCTTCTTGAGAGGAAGTCTACGATACGGGATTTTAAAAGGTTTCTCGTTGCCCACATCTATGGTGTGCAACACCTTGTCGGATCTACCCACCGGTCCTCCTTCCCTACCAAAAGCACTCTCGTACTTTTGTAGGAGTTTCGCTAGGCAATCCTTATCCTCCGTATTCTGTAGATCTGATTGGTCAATCAGCTTTTGGAATTCTTCATCCAATGGATGCTTACTAACGGGGTTTAGTGGTTTATTGAACCTAGCCTCGGCGACGTGTTCAACCGAACTCATCCTACCCACACTGTCGCCTCACTTCAAATAGACCACTGAGCCACTTCTGTTAGTCATGGGTAATACAGTCCAAGCTGCATTAGCCACTAATGTATCCACTGAGTCCAACCCGATACTCGACAAGTATACCGTGTCGGGTTCATAGACTCCAGTTTCATTCCTTTGGGCCATTGATCCGCCACAAAGGACGTCGCAAGTGGTACCCGGTGGGATCTTCACCGTGTGTATCACTGATGCAACCGAAGACACTTGTCTCAATACGCATTGGACATGCAAGCCATACGGGTTCCGTATACTCATCATACCATCCCTCGGGTCCAAGACGGCCCCATATAAGCTTGCAAAGTCCAGTCCGAGGATTCCGTCATCACTAACCTCTGCTATAGTTGGCGAAAGAACAAATTCTTTGCCTCCTATACGTATAGGCATAAACGTCCTACCAAAAGTACGCATACTGCTTCCGTCGGCTGTGCAAGCATTTACCCCCGTTTTGAGGTTCTCATGGCTGCCGGCCACCGAGTCGAAGAATCTTTTGGACACACAGGAGTGGCTGGCTCCTGTATCCACCAAGAATTCACCTACCCGGCCTTCCACAGATATGGGTACATACCACCGTCTCCCCCCTAAAGGAGAGGGGTTGCTGGTAAACTGGTGAAAGTCTCCCGAATCACCAAGATTCAATCCGAGTCCTCTCAAAAATTCCAGACACGGATGACTTGGGGGAAGGCGTGTCCCACACACTCGGATCAACTCTTTGATCCATCCTTCCTCTCCCCCAGTGCGGCCACTCGCCTCCATATGTTCACTCCCATACACATAAGCACTGGGGTCCCTGGCCCCGGCCAAGGTGCAGGGGTGCGCACCCACAGCCACCCGGCCTCCAGGTGAATTTGATTCGAAATCTTCCACCGGGTCACCCCCGGTAGCATTTTGGCATTCGTTCTTCCCCGGGGTTATACCCAATGCCGTGGATACAACCCCCACTAGTTTTCCACATCAGTGGAATCCGTAGCGTTCTCCCTTCCTTCGCCGTTATCCTCGGCTTCATAGAAGGCGGCCATTACCGGCTTAGCAGCGGTACATTCGGAGGAGTAGTGTCCCATGCGCTGGCACCTGAAACACTTAACCGTTCGGCGATCCATTCTGGGTCTTTGCCGATTGGCTTGGAGGGCATCTGTAATTTTCTTACACATATCCTCCATAAGTTTGGTCATGTCCGGAGACTGACCCTTCACTTTATCAATGCTTACAAGAGGCTTGGCTGCCTTCTCGCCAACTTTCGGGTCACTCTTGACCTCGGATGATGGTCTAGAATCCCTTGGCTTATTGAACGCCTTCCTTGGAATATACTTCCTACCTGAAGCATTTTTCCTTAGTTGCATCGAACAGAAGGTGCCGTCCTCCTGTTCGATTTCAATCAATTCAAAGTCGTCAGAGGTAATATTTACCTCAGACTGCTGGACTACTGATGCTAGGGGAACCGAGCCGCTGGCATTCGGTATGTCCCCGGCTAACATCGTTCGCTTCTTCACGGCCATATCTATACCATTAAATATGCCGTGCAATGTTATGCCTTCTTTCCAGGCATCCCTCGCAGCAATCTGCTCGTCTCGGTCTCTCAAACCCTTGACGAATTGTGTAATCAAATCGTCCATATACCAGTCCCGGTTTTCAGTACCGGGTCTGGCCTTGCTTAGTAGGGCATGGAGTTCCATACCGTATGCTCTGAAAGCTTCATTAGGCTTCTGCGTACGTTTCTTAAAGCGGACCATCGGATCCTCCTTGACCATGTTACATAACAGTCCGCTAGCAGATTCCACTAACTGCTCGAAACTCCCTACGAGACCGTACCAGGTCCGCCATTGCTCTACAGCCATGCGACCCGGTCCGCCTTTCAAGCATCTCACTAGATGCGGCTTGGCCTCGTATGGGGTCCACCCATTACAATTCATCACATCGATGAAATCTTCAAACCACTCTTTCCATGGTCGAGTACCGTCATATTCCTTAGGAATCACGGCTACCCTTCGGGCGGAATTATGAGCATACATCAATCTGGTGCATTGCTGTTTGCTCCATTCAATCGCCTTGGTTTCGTTCAAGGTTCGATTGCCCCCTATACCACCGAAGCTTGTGTTGCCCGGTGGAGGTGGTGGCGGCGGCTGTGTATACGTCCACTGTGAACCACTGTGGTTCGTATAGCCCGCACCCCCCTGGTTAGGGCCGGTACTACTGCTACCTGTGGTACCCGTAGCACCACCCCCCCCTTGTGCGCCTTGGTGACCGCCGTCGGATGGCTGGTTTCCCGTTGATTGACTACCATCGTTCGATGGAGTTTGTTGGCCGCTGTCATTACCAGCTCCCAACCCAACACTTTCGGTCTGATCCACATGTATGTGGAAACCACTAGTCTCCGCGCTACTGTCGGAGGCATCCCGGGGTGCATAGTCCGGGTCTAAGTTGTGGACTATGGGGACTTCACTTATCCGGACTCTACTAGTTCGGCCATGCTTATCTTGGGTTCTGATATAGACTCCCCCTTGATCTACATTCCGCATTGTCATTGACAAAAGGATTGTATTGCGGATGCTTGGGTGTAGAACAGGAGACTGGGTCACCCTGTTTAACAAACGTCGAGTTCGGGTTTGCGTCCTTACTTGCAGGAGGAGCATTCGCCTGCTCTTGCTCCTGTAAATAACTCTCCATAGCAGACTTATTTATTGTAAGGGTAGCTACATCTGTAGTCAGGTTTCGCTGTTCCTCCCTTAGCTGGGCGTTTTCTGATAAGATCTCGGATCGAATCTTCTCATTTTCTGCAACAGCTCGGTTTCGCTCCTCTTGAGCGGCCAATGCCTCTCGCTTAAAAGTATCCTTTAGTAGACAATACTTTTCACCTTTCTCCTTCTGAGACCTCTGGTACTCATTGGTCTCCCTCCTGATCTCGGATTGTTCCGAGACCAGCTTGGCCTCCGTCTCTGCCTTTCGGAGTTGAAGTTTCTTTAACTTCTCCTCCATGGCATGCAACTCGGATTGTAGTTTGTTTACATCCCGGGCCTTAGCAACCTCCTCGGCTCTAGCCTTTTTGATTGCTCTGAGCTTATTGGCTTCCTCGAGTTCCAACTCAGCCAATCTTTTCTCCCTTTCTCGTTCGTCTTTCTCCTTTCGCTCCAATCGATGGGCTACGGAAGTTAGACAATATTTCAGGTCGGATTCTTTTAGAATCGCCTCCTGTTCAACGGATCGTAATTTGCCGATCCGAGATTTAGTTTCCTCTTCTATTTTTAATTGGGCTGCCATGAATTGTTCATGTTGCCTCTTAGCCTGTAACTCTACCTGCTCTTTGGCTTTCAAATAGGCCGAGGTAGTTTTATACCCGGGGCCCATTCGACGTCCGTAAATCGACTTGCGGCTGCCTCCAGGGTTGAACATGGAGTCAGACAAGCCTTCGTCCAAAGATAGGCCCAGGAAATGCTTTTCCGAGTTTCTCAGTTCGGCATCCCGAGGCTTAGTCTTCGGGTTTGCTTTCGGGACCAATGGGTCCTTTATAGCTTTACCATCGTCGCTATCATGGTCCGACGATGTCATTAATGGGGCTACTCCGTTTGCCCCTTCTGGTACCGTTACCGGGGGGGTCGCGGTACGCTGCATAGGGCTTTGTGCCATTGGGGTACCCAAGCTACTAGCCGAGCCTGCTGGTACCATAGGACCCAGCTGGCGCCTGCTAGTTATCACTTGGGACCAATCGCTCAAGTCCAAAATTGGGGGTCTTAATACCCCCCTAAACAATCCTGTATCCGGTGCCGCCGTCTGGGGTGTACCCGGATACAATCTTACGATGCCACTTCCATCAGTGGTGGCACCGTCCATCAGACCGGGTGTCGAGAAAACAGTTCGGACACCCTCTGAATTGTACATTTGTTGTTGACCGGGTTTCCAGTCTAACAACAGATGCTGGGATGTAAAGTCATCCTCTTCGAATCCCTCTAGCCCAGGGCTGGAGGGGATCCGCTTCGGGTTTCCCGAGGCTTTCGGCCAATGTGGCCGCGCTCCACCCCCAAACCAACTGGTCACGGCACCAGTGTAATGGTTCGTATCGACTTATATGTTGGGTGGCTCGTTGGCTCGCTTATCACTAGAGATACCAACACAACACGAGTAGTTCGGGTTGGGCAAAGCCCCGGATACCCCTACCTCTCGGGTAGGACTTTATTCAATGTTTCAACAGGTTATACTGAGCGTCTTGACTGGACCACGTCCAGTCCCCTTCTGCCGCTCGTCCGGCTTCTTAGTAGAAGCTGGACGCGAGGCATGGTGCGGCCCCCTCTTGTACCAACGGGGTATCGCAAAGCGACACCTAGCTGGCATAGAAGGAACAAGCACCACACAAACACGTCTCTTGGATGAACGGCACTAATATATATACGACGATGCCGGCCCCTACATAGGTATTGTGATGTAAAGTTTGTTTTGGTCCTGCCAGTGCACATGCACTCTCCTCTTGGAGTAGAAACTGGTGGGTACATTTAGAATTGTGATACCGTTATGGGCTTCATACAAGGAGCTTGATAGATTATTAAGTCCATCTTCCATGACTTTATGGGGAATTAATTTTGGGGGTAGCTCACCTTTCATTAGAGTGGTTAGTGAGTCTAGAAGTGTGTCTAAATCGTTTTGCAGATTCATTAGCGCTTCAATTTGGGAGTTAGCTGCAGTAAATAACATCAAATAATATGTGTCTTGTATGCTTTGTTGTTCCAGTTTGAATAAGATATTTGATACATTATTACTCAAGAGCTGGAGGTTAGAGCTGAGTAAAGACAGGGCGTCATCCGTGTCATTTTGTATGCTGGAGAAAACGCTCATTGATTGATAATTAAACTCAGAAATGTTCAATAGAAAATGTGTGGCTAATTCTACCACATGCATTTTAGTAGCTAGGGCTCTTTCCAAGTCTGACATTTCAGAATTTAACAAATCTACTTCAGATTGCATGCTCAAGCCAATTGATGCTCTCAAAATATCACCTATGATCTGTCCTGGGGCGCCTCTGGGTATTCTGGTTTGGGGATGCTCCAAAAATTTTATTAAGAGGTCTAAGGATTTTTGAGATTTTTGATAGAGTTTTGCCAAAATTAGATCCAAAGACTGGGTGGTTTCCAAGATGAAATTTGGGGCATTTCTGTCGACTAGGGAGGCTAATTTGTCAGGTCGCTGCAAGGTTTGATTAAAAGATAGGTCTAAAACGAAAACCAATGGGTAATCCATATATCCTGAGATCATTTTCTGGGGCATCTTAGTGAATAAGACGCCATAATTTGGCCTGAAGATGGTTTATCTATTGGTTACAAAATCCTGTGCTCCCGACTGTTGGGTCTGGACACACGTAATTAGGAAGAGTGCTGCCAAGGAGGCTGCTATCCTAAAAATAGAAATTTAGATAAGCTTATGAGAAATGGTTCAGATGAAGCTGAGATAAGACTGTATGGTTGGGGTGGGGCGGGTCTTCGAGGGGTTTGGGTTGGGGAGTTGGCTTTGTGTGAGGTGCGTTTGTGTTGGTTGTGCGGTGGGCGTCCTATACATGTGGGGGGGGGGGTTGCGTTGGGTGTGTGCAATGTGATTGTGGTGCTTTGGGGCGTGTTACTTAAAAGGTTATCAGGTTGCTAGGCTGATATCTTAACTAGCAAGGATGTCTCTAGCTTAGTCATATAAATAATAAAAAAAAGAAATTGGCGTGAGAGAAAAAAAATTGAAGGAAAAGGTAATTGATTCTTCACACTGTGAATGTTTAGGGGGGGAATGGGTCAATTCAGGGTTGAGAGCTTTTGACTATGTAGGGGGCGTATTTGACCATTTCAAACGCTGCCAGCTGAGTCTGAAGATTTGTGGTTTGGATTATGACGTTATGTCTGCCAATACCTGTTTCATATCTTGGTAGCTCGTTTAGTGGCTTCTCTGAGGTAATCAGAGTTCTGGCACATAGAAGTGCAATGTAGCTTGATGTTTCCTCACTGAATCTATCCCATAATGGGACTGTGGGGAAATCTTTGCATAAGTCGAATATCATGGCCTTGGTGGGCAATAATACAATGGGGTCTTGTAGGGTGAGCTCCCTTTGAACTGTTTAGTTGTTTAGGTATACACCTAGGTCATTGCTGGATATATGTTTGATCATGTCTTTTTGCTCCATGATAGTTATTCTGATCTCGAACAGATCCATGGCCTTACTTTTGATGCCGTTTGGGCCTAAAAGACTGTGGATGGTCCACCCTGAGTTGACTCCATGTCTAATCTCTGGGGCTCTAAGGCTGTGTGAATAAATGATTTGATAGGTTTGTGGTTAGACTAAGGTAGATGAATGGGTTGATGGGGGGTTTTGTCGAGAGGTTGATAAACAAAGTTGTGAAAAATCAGGCTGCCATACATGGTTTTGAAAAAGGACTGCAAATTCAACTATTGCATTTTACAAAGCACTCTGGGCACACACTACCATTGGCATGTAATGGGTATCTGGGCAACATGACGGTAGATTCCATCATTGTCATGCTAGAACGATTGATGACGCTACTAATGGACACATAAGACCAATCCTACCTGGGCTTGTTGCATGGCAGTCCCAACACTTGGGTCCTGTGGTCTCCGGATGCTTGCTCCATAGCGGCTGGATGTGGTGAGTTTGGTGTATTTGATGAGAGTGGTTAAGATGTGGGGTGGGATGAGGCTAATAAGCACTTCATGAGGTTGGCTAATTCCTCATTACATGCCTCCCGATGAGGTATGTCTCACCCATATATAGCACGAGGCCTAGCTATTGGTTGGTTTGCATGTGTTACTTCAGCGCTGGTGTTATCCTTTGTGGACCAAACAGTGATGTGCCTGGTGGCATGATCTGTGACAACATGAATGAATGAGGATCCATCCACAGCAGGTGTGAAAGGACCGATGGTATCCATGGTTAGGTGAGTGTAGGCTGTTAAAACAGGGTCTCTCAGGGTCATTGGTATTCTCAAGTGTTTTGGTCTTTTCTTTGTTGTGAGACATGTATGGCAAGTGCCACAGTAGTCAAAAACTTGTTTGAACATGGAACGCCAATAATACCTGGATCTGAATGCTGCGTATGTTTTAGTGGGACCAAGGTGTCCTCCTAATGGCGAGCAGTGTGTGGCCTCAATTAGTGACTCTGCTCACTTTTCTGGCATCACTATTTGTAGTGTAGGCTCTAAACTGTCTCCATAGGTTGACTTGGTGATCCTGAATAAAACTTCGTCTAAAATCATGAACTGGTCATGGTTTAGCAGTATCTGTTTGCTAAGGCTGGGGTCTTCTGGTAATTCACCCTTATTGATGTATGACAACATGGAGTTTGAGAAAACATCCTCCTGCTGTATCAGTGTCTCCCTGGATGGGGTTAGGGAGTGGTGTTTGCATAGCTGGCTTATCGCTCGCTCAGCCATGGGTAGCACTTTGTGTGATAGCTTAGCCCTTCTGGTGTTAGCTAATTTCACTGATACTCTGGGTGACCTGGATATGGGTGGTTGGCCCCTTGGTTTGGTCTTGGTGGCCTTGACCTTAGGGGGGCGGATCTGTTTACTTCTGGTTGATTTGCTGGACCGAGGGGGTGTGGCCGGGTGAGGTAACTTGGCTTTAGATCGAGTCAAAATGCACAGCTCGGGCTCAATTTGAATGGAGCTGAGTTTTTCTCTCTCAGAGCTACCCTTCTTGGCAATCAAACCCTTTGGCTTCTTTGAGGTACTACTCCAAATCTGTCCTCCTTTTTAGTATGGATCTAGGCGGTCCCATGAGGACTGGAATTTTGGGAACTAGGTCATTTGATTTGAAGACTTTGGTCATGGTAATATCAGAGAATTTGACTGATTTAGGGGGGAGTATTATTTTACCCTGAGACCTGATGGGAATTTGGTCATCGGAGCCGGGCAAGTATCTTCTTCTGGAAAGAAAATCTGCCACAATATTGGCTCTGCCTTGCAGGTATCTAACTTCAAAATCATAGGACATGACTGTGTCAACCCACCTGGCTAACCTTCCATTGGTTATATTTTCCTTTTTATTGAAAAGAGAAACCAGGGCGGTGTGGTCCGAATATACTTTGAAGTGAGTTCCATCCACATAATGGTGGAACTTTTTGACTGCAAAAACTATTCCCAACAGTTCTTTATCAGTTATCCCATACCTAGACTCTTGAGGCGTCAAACCTCTCCCTGCAAATTCAATCGGTCTATAGAAACCATAGTCATCTACCTGAGTGATTACAGCTCCTAAGCTGTAGTTGCTCGCGTCAGTAAAAATGACAAAAGGTCTGTTATAGTCCGGAAATTTCAGCACAGCTTCAGTACAGATAGCGGCTTTAATTTCTTAAAGGCTCTCTGACATTCAGTGGTCCATTTAAAGGTGCTTTTTGTCGCCTCATAAAGGGTTTCATGACATGAGCAAAACCTCTGATGAACCTCTTGTAAAACTGCGCCATACCATTGAAACATCTAAGATCATGGATGTTTTTAGGTGGGGGGAAAGTTTTGACAGGTCCTATTTTGTCCGGGGATGGGGACAAACCATGCTGGTCTACATTGAAACCCAAAAATTCCATTTTGGTAGTTCCAAATTTGCATTTTTCTGATTTCAGTTTGATGTTTCCCTTGATAAAAAGTTTCAAAACCTCGTCTAGATCTTGTAAGTGCCTTTCCCACGTGGGGCTGTAAATGGCTACATAGTCCACATATGCTACAGCATTTTTATACTTGCATTTCCATTACATTCATGAAAGATAGGCCTGAAGTTTTGAGTCCCATAGGGAGAACTTTGGCCATGTATCTCGTGCCATTGGCAGAGAAGGTGGTAAGTGGCCTAGATTCTTCTGCTAGGGGAATCTGGAGATAGGCACTGTAGACGTCCAATTTGGAAAAATATTTGGCGCCTGTTCTGCCTATCTGCTGCATGAGGTCGTCAGCTCTGGGGAACGAGTAAGAGAAGGTTTTTAAATTCTCATTTACCCATCTGTAGTCAACTACAATTCTCCAACCAGAGGCTACTGACCTGTCACCTTGTGGTTTTGGTACTAAAAAGGCAGGAGAGTTCCACTCACAGGGTTTGGTACACTCTTCTATTATCCCTTGTTCTAAATGTTTCTTCAGGAGTTCCCTTTGAAAAATTTCTTTGTGAGGGGACATTCTATACGACGGTCTGTTGCAGGGTTTGAAGTCTGGTTTTAATTCCAATTTAACTTCATTTTCTACATTGAGACCTATAGCGCTTTCATTTAGGACAAAAGCTTGCATGTTGGCCTCAACAATGTTTTTAATCTGTTGCCTTTGAATTTCAGAGAGCTTTTCACAGATTTTATACTTCAAGGTTCATTTCCTTTGGGGAGTTGGTCCATGGGGTCCTCTCCACAATTAATTGGAAATAAGTCCTTTTCTGTTGTTACACTGTTGAGTGAGTGGGCGCTATTGAGTGTGCCAATGGGTACAGCCTTTTTGATGTAAAAAAGTCTAAATACACCAACGTTCATGTGTCTTTTTATCTTGATGGGGAAATCATTTGGGTTAGCTACTGTTACTGGTACTATCTTAAGGTCTGATCTAGGTTTAACTATGGCATGCTTAATAAGTACCGGTAGAGTAGAACCTGAGTTCTCAGTCAATCCAGTTTTTCCCACAATGTTGCTATTCCCTACCACAACCGCATTGAAAGTGGCTTCAGTGTTTGGTGGAATATCAACATTTTTGTTTGCCCTGATGTAATTGGGCGATGGGGGAGTAGGTCCAAAGGAAATTTTGGCTTTGTATTTGGTCATGAAACTTACTCCTAAAATTAGGGGATGGTTCAGTTCAGGTACCACATGGAATCTGGATCTGAATTCATGGCCACCAATGAGGAACGTTACAGTCATGGAGTGATTTACTTGGATGGGTGTTTTATCAGCAAACAAAACTGTCAGTCGCGCGCGTCTTCCATGTCTAAAATTTGGTGTGTTTGTGATTTTGTCAGCCATTTTTTGGCTAAAAAAAGAGAGGGAGGCGCCAGAATCAACAAGAGCTCTATACAAGTGGTTATTTATGTCTACAGAAACTGCACCTTTGGTTAATTCTGTATCAACGTAAGTGGCCTTACCTTGCTGCCCATACTGCTCAGATTTGATCCTCAGTCTCAGGATTGAAGTCCTCTGGCTCTGGTCCTCATACTCGTCCTCGTCATCACTGAAGTCTGAGTTCTCATTGGTATTCAGGAAATTGGTGTAATTCGAACTGGATGATTGAGAGTCTACTGAATTCATTTCTGCATCAGCATCTCGAGAAGTGTCCTTGGATAATCTAATGGTCGTATTCCAGGTGGGGTCGGGGTCACTAGGTGCTTGAGTGCCTTCCCCTGATCCCTATTCATCCTGTATGTTATTGGGACTGTCATTGTCGGCGTCAGACTGAGATCCTGAACGGCTTCTGGAGTAATTCCTGCCTGGGGTTAGATCTCTGGACTTCTTTAATGACTGTTGTACCCAATTGTCTGGGATGGTGAAGTCAGCTGGGACCATGAAGGAGACATTTTTGTTGTTATTTGGCTGCCCAGCAACTGGTATGAAGACAAAACTTTTGTTGCTATCAGAGGATCTTGATCTTTGTTCTGACCTGTCTCCTGACCTGTCTCTTCCTGGGGACTTATAGTCAGATCTATTTTTGGAATTGGACCTGTAGTCCTTGGGATTGGATCTGTCTGAGGACTTGGACCTTCCTCTGTAACTGTTTTTGAATTTATTTTCATACTGCTTTCTGTAGTTACTACTGGGCCGTCTGTCTTCTTTCTTGTGGTCGCGCTAATATTTATCCTTTCTGGATCTGTTGTCGTCCTTGTTGTAGCCTACTGCATATAACTCTGCTGAGCTGTTCTGAGCAATTTTTATAGCCTCGAGGTTCAGTTCCTGATTTATGGCTAATTGTTCAGCTTCCAGCAAGGTCTTGGGAGACTTAGCTACAACAACATTCTTCAGCTCGGGTCTGAGGCCATTTACGAGGTAGTCCACCTGTGAGGCCTCATCCAGGCTGCTGTTGGACAGCAACATGGTCATGTCTGCAAGGTAGTCCTCAGTGCTTTCATTTGGCTTCTGTTTTCTGGCTGTGTACCCTTTGAGGATGGTACTGAGGTCGGGGTTGCCAAATCTCGTTAAGAAAGCCTCATAGACTGCCTCCTTGTTCTGCATGATTGGCTTGTCCATTATGTTGCTGAAAAACCACTGGGCTGCCCTCCCTTTGAGAAAGGTGTACAGGCAGGTTGCATGTAGGTCGGGCCTTTTGGCATGCACATTCCTTATGAAAAATTTGAATTCAGTCAGAAATTTTGCTGCAGACCTGTAGGGCGTCGGTTTGTCAAAAGGTTCAGGCTTGTTGAATGAGCCTAACTGGGCAGATGTGAGCTTGTCGCCGTCTGAACCACCGGGGGAAAATCTGGTATACTCAGCGCCATGATATCCTCCCTGGTGCGCTACAGGTGTGGAGTGTGCTATGTGGGGATACCTAGGAGGATATGGTAGCCCAGAGTGGTTATTTGCCTGTCCCTGGGGGCTGTAAACACCATTAACCACATGGCCACACTGTTGGTTTGGAGAAGGCGCTGTGTTATATGACGCTGTCGCCCCCTGGTGGGTGTTCGGTGCACTGGCTGCTGGAGATTGTTGTGGTTCATGGGAGATTGAAGGGGCGGCGGCTGTATTTTGGTTACTGCTGTCCATGAGGGCATGTGGTGGGCTCAGTCTTATTCCTGTCATGTCATTATGGCCGGGGCTGTAATTAGGTGCCGTGGGGTAGGGAGGGGTGGACTGTATGGGTCCTAATTTACCCTGGGTGCTAGTGGCAGTTTGGTTGGAGCTAGTGGCGTTGGTACTGCTAGACTGGCTCTGAATAGCTCTCATGAGGTCAAGCCTCATTGAGTCCATGTTTCTGCTAAGCTGGTCAGTCATTTGGTATGTGAAATCCTCGGATCTTCTGAGAACCTCCATATTCCCTTGTTCTGCCTGCCTGAAGTTGTGAGAGGTGTTACTTTCCATATGCTCCTTCCAGCGTTCCATGTCATCTAACCTGAGGTGTACCCTAGCCAATTGACCTGAGTGTTCCTGTCCATGATTTTTAATCTCAGTGGATAGGGTGCTCACGTGTTTGGCTAATAGCTCAGAGAGAGATTCACTGACAGCGTTAGTACAGTCCCTGACAAGACTTCTCCTCATGTCCTCATGGTCATACTGAGGGGGCTGACCTCGGGACATTGCTATGTTAGGTCGGTGGGGAAAGGTTACTTCAGTATCTTCCCCAGGTGAACCGATAAGGTGAGGTGAGTTGTAAGGCATCCTACTGCCTCTGTTGAGTAGTGGGGTTGTAGCTACAAGGTGGGACCTGCTTGTAGCTCCGTCTACACTTCTCAGAAATCTATAACCAGTGGGGGTTCTTCTTCTAAGAGGTGAACTTGATTGGGCCCTCCTTCTAAATCTAGAGCCTTGTCTGGATGGTGGTCCACTGACCTGGTCCTAAGTGGCTGTGTGGGTGTGTACACAGGTGGGGGGAACAGGTCCTCCTCTTCAGAAGTGGATTGGTATTGGTTAGGCTGGGTAACAGTAGGGTCAAGCCACTCATCCAATAGTCTGTTGATGTTGAGTGAGAAATTTGGATTGTCTCCTACCAGGTGTCCAGAGTTATTGTTGGAAACCCTGCCTACACCGTTTTCATAGGCTGCTCTCCACCTAGAGACTGCTGATCCGATTCTGTTTCTCCACTAATCAGCATCTAGGGAAGCGTCAGAATCTGTGTCCACAACCACTGGCTCCTCACAAACCGGTGGTTTATGTGAAGTCACACCTGGGTTAGTCTGTACTGTAGATGCAGCTGCACTAGGTGTGGTGGGTTGTGGGGGAATGATATCCTGGAGGGTAGCTTGAAGCTCTGGTGGTCTGTCCTCCAGGTGTGGATCGAGGTACAAGTGGTTTTGTGTATTGTCCACTGGTACTTCAGAGGCTGGGCTAGTTATACCAGAAAGTCTTAGTGGTGGTGAATTTACTTGTGAGTAACCAGGTAAGGTGATGTCTAATCCTGGTGCAGGTAGTGATACTGGCATGCTGGTGTGTGCTCCAGTATTGTGGTCCACTATTGTAGAGGAAAATTGCTCAATATTGGTACTCACAGGTTGTAATACAGGTTGTTGAGTGTGGGTCATGAGCAGAGCTTAGGTTTTATATGGCGAAGAAATTAGTAAATATGAAAAATAATTATAATACCCAGAATGGTCCATTGACAACAGTATGAATATAATAAAGGCAGCATTCGTACTCCTTCTCCAAGGTAACTTTTTTTCTGCTTTCAGTTTCCGGATTAGGGTACAGTTTTATACCCGAATCGATACTTACCAGGTTGGATAAGAAAATAAATTCTCATCCAACAATACATAGGTAATAACACCTCAGGACACACAATTATGTCCTATCTACATGAAACAGTTTTCACTGTTCCATGTTCTCCTCGGATGGCTGGTTTGGACCCGGTTGTTGAGCAGGTTGCTGAACAGGCGGATCTACACCAACTTCATCCGTAGGTGCAGGAGGTGGGGGGATAACAGGTGCAAGTTTCACCTTCTGGGTTGCTTCAAACAAGTTTAAAGCATGTCCAGGTGTGCCGTCCCAGTTATCCATGATAACTCCGAAGACTTTGAAGAACTTTTGCTGGTTCTTCATGTTCGTTGCTCGTTCTAAGTCGAGCATCTGAGAAGCTGTTTCCTTCTCGGATAAGGCTTTTTGCCGCAAATTAGCAGCTTCCCGCTTCTCTTTGGCAACATCAGCCTTTATCTGAGTAGAGATTCGGTAAATCTCTGACTTCTGGATCGCATCTATGCACTAGAGAGTACTCGACACGGTCCGACGGTACATATCCAAATGGAGGTTTTCCAAGTGGTGTTGTAACGTCTCGAATTGCTTGGTCTGTATGGCACAAGACAATTTCTCTTCCTTCTTGAAGAAGGTCTCCACTATCTGGAGCACCTTAGGCCAGTGAACCACAGCACCAGGTGGGGGCACCTGACTTTGAGGTTTCGGCTGCGAACCAGACCCAGTCACAGTGACAGCTACTTGGGTATGCGAAGAGGCAATCGCAGTAGTAGCCACACTAGCGATGGTCGTAGGAGGGCCTCGGTTTGGTAGTCCCTGGGCTAGGGGCAACCGAGACAATTCTCTTCTAAGATCATTGGCGGTCAACAATGATGCGGTAGGACGTTGTCTCACCACAGCACTCATTGTTGGTCGTGGAGTTTGACCTCCTCCTCCTGGCAGTTCCTGCTTGACCCTCCCGTACTGATCAAAGATTTGCATCTCTGCTCCGGGTGGGCCCATAGCAGGGTACTGCTTCGGGTCTCGGACTTTCAAGGCGCGACGCAGTTGGGAGGTGTGAACACCAGGCCCACTGACACCAAAGAATGTCAGGTTGTGTGCACCAGCCTGTGGGGCTGGTGCTCGTCCATAGTTGGAAGGAGTTCCAGTAGGAAATGAAGATGTGGCTTCTTCCGTCCCCCAGTTGTCTGTCTCTCCAGCGCCTCCAGGGGTGATCTGGATCTGCTAGGAGATTTGGACGCCTGTCTCTTCCTATCAGCTACCGAGGGTCCATGACGGTAATCCCTGCGGCCTCGGATGGAGTTACATAAGCCCCATACATAAATCATACTCCTCAGGACTGAGCATACTCCAGTTTGCCAGACCCAGGAGTCTGGGCAAACCAAGCTTTCAGTTTCTGGTTACACCAGTGACGCCGTCCTGATCGTGGGATCGAATCAAATAGCGCAAGACAAACATGTCTCGGTCAGACCGTACACGTGCCGTCTGCACAAGGATCGTTATACACACGCCCCCCGCCGTCTGTACATCGCTTTCGCGTACACAGTACACAGCCGTCGCCCTTGTCCACTAGGCCTATTCTTTCTGTCAAAACAAGTCATAGACCTATTTCTGCACCTATCTCAAAGTTTTTCTCCTAGACATGTCTTATAATAGAAAAGTCCATATCCCTTCTGTTGTTCTCAATGGTTTTTCTGCTGTGGCAGCATCCAATACACGAAAAGGAGTGGAAACTTTGGGTGCACTGTGTGGAGTTGAAGTAAGAAAAGATCACTTTGTGTTGAAATTCTCTAGTTCTCCACTTTCTGTTAGGGAGTGGTCATTATTTATCAACAGGGGGGGAGGGTGGGTTTGAGGGGGGGCGTAAAATTTTCAGACCCCTCGCAAGGTGGGGGCTAAAAAAATTTTGACCCCTCTTGAGGGGGGGGGGGGAAATTCACCCTCTTTTTAGCAAAAAAGCCTGCACGCTACTATAGATCAAAAAGGGGCGCGGAAAACTCTCTGCGTCTCCGACACGGGGGGGGCGCAACAAATTTTGACTGCCATCGAGGGGGGCGTAAAAAATTTCCGCGCATCCATGCGAAAACCCACCACCCCCCACCCCCTGTTGATAAATAATGACCACTCCGGAGTGGTCATTATCTATCAATACGGGGGGTGGTGGGTTTTCGCGCGGACCCCCCCTTGCGGACAGTCAAAATTTTTTGTCCCCCTGCACCAGAGCCGCGGATAATTTTCGCACCCCTCTTTGTTCTGCGGACCCCCCCTCCAAATTTTTTGTGCCCCCCCGCACCAGAGCCGCGGAGAATTTTCGCGCCCCTCTTTGTTCTGCGGACCCCCCTTGCCGACAGTCAAAATTTTTTTGTCCCTCCCCGCACCAGAGGCACGGAGAATCTTCGCTCTTTGTTCTGTAGAGCGCGTTAAGAAAAGATCACTTTGTGTTGAAATTCTCTAGTTCTCCACTTTCTGTTAGGGAGTGGTCATTATTTATCAATAGGGGGGTGGTGGGTTTTCCTGCCAACCCCCTCACCGACAGTCAAAATTTTTTGGGCCCCCCGCACCAGAGGTGCTGAGAATTTTCGCCCCCCTCTTCTGTAGAGTGCAGGCTTTTTTGCTAAAAGATTTTTTTAGCCCCCCCTCAAGAGGGGTCAAAATTTTTTTCGCCCCCCTTTTAATAAATATTGACCACTCCCTTTCCCACTCCCACTCCCTCTTTGTCTATTTTTGTTCATCCTGGCTTTTGGGACTTTGTTGTTTTGACAAGTGATAAGAAAATGTTTCCCCTATGACTCCTTTTTACTCTGTTCTGTCACTTCATGCAACAAAAATCATATCAACAATCAGAAATAAGGGAGTGGTCTTTATTTATCAACGGGAGGGGGGTGAGTTTGAGGGGGGTGTAAAAAATTCACACCCCTCCCTAGGGGGGCTAACAATATTTTCACCCCTCTTGAGGGGTGAAAATTCTCTAGTTCTCCACTTTTTTTGCGCCCCTCTTTGTTCTGCGGACGCCCCCTCGCCGACAGTCTAAATTTTTTGTGCCCCCCCGCACCAGAGGCGCTGAGAATTTTCGCGCCCCTCTTTGTTCTGCGGACCCCCCCTCGCCGACAGTCAAAATTTTTTGTCCCTCCCCGCACCAGAGGCACGGAGAATCTTCGCGCCCCTCTTTGTTCTGTAGAGCGCGTTAAGAAAAGATCACTTTGTGTTGAAATTCTCTAGTTCTCCACTTTCTGTTAGGGAGTGGTCATTATTTATCAATAGGGGGGTGGTGGGTTTTCGCGCGGACCCTCCTCGCCGACAGTTAAAAATCTTTGTCCCCCCGCACCAGAGCCGCAGATAATTTTTGCGGCCCTCTTTGTTCTGCGGACCCCCCCTCGCCAACAGTCTAAATTTTTTGTGCCCCCCCCCGCACCAGAGGCGCTGAGAATTTTCGCGCCCCTCTTTGTTCTGTAGAGCGCGGTAAGGGAGTGGTCATTATTTATCAACAGGGGGGAGGGTGGGTTTGAGGGGGGGCGTAAAATTTTCAGACCCCTCCCGAGGGGGGGGCCAAAAAAATTTTTGACCCCTCTTGAGGGGGGGCTAAAAAAATTCACCCTCTTTTTAGCAAAAAAGCCCGCGCGCTACTATAGATCAAAGAGGGGCACGAAAACTCTCCGCGCCTCCGGCGCGGGGGGGGGGGCGCAGAAAATTTTGACTACCGTCAAGGGGGGGCGTAAAACCCACCACCCCGCCCCTGTTGATAAATAATGACCACTCCCTAAGAAATGATCACTTTGTGTTGAAATTCTCTAGTTCTCCACTTTGGGGCTGTGTACAAATGACGTCATGCTTTTTTGGACCATTTTTGACCCCCCCCATTGTCATGTTTTGTCATACAACACTTGACCCCCCCCCTGAACATGACATCATGCAGAGAACCCCCCCCCCCCAAATGCATAAAGTGTATAGCCTATAAACAAATTCAAATGGTTCAAAGGCATATACATTGTGTGTGAATTAAAAAATCAAGGATAACATACATCCAAAGTTAAAAAGATGAGCTAGAATTGATCAACAAACAGGGTAACATGCCAAAACACTGTCAGCTTCAGCTTATCATATATGGGTCCTTATATGGGGGATGCACCATTTGCAATTCAGCGGTTTACAAATTAGTTTGGAAACAGTGGACACAAAGGCAAATCAAAGTTGTGCCTTTTGGATTATTGTATAACCATTGGTTGGCAGTTGTGTCCACTGGAAATTTTCTGAGTCCTGGCCCAAGTGCATGCCTCGGTATAGCGTCACCGGGTCCGGGCCTGGGTTACACACAAGCCTGGCGTCGAGATATCGGCTATCAGAAAGTAGCCACTCGCGTCCGGGAGCCACAGGCCCCTCTCTCAGTCAGCATGTAGAGGCCTACCATCCGCTGTGTGATAGGAGGATGTGGTAGGCTGCACTATCCCTGGTGATCCTTCCTGCTCCCACCAGGCCGTGGACAGCTGGTTACTTGTGGCCCCCGTGTCTACCACCAGACTTATGTTCCGGCCCCACAACCGCCCCTCTACCTCTAATCCGTTTCCTTTCGTTTCCTTTCTTCCCAGCCATTCCCTCTCCCTCTCAGGAGTAGGGGTCCCTTCCAGACTGCTCACCCTAATCCACAACAAACCCCAACTTTGGCGCCTTTTACAAATCTGGTATGCCCACTGGTAGAATGGAAGGAGAATTCCTCCTTCGTCGACTCCCAATAAAGTTATTCTGCTCCTCCATTCCCTCACATGAAGGTCACCACTCCACAGGGGGAACTTATTCGATCACCTTCACTGGCTGGACTACCTGTACTGATTCGATCACCTTCACTGACTGGACCACCTGCACTGATTCCATCACCTTCACTGACTGGATCATCTTTACTGATTTGATCACCTTCACTGACTGGATCATCTTTACTGATTCGATCACCTTCACTGACTGGATCATCTTTACTGATTCGATCACCTTCACTGGCTGGATCATCTTTACTGATTCAATCACCTTCACTGACTGGACCATGTGCACTTATTCAAATTGAACACATAATTTACAATCCCTCAACATTATCCTCTAGTCAGCCTCCCCTCCCCCAGTCAGGATCCCCTCCTCCAGCCAGCACCTCCCCCCCCTCCAGTTAGCGCAGAACGCAACTTCGTGACCTGGTCTATGCCCTCGGGGCATCCCGCCTGCCGTGCGGATGGATCCTAAAGTAGTACTTGCATGTGCGGCCTGACGCGTAGGTGCTGCACATCACTCTCCCATCACAGGACAGCTAGAACCTGGTTTCCGAGCAGATGTTTTACACTACAGGATGCCCCTGGGGCATTACTCTCACCGTCAATGCCCACGGGACCTTTCCTTCATGTCTCTATTATTGTACAACAGACAAGTACCGGTACAGCATGCCTTGGGGGCATCACACACACCACCGATGCCCCTGGGGCATGTAAAAGCTTTACATGTACAGGAAGTAGGACAATTCCCTGGGGGCATTCACAGTAAGGACAATGCCCCCAGGCCTGTATAGGCGGACTTAGATATAAGGAAGGTAGGACGATGCCCCCAGGGCATTCACGGTGAGGACAATGCCCCCAGGGCATTCATGATAAGGGCGATGCCCTGAGGGCATAGACAGATACTTTTATACAGAGTATGTAGGACATTGCCCCCAGGGCAATGACGGCGAGGGAGATGCCCCCAGGGCATGCTGTTGTCCTTTCTGGTTAAGGAGTGGGAAACAGGCCCTGGGGGCATTGATGGTAATGCCCCCAGGGCATGCCATATTAGTATTATGCTTAGCCTAAAGAAGGAGGGTAGAGGCCCCAGGGGCATTTGCGACATAGTAAGGCCCCCGGGGCATGACATATTCCTTTCTAACCTGCAGGAGTAGGGAAGAAGCATCGTCCACACAAAAGATGCCCAGGGGCATATCCAGCACTCCCTTAAACATAATCTAATGCCTGCCTTGGGGGCATAGCCTGTACCAATGCCCCGGGGGCATAGCCTCTACCTCTTAAGACTACAGCCTACCAAGTCATGCCCCAGGGGCATCAGTGGGGGCCATCAATATCCCCAGGTTAGAGACGACAATGCCATAATCAATGCCCCTGGAGCATCCCCTACACCTGCAACTTACAAATGATTATGCCCTGGGGGCATTATTCTAAACTTACTGCCCTGGGGGCATTGTCCTACATCTTCTGTATTTAAGGCTACCTATAATGCCCCGGGGGCATCATTCTAAACTTACTGCCCTGGGGGCATTATTATATCTCCTTACTATCTAAGTCTGTCTATATATACAGGCCCTGGGGGCATGGTCTTTACTACGGATGCACTGGAGGCATTGTCTAATGTCCTGCACATAAAAGATTATATACATGCCCCGGGGGCATCATCCATAACATCGATGACCTGGGGGCATTATCCAAACTCCTAAGCTCATAACACTGTCAGCCCGTGACTGTCAGTTTTTGCCCTGGGATCATCAGTCACATCATGGATACCCTAGGGGCATTTTCTAACTTCTTCTCATAAGAATAGATTCTGGAGCCTGTATGGATAATCATATATGTAGAGTCAGTATGGAAAATGCCTCCTAGGACTGTCAGTGTATGCCCTGCAGGGGCATTGCCCTTACCACTTTGAAACCCCCTACACTATAAAGGTACTATCTTACCTCTACATGCCCTGGGAGCCTCGTTCGTACCATGAATATCCTGGGGGCATTGTCTAACCAGGTGTTTAATCTCTACATAGGGAGACAGGGTGAGGCATTCATATTCATCGAAAGGACGATGCCCCCGGGGCATCTATAGATAGTCTTACATTTAGAGAAGAATTTGAAAATGCCTTCAGGGCATTCATGGTAAGAACAATGCCCCCAGGGCATGTATAGATAGCCTTATGTATAGAGGAGATATGACCATGCCCCAAGGGCATTTGTTGTAAGAATGATGCCCCCAGGGCATGCATAGATAGCCTTACGTATTGAGGAGTTATGACGATGCCCCCAGGACATTAGTGGTAAGAATGATGTCCCCAGGGCAAAAAAAAAGGTGAAAAAGCCTGTGCACCACTAAAGAATAAAAGGGGGGCGGAAAAATTTCATACCCCTTCAAGGGGGGGCGGAAAAATATCAGACCCCTCCGAGGGGGGACAGAAAAATGTTTGCCACACACAGGCGGAATTTCACCACCCCCCCTCCCCCGTTGTTAAAAAATGACCACTCCCTTACATATAGAGGAGGTATGACGATGTAATTATTTATCATAGGGGTGGGGGAGGGGTGTCGGCGGGGTGTCAGTCCGAGGGGGACGCAAAAACGTTTGACCCCTCTTGAGAGGAGAGGGGTAAAAGCTCTCTATACAGCAAAAAAAAAATCAGCAAGCAATATTTGACCGCTGCCCCTCACCCCCCCCCTCACCCCCCCACCCCCGTTGATAAATAATGACCACTCCCTAAGGGAGTGGATATTGCCAATGTGTATATTGCCAATTGCACGTCATTACCAAAATTGGGTGCATGGTGGTTAGATTCCCAGGGTTAAATAGGTTTCAAAAGTTCTCTCTGTTTTTTCCCAGAAATGTTGGCACTGTGTCCCCCCCCCCCCCACACGCCCCCACCTCCACCTTGCTGGCCACGACAGTAGACGGGCCTGGAGGCCCGGTAGTCAGCTGGTGCCTGCCGGGTGCCAGTGGGTGTAGGGCCGGCCAGAGTGGCAAGGTAGCCTATCTCGTCATACATGGAACTAGGTCGCCTCTTCATACATGTTTGTTTGTGAATCGACCATTGATTGAAGCTGGTAACTCATCAAAAGACATCATTTATTGGTATATATATGATACATTAAGAGTACCAGACATGATTTACGAACATTTAAAAGACAATGATAGCATAATGTTCATCAAAACAAAAGAACTATATTTTACTGCGGAAGCTTTGCGTGCTGACACAACACTGTGCGATAGGTGCGTATCGGACGCATAGAGCGGCACGCGGTACTGCCGCGGAAGGCCCCGGGGGCATAGACCAGGTCACGAAACTGCGTCCTGCGCGTCATCCCCTCCCCCAGTCAGCCTTGTCAGGGTGGAAGCCATCATTGATGGAGGATCAATTAAGTTTTCATAAACTTCTTCAATTTGAGGATAAATTCAACAAACTTCTCAAATTTGGATTTCAAACTCCAGAGCTTTCCAGAAGACCTCTACCCAGAATACGCTGCTTTTTTTATTGGGAAAAGTGAACACAGTTACATACATGGTTACAACCTTATAAACACATTTAGTTACATTCTTCACCACAGGGGTCACCTCTGCATTAGGTTCCTGCCACACTGTGGCGATTGTAAGGTTATATTTAACAAGCCTCCCCTCTCTCAGTCAGCCTCTTTTCTCCCAGTCAGCCTCTTTTCCCCCAGTCAGCCTCTCCTCCCCCAGTGACAGGGTTAAAAGACACACCAATGTGACCCAAGGAATGTTTTCTAAAAAGTATGCTTTATAAGACTCTCAGGCATGTACTTTTATGTGTAAAGAGTTATTCATCAATGCCAAACATGGACTGTAACCACCTTTCACTGTGACAATGAAATGTATCTATAAATCGTAGAATAAACCATATTTATCCCCAAAACTTCACACACATATTCAAAGTTGCATGGGCCACACAGTGATAGCAGTGGATCTTCATATTTCAATTCAGAAAGTCAAAAGATTGTACATTGTGGGACCTGGCTATAAAACTCGGAGTGCCATATCCTAGCACAGAAGCAAGGCAGCTAAACGACTTTTGACTTCATTGCCCCACCCCGTTATAAATAGTTACATCAAATTGAATGATAAATGATGGTGAAATAATGGAGATGCAAAAGTTGGTATGATATTGCACTACATATGATGCACTTATATTATGGTTTACATCACACTTGTATTCCCAGTAGTTCCTAATCAGGACACTGGCCCATATTGTGCCGTCGCATAGTAGTTGAATATGTTTAATAACATATCCATTTGGCCAGCCTAGGTTGTGAACCTAGATATTAGGGACTGCTAGATGAATACAAACGACTGAATAGTTGTGAAGCCACTATGCAAAAATCATTGGTGAATTTTGAATTAGCCAGATTGTTTCTACTACCTTTAATGTATATATCAGCTAGGTAATCTTTCCTTTTCAGTATATAATATGGTCATATCATTCTTCTTCCCCAAGGTATGTAATGTATTGAAGGTGACACACCTTGTCATCCCTCAGCAGACTGCTACCTCCACTCACTGCCAGGCAACGGATGCTGGACTGAATGATCTCGCCTTGTATGCAATAGAGCATCAGATAAACCAATTTGGATGGATACATGTAAGACATGTTCATCATTTCATATTATCATCACCTGAGCCTGCATTTTTGAGTAACATATACAATCAACTCCCTCTGTCACGACCATTATTGGGACTTGGTGAAAGTGGTTGTATAAGAGGGGTGGTTGCATTAGGAGGAGTGTATGATACCAAAATCAAATCCCTGATATGTCTCATCCACCCACACACACACGGCAGCGGTGGGGGCATGCTCCAACAGAGCCTAATAAAATCAAGATCCCAAATCAAAGTTAGGCAATAAGATCAGTCCAAAGAAGGGGTGCGCCTTATATGAGGGTATTTGGCACCAGAGGCACCTCCAATGTCATAGTTGCGGCTTATACGAGGGATGCGGCTTATATGACAGAATTTACGGTAATACAAGGTTACCTATGCAATGGCGAAAAGATTTATCAAAACATTCATGTTAGAAGTGAAAATATGCTGGTACATAGGGCTTCAAATGGATTTGCTTCTCCTGACCAGGCTTACTGTGTCCAATGTAATACAGGCTCTTTCCCCTATGAGTGCCCATCCCAATATTTGGGGTTCTTTTTACACTAGAAAAAAAGGCCAGTCTACTTTCGAGTAATCTTATCTAACTCTTATTTAACTTCAGTTTGTTATGTGCACTGGGCGCTCCTTAGGATGTTGGACGTAATAAGCGCACATTCCCCCAATAATTGAACACTCCCCTTTTCTAACACTATAGTGCACATACTTTGTCATGGTGCTTGCAGGGAAGAATAGAGGAATGGGCCTTGTCTGTGATAATCTAGAGTGATACAGCATGTTTTTAAACCTTCCACCTAGGGGAGGGTGAGCAGCATGTGTTTTTTACCACCTTCTCAAACCACCTGCACTGCTCGAACCACCTTATCAAAAAAAGTGTACATTTCAGACACACCCAAACTTTGACGTCTTTATGTCGACTGTGGACCTCCACAGTCAATGGAACTTGCAGACACTCCTGCCAGAAATGGTTGCAGTAGTCATTAGTCCAAATAATCCAAAGTAAGTATTCTCTCTTTGTGGTATAGGGTTTTAATGTCTCAAAACTTCTCAAAATTGTGAGGCTAATACCCCAGAACCTAATAAATTAAACTGATAACAGTCTTGTACAAAGGAGGGGGGAGACACAAGGTAAGAGCTGCAAAATTATATTTCCATTTTTTTAAAAATCTTAATCTTAATTCAGATGTAGTGTCAGACTATCATGAGGGTATTTTGATCAGTTGTGGACACAATGGTGAATCATATGGCGGTCCTAGCAGTAGAAAGAGGCTGGTAGGGGCTGTATGGCAGTACTAGCAGTACGAAGAGGTTAAAGAAAGCAGAACAAATAGATATCACCTTCTTCCTCTTCCTAAATTGCACTACAGGTATGGCGGTAATGAGGACATGGCGGTCCCCTCTCATATATATGAACAAAGAAGGAAATCCATAGTTCCCTGATCGTTTTAGGTAGTGGTCTACAGTAGATGATCTCTCACTTAAATCTACAAAACTGTTATACTCTCAGCATAACATGACCATCATGAAGAATACTCTTTTTTCACATCCTTTCAGATTTGGACCATGCTATGGCATGTATCATTTGACTTCACATGGTATGCAATCAGTGGGGAAATGCCAGATAGATGGTCATCATGCAAAATGCTGTGGGGAAGATCCTTCATCTTTATATACAGTAAGTCTCTATCACATTGCTTCTGTGCTACCATTTCTTAAGTTCCCAGTTCTTTTTTTTTTAATTTCCTCTCAATCCCTATTCATGACTCGAAAATGCATATGTATTCTACATATATGTATTCTCATGTTAAAAATTATACCAAAGCATTTTGTAGGACAATAACTTATGAAACATCCACCTCATCTTCATGTACTCCTTAGCCTTAGGAAACTGAGGCAAAGGTGGGTGGACACCTCCCTTCTCTTTTCAATGCCAAAAAATGTCCAAGCTAAATGGTAAGCTGTAACATGTAAAATAAAAATGCCAAAGACAATCTTGGCAGCTCCTCCTCCCCTCTTTACTTCCCATGTCTTTTCTTCCCTTTCCTTTGTACACATGTGTTTCAACACCCTGTTTCAGGTTCCTCCACACAGTGCTATTGTCAGCGGTCAGGTGCTCACTTTTTCAGACCGTCGCAGGTAGCCATCTTTCATATTGTGTAATTGTAACATAATCCTCTAGTCCAGTTTTCAACTGTTCATTTTGTATTGTGTTAAGGAGCTTTGATGTTAAAAAAGTTGCAGCTCCAGATCTATCTGAGGTATAATCATAACAGGTGTTTTATTAACTTTGGTTCTTATGTTTTTTAAGCTCCTGGTTTCAAATAAGTCCTTGACTCTCTTAAGCAGCAGGGGTATAGGGTGCGTAAAGCACATCATTCAAAGCGGTAAATATAGCCTGGAAACTGGACAGAAAGTTTGGTACGCAATCCTTTGCAGCCATAGCCATATTAATCCTTCATAACTTCTTATTTCTTTAGAGATACCCTTCATATCCTTGTATGTAGACATATTTCCAACTAGCTATAATGGTCTTTTCTTCTAGAGATTTCTCTATTTTGAGAAATTCGCCATCTTTCAAAACCGCCCATACGTAAAGTGTACCATACCATGACTTCCGGTCCAACTTCAATGTTATTTGGGCCACTTACACTATTTTTCTGTGTCAACGGGATTGGGGACAGACTAGTGGAGTCCAGGGATATCTATAAGTAGACTATATAAAGCTGAACTCTATTTAAATAGCTGTCCTATCAGTTTAATATGTACTTATATGTTACAAAATTACTCTCTTTGTCATAGAAATTCCGAGCACCTCACCATGCAAGACATTGGCCCTTGGACCCGCATGGAACATGGCCTTCCTGCAACTTCTTCTGGCCTTCCCCGAACATACACAGCACAGCAGCTTTCAATGAGCAAAGCACCTAGACAACAACAGCAGACATCAACCTCCACAACCAAAGCATGTGGACAGCAGTTTCCCTACTCAGGAATATCTAGTCCAAAGCACCCACCCTCTGGAGTATCCAGTGTACAGCAGCAACCCTGGAGAGTACCTAGAGTAAATCACACATCAACTGGAGGATCTAGTGTACATCAGCCCCCTACCACAGTACCCAGTGTGGAACAAATGCCCACTAGAGTATCAAATGTACAGCTTCCAGCAACCAGAGAATCTAGTGTTCAGCAGCCAACGCAGTCTACACCAAAGACACAGCAGCAGCCACCCGTACCTACAACCAGTGCACCATACCAGCAACAGCAGCCACCTGTTCATGTACCCAGTTCACAGCAGAATCCACCTGTGGCTACACCGAGTACACAGCAGAAGCCACCTGTGGCTACAGCCAGTACACAGCATAAGCCACCTGTGGCTACACCCAGTACACAGCAGAAGCCACCTGTGGCTACAGCCAGTACACAGCAGCACCCACTCGTGGCTACAGCCAGTACACAGCAGCGGCAGCAGCAGCCACCTGTGGCTACACCCAGTACACAGCAGTGGCAGCAGAAGCCACCTGTGGCTACACCCAGTACACAGCAGCGGCAGCAGAAGCCACCTGTGGCTACAGCCAGTACACAGCAGCGGCAGCAGAAGCCACCTGTGGCTACAGCCAGTACACAGCAGCACCCACTCGTGGCTACAGCCAGTATACAGCAGTGGCAGCAGCAGCCACCTGTGGCTACACCCAGTACACAGCAGCGGCAGCAGAAGCCACCTGTGGCTACAGCCAGTACACAGCAGCGGCAGCAGAAGCCACCTGTGGCTACAGCCAGTACACAGCAGCGGCAGCAGAAGCCACCTGTGGCTACAGCCAGTACACAGCAGAAGCCACCTGTGGCTACAGCCAGTACACAGCAGCACCCACTCGTGGCTACAGCCAGTACACAGCAGCGGCAGCAGCAGCCACCTGTGGCTACACCCAGTACACAGCAGCGGCAGCAGAAGCCACCTGTGGCTACACCCAGTACACAGCAGCGGCAGCAGAAGCCACCTGTGGCTACACCCAGTACACAGCAGCGGCAGCAGAAGCCACCTGTGGCTACACCCAGTACACAGCAGCGGCAGCAGAAGCCACCTGTGGCTACAGCCAGTACACAGCAGAAGCCACCTGTGGCTACAGCCAGTACACAGCAGCACCCACTCGTGGCTACAGCCAGTACACAGCAGCAGCAGCAGCAGCCACCTGTGGCTACACCCAGTACACAGCAGCGGCAGCAGAAGCCACCTGTGGCTACACCCAGTACACAGCAGCGGCAGCAGAAGCCACCTGTGGCTACACCCAGTACACAGCAGCGGCAGCAGAAGCCACCTGTGGCTACACCCAGTACACAGCAGCGGCAGCAGAAGCCACCTGTGGCTACACCCAGTACACAGCAGCGGCAGCAGAAGCCACCTGTGGCTACACCCAGTACACAGCAGCGGCAGCAGAAGCCACCTGTGGCTACACCCAGTACACAGCAGAAGCCACCTGTGGCTACAGCCAGTACACAGCAGCACCCACTCGTGGCTACAGCCAGTACACAGCAGCGGCAGCAGCAGCCACCTGTGGCTACAGCCAGTACACAGCAGCAACCACCTGTGGCTACATCCAGTACACAGCAGAAGCAACCTGTGGCTACACCCAGTACACAACAGCAGCCACCTGTGGCTGCTCCCAGTACACAGCAGCAACCACCTGTGGCTACACCCAGTACACAGCAGCAGCAGCAGCAGCCACCTGTGGCTACACCCAGTACACAGCAGCAACCACCTGTGGCTACATCTAGTACACAGCAGAAGCCACCTGTGGCTACATCCAGTACACAGCAGCAGCCACCTGTGGCTATACCCAGTACACAGCAGCGGCAGCAGCAGCCACCTGTGGCTACACCCAGTACACAGCAGCAGGCACAATTTGTATATGGTGGACAGCACATGGCTGAAGCTGCTGTAGCGTACCAAAATACACTGCACAAACGACCTGAGCTAGGTCGGAACCCTTTGATGTTCGATCATGACTACATTCTTCAAGGTATGGCAAACATACTATCTTAACCCCTAGGTGCCCAAGCATGCTTTAAAGCTGAGTAGTGGTCAACACAGGAAAGAATAGTATAGTTCCATAATATGTCATATTAGATAGCTCTATTGATCATGCATTGCACAGTGTAGACCAAACTGTCAAAGATCAACACATAGAATGCTATCATTGCTACTGTAGCCAAACTGGAGCCAATATCTCAGGGCTGAACTGAAAGACTAAGTCAAGGCCATTCAGGAAATATGATACGAACCCCACATCAAAACCAAAGATCATGATAGTATTATGGTACTTATCAACCGAGTCATATACCATAACAATTATAACTGTTAAATTAGTTGGAAATTGTCAAATAGTTCTGGACACAAAAAGTTTAACTCACACAAAGTAAAACACAACACCCCAAACAAATCCTCCACATCCACTATTCTTAACCCTGTGTTCCATGTCTCTCTCTTGCTCACACTCTGTACATCCTATGACTCACTCACACATACACCCTGAGTGATCATGTATGTTTGAACAATCTGGCAAAATCGATTCAGCAACAAGCATTTGGCAATTGACACTGACATACCACACCTCCTTTCAAAACACTTTTAACTTCTCACAGCCCATAGTCCCCTCCTTATACTAATATATGGACGAACAGCATTCATTAACTTTTCGCTATATCTATGATTCATGAATTATTTTCCAGACAAAATATCACATGCAGTGTCAGTGATAGAAGGTTGCTATAGATACATGGATTATGAGGGTGTGTGCGTGGAGGCCATCTCCCAAAACACTGGCATCAGGAATGCTATCTGCCAGCTTGAAAATGCCCTGATCGATGTTGGAAGTGGAGGACTTGCTGATGGCTTCAGCTATGCTGCAACGTTTCAGATAAAGAACAGGCAGGTGTTTATATGGGGGGTTGGGGTGACTGAAACTATATGGTGTCACAATGTTTGATATATCTTCCAAACTAGTTTCTGCTATCAACTCCGAGATTGGTAGATAATCAATCCAGTGAAAATTATATTGAATTTGTATAACAATGGTCCTCTGGGTTATCCTAGCAGATCTGAGTATGGCGAACTATTGGATGGCAGATTTAAAGAGATCTCACTGTACTATGGTATGTTCTAAAGTGACATCTCTGATTCCCTCTTCTTTTTTTTTTTTTTTGGGGCGGGGGGGCCTTTACCCTCCACCTAACCTCACATGAGGTATTATGATAATTTGGTGATGTCTGTGTGCATTTCTATAATACCACCCATCAAAGATAACCCCCATCCTGTGATATGCACCCTGATTTGAGGAACTTCCTGCATGGATGTTTCAAGAACAAAGATTAGGTCTAATCTTACCAGTTACACTATCCTTTACTTGTATGGCAGACTCCTTTACACAAGGTATATGGACCATGGTGTACTGAGTGGGTCCTTTCATCTCCTGGAGAACATAGTGCATGACACTGCTCCTCCACAGTCAGTCATCCTCAAGTGGCAGGTCATGACCAGGCAAGATATGGAACGCAGAGAAGACAAGTATAAGACAAAACTCCAACAGAAAAGAGAAGCTAAGAAAGGTATAAATCCTTCAGTCACATATATATGCTGTACTTTATTTCACTTCTACAATTGCAATTTAGTTCTTACAGTTCAGGATTTCCTAATCTATCTCTTCTTTTAGCTTGTGTCAAGTTTAGCATCTACCGTAGATTCCCCGTAGATTCCCTTGGACACGCTGCAGCTAGTACCAGAGCCCAGTGGAGGGAGGGTTGGAGGCAGGGGTCACATTTTCCCAACTCTTTCAGCACTCCAGGGGTTCTGGGGGGCCCATAGGACCCCATAGCATTTTAAATTTGAATATCCATTTAACAGAAAAAAGCTTATACCATATTGAATTATTAGATTTTTTCACAAACTCAGGGGGCGTCTTATACTAGAATGCGGCTTATTGAACTTATATGAGGGAATTTACGGTTATGTTTAAACTGTTTCTACATGCAATGCTTTTCCTTGCATTTTCACAAGTAAGAAAATCTGAGAAATAGCTTTCTATGCTGTTCAGTATCATATGTAAGGGATTGGAGGTGGCTACAAAGACAACAAAAATCAGTATCCTGTACCACACAGATCACAAATGTCTCGCTGTTGTAGTCCACACAGAAAAACTACCTCCATCAGGAAGGAAATGGTCCCAGAGAGTTGAGAGAGGCAAGACTGGTGTCATTAGCTCACATAATTTGTTGCTAGCACAATGCTCACTTCCTGATGCTCCAGTTCAACTACTAGGGACAATAATATATCTCTACAAAAATGAGAAGGTGACAAATCTCCTCCCTCAGGAACATGACAAATCAAAAAGGTATGCAAATTTCATTCATTTCTCAAATCTTATCAGCCTTTCATAGGGCTGCACAGAGCTAATACACACATTTTATCTTTAAATGGTGCATTGAAAGAGGTTGATTTGCTCAAAATGGTGAATAGAAATTATTTCCTATTGTGCATAAGCTTTACCAATTCATTTCTCAGACCAAGTTCATTTTTGCACCCTACACAATTATACCAAACAGTGTATTTGTAGTACACATGTTTTTATCATTTAACCTTCATTTCTGATTTCTACAGGGAAGACGGTGAGTACTGAACTAAAAGCACCATGCCAGTATAGTTCCGTCGCTGCTACCTGTAGCCCCTCACATATCTCAGAGGCTGCCTTGTAGTTCAGACTTTTCTCTCTGCCATCCCCTTTCTCTCTGCTCCTTCAGGTCTGGCTGTTGTTTCTAGAGATCCTAACCTAACTTATCCATTAGAAACATGCTCACCAGCCCAAGATTTGAACTTGCACCTTCTTTTCAATAGTTTTCAAACATAAAGAACCAATTCAGTATGGGAATTTAAGGGCAATGGCTCAAATTAATGGACAAAGGATTTCCTTCTAGCTTAGAACATTTGTTCTTTATGATGGGTAATTGAAAGGCTGAAGGCTCTAGTTCACAATCTTGAGGCTACAGGGCTCCAAATGCCGGAGGTTGATGCTTATCTTATGACTTTAAACACCATATGACATGTACTGGTGCCATGTGTTGCCATATGCCTGCAACGCCATACACTCCTATAGGGTATTGGATATGCACGGGTGTATCAACCAGGAGGCGGCCACGGGTACATTAAGCTCCTACAGGTCTGAGATCCGGGAGGTGGTGGTATCGGTAGTTAAGATTATACCCCTATGGGTTAAAGCATGTATCCCACTGTAACTAATCCTCGAGAGCAGTGACAAGGGTGAATCATCAAATGACTATTGAATTATTGAAGATCAGAAATCAGAATTTTATGTGAATAAAAACCCTTGGAGATGAATTACCCGTTCGTGTCTTCTTTCTTAATGGGCTGTGGGACTTAGACATGGTTGTACCACTTGATGCTAGCTATCGATTCCCCAAGATTAGCGCGATAATCCCAGAGTGGAGGTGGAAGGACTAATATTATTTTTATGGTGGAAAACCGGAGTAAAGACTATATTTAAGATTTATTGGGACACAACTTTAGCTCATAAAACCCCTCTTTCCCCTCCACCTGTAATAGCCCTTCACCATATGACGTGTATTGGTGCCATGTGACATATTTTGACTGATTGCTGATATCTGAATAGTCTATGTAGGGGTATGGTATTTACACTTTACGTTCATGTACCCGTGGGACTCAGACCTAGGTCTTCGGGTGTAGTGGGGGAGTCCGGATGGCAGGTGGCAGCACCTGCCTCTGGGTTCGTATTCAGTACCCTACTTAAAAGGACAGCATCCAAACTAGACATGATAGAAAAACAACTCAACAGATGGGAAAATGCATAGCCCCCCTACCCTCAGGGAGCACCCTGGTTACCCAGGGCACATGCACGTAGTATAGTATAGTATAATTACACCAGGGGGCCTATCACTCGTCCGCCACACGTCACGTGGCCAGTCTGAGTTTCGCGGGCTTTTCCCCTATATAAGGCTGGTTCTACCCCCATGTTCTTCAGTAGTGGTTTTACCCACTGCTCAACCAGGTCATTACCCGAAAGGGTAACCGAATGCCCTAGTAGCATGTAGTCCTCTGAGGCTGTGATCGTATGTAACATAAGCTATGAAATAAAAGCTCGGTTGCCTACCCGGAAACTTTTCTCTCTCTTCGTTATGATTTAATCTAACTTAATGAGACGAACCATTACATCTACATATTCAAACTTATGAATTCCATTAGGAATCATGATGCTCCAATGCATTAATGCACACCTCTCTCCTATTGAGTTCCTAGCATCAATGCACCACTATAGGAAGGTAGAGGGGTATCAGTCCGAACTCGACACAGTCATGTATGATAAATGGGAACTTGTATTCAGGCATGGGATTAGGTTTTGGAGAGATATCTTAGATCGTGCCCCTGGGGTAGTACTTTAGATGAATTCTATGGGGTAGAAGCCTGAAAAAGTCTAAGACCCACCCCCATGTAGTAATGATAACTCATTTTCTCATTGGATCTGTGCAAATCACAAGGATGAACAGTTTAGCTTTCAAATGTCTGAGATTTTGGATATATCCTGAAGAATCCCATACCTGTGTGTTCAACAGTACCGTAATCTCTTGCGTATAAGGCGTGTCTTATACAAGGGGTTTTATTTCTCCCTTGATCCGCAAGGGGGAGACCAATACCTTTCTTTTGATATGTCACACTCTCCCTAAGTCATGATAGGACTTAAGGGTATCCAAGGGGTTTCAGAGGGCCCTGTCCTTACTATATTTGAACATGGAAATTCCAAATATGTTATTAATTTACTACATACTTCCTATTTACAGCATACATGTACTGACTGGGAAATACCAGGGATCTGATGCAGACATCAAGGCAAAATTAGACCTTCATCGCATGCATGGGCCAGGGGCAAAAAACATGACATTTCCATCTTTGGTTGATACCATAACCCGTCCTGTTTCCTCCCTCCCTCTTCATCAACAAGAAGTTATCATCAATAGCCTCAGCAATGATCCCACAACAGGAAAGATTCCCAGTCCACGCTTCAGCAGCTACTTCTCCATTGGAGAAAAAAAGTACCTTCCCACATCACCCCGCAATCTCATCATCTTTAAAAGCCGCAATGAATCCTCTTTCCGTGACATAGTGAAATCAGAATATGGACAACCTGCTGCTGAGAACATCAATAGTTTCAATGTTCAACGGAAGTCATCAGCCCGCACCACTGGATTTAGAACAGAATCTCCACCAAACCTGCCCTCTCACTTAAATGCACCTTTCATTCCCATTTCCCCATCTCCCAACTCCGAATATTCAATATACGTCATCGAAAGGGGGATACTTTTTTGGAGAATACACACACTGAGTTATGATGAAGTAGCACTCAATGACATAGACCCCAAGAATGGACGCCCTACACCAAATTCATTTGTCCATCTCAAAATTTGGAGGGTTGGGAACCAAGAAACGATCCACTGCCCATGCCGAATGGAATCATTGAGGGCTGCTCTGCCTACAGATGAAAATGGCCAAAAATGTTTGCATATCAATTTTTACAACAGTCATATAAGACCAGACTATCATCTACTGTTTTCAGCTGAACACATAACTCCTGACAATAATATTCGAAAAAAGATGCTTTGCTCTTTAGACACTATTGGTAAAAACATTGTACGACTGGATGAAGACAACACTCATCATCGCCTATCTGTCATGATGCCAGATGAGTCCTCTTGTGTTATTGTTAACCTAGAGGGCAATAAATTGAAGTGCACAGCAGGATCCTGCCGTGCATTTCAGGGCCACACTCGGAAGACACTGGAGCTTGGATCAGTGGGCGAATGCCCTCATCTCAAACAACTGTACCACCACATGGATGAGTGGCAACACCTTCTGCCCGCAAATCACTCACACACACACTCAGATGATGATGACATAGGTCCTGACCAGTCACACTATGACGTATCCAACGAGGAACCAGACCCACACCTAGAGGAAAACAAAAATATAGTAAGTACATAATATGGAGATCTCATTTAAGTTCACTGCACTAGGCCATTTGCTTTTTTGGAAAAGACAACCCCATTTCTATGACAACATCTTTCAGCAGGCTTTTTATTCAATACAAAGACCCTTACATTACTATGAGCACAAAAGCAGAAGTGCTCACAAGTAGGTAAAAATCTTGTCTTTCAATGAAAAGAATACCAAAAGAAGCGATCATGAAACTGGGATTGTCTTTTCCTTGAATGTCTGGTTCCAGTGCATCCATCGGGTTCAATCGATAATCCCCCCATACATTAACTATTAACCAACATACAAGAAGGAGTTTTTAGGTTGTTGGTTACCAACCCATTTAAATAAGCTTCAGTTATTCCTATTGTTGTGTCATACATCAAAATCTGATGAGTAGTTCCCGAGCTGTTCTCTAAAATTCAAATGTATGAGAGTATCTACTTGAAGAGTGTAGTTCCAATTGTTTGAGCTTGCTATCTTACACCCGTGTAGCTTACTGACATGATGCTTACTCACAGATTTCTTTTACAAGGCACCAGGGGGCTGCAATTCTGGGTAAAAGCAGGCACATTGGTGCATCATGACAACCAATAGCATAATGCATGAAGCCCTTGAAACTTCTTAACCTTTGTTTGCGTCTTCTCTGTCCTAAAGTCAAGGTTTGTCTTTCCGTGGGTATTTTGTATGTCAAAAATCATTATGATCTTCATCTCTTATTTTCAAGTACCATTTTTCAGTTCTTTAACAAGGAATCTGGTATGTGGGAGACCGACAGCGTCAGCACTCATAAACCAAGAGAAGAGGATGATCCTATTTTCCATGAGAAGGTCAATGAGCGACTTTCAATCAACCGCCTACATCCAGGTAAGGAGAATTACAATTTGGGTTCTAGTCTCATGGCTAGACCCAGACCTACTTTGCATCCAAAATAAAAAAAAAAACCAGACCTCTGCTCATTTTGCAGCCTGTTCTCACATAGTCAAAGTGAAATCAACAAGCTGCAATTCCTGGCTCTCAGGCATGTGCCCTCATCAATTTTGCAGCCTTAGGGGAAACTGGGGGAAATGGGACTTCACATAAATCTCAATATTTTCTCTTAAAAATTAACACTAGGTAGCGTTTTCTGGTGTTACAATAATGGGTAGGTATCCCACTTTACATCCTAGTATTTTATTGAGTTGTGTACACATATGACCCTAGGGGACACCTGTCCCTCCCCCTAGACTCCCTGAAAATGGGCCAAGTTATGATTAGGAAAATCATGTCCCTTTTCAGATTATGCAGAAAATGAGGAGGGTTTCCTCATGAGAAAGGTCGAGAGTCGTTTGGAACCACTTGAACTTTGTCCAAGCCTAGACAGAGACATGCTTTGTAAATGCCAAGTAAGTTAACTGGCTATGTTTACAAAGTTAAGCAGTGGATGCTGTCAGGATGCTGAAAACGTTTTCTCATCCTGGGCCAAAGTGGCCTGCATCTTGGCATGTAATGTAGGCCATTTCCCTCTCATGCAGACCATATGAACATTGGTATCTTAAGTTACCTTGATATATACCTCGTTATAACTTGTTTTATACTATCCAAAACCTTAAAGACAGCATCCAGCACCTATAATGTTTGGCACACTTATTCTGCTGTTTATGTTGTATATATTCTTTCTAGGAAAAATACTGGAATGAGGAAAACCCAGAGGGCAGGAAGATGCAACGCTACCCTAATCCTCTTACTGTGTATCTGCAGTTCGGTGCTGCAAAGTACATGGTATGTATGTACACTATTTCTACATTATTTTTGAGAACAGAAGGGACAAAGAGATAAAGAGGATTTGGACCTAACTCTGCAATCAGAAGTTATGCTTTTATGTTGATTAGTATATTGACTGCTCATCTTCTATATATATACTTCCTGCCAACATGTTACTCTATAATAAAGTTGTACTAAATGTATTAGTTGGTTCTTATTTTTAAAGAGTCAGTTCTTATTTATCTTCTACTTTCCAGGTATATGACAGAGACTGCCTCAATGAACGTCCCGAATGCAGAATATTTTACTCCGGGCACCAGGACGCAATACATATCCTCTCCTACAAGACAGCTGCAGGGGATGAAATAGGCTGGAACTATGTGAACTTAGTAACCAATAGCCAGAACACTATTTCCTGCTACATAAAAACTAATATATTGAAATATAAAGCAGTCCAGAGCAAAGTTTCTTTTATGTCTCGTTCCACCTTTACAAAATGGATATTCAGTTGGTGGGCAAATTTTAAAATTGATTTCAGACAACAGTGCAACTTCTGTGGAGACGCTCCAGAACGCCTCGCCTGTGACGGCACTATGCTAGGAATATCCTTTCGGAACAGCTCTTTTCGGGCAATAGAGGAACCCACTACTCAGAGAACTGTCCATTCTGTACATCGCAGAACAGACAGACAGTTCTTCTACTACAATAAAGACGCATCTCCGCAAACCAAGGGTGCCAAGCGACAGGCCAGGGAAAACCTAGAATATTTTGTTTCACAGAAATCAAAGAAAGACTGTGAAGCTAGTTGTACAAGAGTCAAAAAGAGGCGTATTGAGACATGTCCAGAGGAAACGAGAAAAGAACAAATTCTACAACATACCCCCGACAGCTGTAAACAGCTCATGGCAATGTACATTGGCAATACACTGAGCCCTGAAGTAACTGAGAAAATATCAAAAATAATGAAACTATTTATTACTGAGAAGCCTCTTTCCTCATTGATCAATTTAAGACTTGTGGATTCTCTTCTGGCCTTGTGCTCTAAAGTAGACAAAAATGAGACCTTTTCTACTGTCAATTTGGAAGATGACCTCAATGAAGTCTGTATGGTGTACAAAGCGGCACAATCTCCCAATGAAATTAAGCTTGTTAATGGTTTGTTCAAATACCTTGCAAACAGAGTTTCTGAAATACATCAACTAGACATGGACACAGTAGATAATACACCATCGGATGCTGAATATAATCCTCCTCTGCATGGTCGGGCATATTACTTCCAAAAAGATGGTAGACAGATCCGAGAAATGCCTTTGTATGTTGAGAAGGAGACAAATGGTCAGAAAGAGTTACCAGAAGTTAATTCATGCACTAAGTTTTCTTACCCGCAATCAAGCAAGAGCGGAAGTACATACTTGTTTCTGATGTTCGACCCAGACCATTATGGACATTGCTTTGGTTTTCATTTAATCCACAACGAAGGGGCCAAAGATGCTTTTTCTCCACCTTTTTTGTTCATGAAGAAAGGCCCGAAGGAATTATTTTACGATAATAGTTGTAAATTGGAGGAGTATGCCTTAAATCGTGAACCCCAGTTTTGGTCTGGGACACGCTTCTGGCATGATATTTTCCATGGGTACAGCCATAAGTGCCCTTTTACATATAATTCAAGACGTATACCTTATCTGTCACATGTCAACACAGAAATATGCGAGCAGTTCAATGCATATATTAAAAAGATACAGTTGAGTGGACGGGCAATGAGCCAAACTCATTTCATATTTTACCTACAATTTTTCATACACATATGGAATGTGAATAAGAAGAAGGAGTATATGAAACAGCTGGACGTGGTCAGAGCTTTGTGCCAAACGAAATATTGAATAGTGTCTCCCAAATATTATCTTAGTAGAGGCGCTTCTACCACAAAAAAAAAAGATTATGTGAAATTCTCCAACCATTGAAAAAAAACATCATTTTACTAGTTACAACATCAGCTGAATCAGTCCTATAGTACATGGTAGATAAATTGAAATTTGTTCTAAGTTACCCTTTCCCTTATACTCTTATACCTGGCTTATATCGTTTTTTCAAGAGGGGACACAAGATGTTTTGATAATTTTTTGTGATTAATTAGAGCGCTGTAAATTCATGTGATCTAAACATTTGAACTATGTTGCCTGTAAGGTGTGTGTTAAATGTGCATCTATACATACATAATGCCACACTGCAAAGGCCTGTGTACAAATGCATCATGCCCCCTCCACAAAGATTATCTGTATACCACCGTGTTATGCCACCCCTAACCTGCTCGATGTTGATCTATGCATTGTGCCACTCCTGAACAGTTAATAGGACTTTAATGCATCATAGTCTCTAGAGAGTTTACTATGTTTCAAATCATCATGCCGCCCCTGAAGGGTTACCCAAGTTCAACATGAAAGAAGCAAATTTTCCTATGAGCCTAACTTTCATTTTGATTCGGATATAAGCCACAGCTTATATGAGATAGTAGACAATAAAAATCAGGGTTTTAATAATGTCAGGTGTATCCTTATTATCATAAAATGCATGTACTGTAAATAAATGTTTATCACGATTTTCTTTGTATTTCTCATCTGGACAACTCTCCTAGATTCATTTATAGGATAAATTTTTTGACACTGTATTCTCCTTTAGAATCGAACCAGCTATGGGATACTCTTTGAGAATTCCATATAACTGAAGCAACCTGCAGAGTACTCTGTGCAGGGATGCAAGTTTTCAGAATTTTATCTGATTTAAGAATTTTCAGAGTTGGAGATGGCTGTAGATTTACACAGATTTCTATTCTCAGATTAATTTCTTGCAAAATTTTACAATAAATTCAGAAGTTCCATGTGTATCTTCAGAATTGTTCATACACTTACACTTACATCCCTGTCTGTGAGAACTATACTAGTAGCATAACCACACTTCCCGCTTATGTCCATTGAAGGAGGCCAATCTGCTTATGTCCATTGAAGGAGGTTACTCTCAGGAAATCATTATTAAAATGTGCTCTATGTTTATATGTGAAACAAAAGTAGTAGAATCTAACTCACATGATGATTTTCTGTTGGGAAGAGATGAACTAAATATGGTGTTCCAGAGCAAGCAGTCTCAATAAATAAAAGCCTATGAATAACTATGCTTCTACATCTCATGTGTCTTTCCTTTTGTCCTTATTCTGTTGGTAGATGATCAGACCTTATTAGTTTGTTGTACAGAGTCAGAATATCTGTCATTTATTTTTGTTGGATTATAAAGTTCCTGCACTCTAGGGCACTTTGAGCATGTGAATAGATGAAATGTGACCAAAACCCAAATGGCCGGTGCACTCATCATGAGTAAACATGCCCAGGTCATTGGTAGGTGTCTGATAGGTAAGTACATTATATGGGAAATAGTCCTTATCAGGATCGACATAGACTTAGTATAGGAGTGACTATGAACATGATCCCAACTTGAAATTGATGCACGATTCCTCAATAACCTCCATTACTTTTGAGATAAGTGTGCCCGGCTAACGTTTTGAGCAAATTCAGATTAATAAATGCAGTCCGGCTCTCATATGATGAGTGAGGGCATGGGTCAGGATGGACATAGAGTTTAAGCTTTTTGTGCCCAGAATTATTTGAAGATTTTACATTATTTTACATCATTTCAGAATTGTATCATTTTGTTGATAACACCATGTGTATATAGGAAAAAGCTGGAATGTCTATATAGGACAGTTTTAGAATCATATTCATGGTGTTATCCATACTAAGGCACTGTATACATAGATTTCCCTATAAGTATCCATTATCTTCATGTGCTTGAGTATGGGTAGCCCCATTATATAGGAAATAGCTGGAATTTCTCTATAGGGCAGATGTAGAATCATATTCATCGTGTTATCCATACTTAAGCACTGTACACATAGATTTCCCTATAAGTATCCATTATCTTCATGTGCTTGAGTATGGGCAGCTTCATTATATAGGAAATAGCTGGAATTTCTCTATAGGGCAGATGTAGAATCATATTCATGGTGTTATCCATACTTAGGCACTGTATAAATAGATTTCCCATTAAGTATCCATTATCTTCATGTGCTTGAGTATGGGCAGCTTCATTATATAGGAACGAGCTGGAAATTCTCTATAGGACAGTTGTAGAATCATATTCATGGTGTTATCCATACTTGGGCACTGTATTCATAGATTTCCCTATAAGTATCCATTATCTTCATGTGCTTGAGTATGGGCAGCTTTATTATATAGGAAACAGCTGGAAATTCTCTATAGGACAGTTGTAGAATCATATTCATGGTGTTATCCATACTTGGGCACTGTATTCATAGATTTCCCTATAAGTATCCATTATCTTCATGTGCTTGAGTATGGGTAGCCCCATTATATAGGAAATAGCTGGAATTTCTCTATAGGGCAGATGTAGAATCATATTCATCGTGTTATCCATACTTAAGCACTGTACACATAGATTTCCCTATAAGTATCCATTATCTTCATGTGCTTGAGTATGGGCAGCTTCATTATATAGGAAATAGCTGGAATTTCTCTATAGGGCAGATGTAGAATCATATTCATGGTGTTATCCATACTTAGGCACTGTATAAATAGATTTCCCATTAAGTATCCATTATCTTCATGTGCTTGAGTATGGGCAGCTTCATTATATAGGAACGAGCTGGAAATTCTCTAGAACAGCTGGAAATTCTCTATAGGACAGTTGTAGAATCATATTCATGGTGTTATCCATACTTGGGCACTGTATTCATAGATTTCCCTATAAGTATCCATTATCTTCATGTGCTTGAGTATGGGCAGCTTTATTATATAGGAAACAGCTGGAAATTCTCTATAGGACAGTTGTAGAATCATATTCATGGTGTTATCCATACTTGGGCACTGTATTCATAGATTTCCCTATAAGTATCCATTATCTTCATGTGCTTGAGTATGGGCAGCTTCATTATATAGGAACGAGCTGGAAATTCTCTATAGGACAGTTGTAGAATCATATTCATGGTGTTATCCATACTTGGGCACTGTATTCATAGATTTCCCTATAAGTATCCATTATCTTCATGTGCTTGAGTATGGGCAGCTTCATTATATAGGAACGAGCTGGAAATTCTCTATAGGACAGTTGTAGAATCATATTCATGGTGTTATCCATACTTGGGCACTGTATTCATAGATTTCCCTATAAGTATCCATTATCTTCATGTGATTGACTATGGGTAGTACCATTATATAGGAAATATCTGGAATTTCTATATAGGACAGTTGTAGAATCATATTTATGGTGTTATCCATACTTAGGCACTGTATACATAATTTCCCATTGAGTATCCATTATCTTCATGTGCTTGAGTATGGGTAGCCCCATTATATAGGAAATAGCTGGAATTTCTCTATAGGGCAGATGTAGAATCATATTCATCGTGTTATCCATACTTAAGCACTGTACACATAGATTTCCCTATAAGTATCCATTATCTTCATGTGCTTGAGTATGGGCAGCTTCATTATATAGGAAATAGCTGGAATTTCTCTGTAGGGCAGATGTAGAATCATATTCATGGTGTTATCCATACTTAGGCACTGTATAAATAGATTTCCCATTGAGTATCCATTATCTTCATGTGCTTGAGTATGGGCAGCTTCATTATATAGGGAAAAGCTGGAATTTCTATATAGGACAGTTGTAGAATCATATACATGGTGTTATCCATACTTAGGCACTGTATACATAGATTTCCCATTGAGTATCCATTATCTTCATGTGCTTGAGTATGGGTAGCCCCATTATATAGGAAATAGCTGGAATTTCTCTATAGGGCAGATGTAGAATCATATTCATGGTGTTATCCATACTTGGGCACTGTATTCATAGATTTCCCTATAAGTATCCATTATCTTCATGTGCTTGAGTATGGGCAGCTTCATTATATAGGAACGAGCTGGAAATTCTCTATAGGACAGTTGTAGAATCATATTCATGGTGTTATCCATACTTGGGCACTGTATTCATAGATTTCCCTATAAGTATCCATTATCTTCATGTGCTTGAGTATGGGCAGCTTTATTATATAGGAAACAGCTGGAAATTCTCTATAGGACAGTTGTAGAATCATATTCATGGTGTTATCCATACTTGGGCACTGTATTCATAGATTTCCCCATAAGTATCCATTATCTTCATGTGCTTGAGTATGGGCAGCTTCATTATATAGGAAAAAGCTGGAATTTCTCTATAGGACAGTTGTAGAATCATATTCATGGTGTTATCCATACTTAGGCACTGTATACATAGATTTCCCATTGAGTATCCATTATCTTCATGTGCTTGAGTATGGGTAGCCCCATTATATAGGAAATAGCTGGAATTTCTCTATAGGGCAGATGTAGAATCATATTCATGGTGTTATCCATACTTGGGCACTGTATTCATAGATTTCCCTATAAGTATCCATTATCTTCATGTGCTTGAGTATGGGCAGCTTCATTATATAGGAACGAGCTGGAAATTCTCTATAGGACAGTTGTAGAATCATATTCATGGTGTTATCCATACTTGGGCACTGTATTCATAGATTTCCCTATAAGTATCCATTATCTTCATGTGCTTGAGTATGGGTAGCCCCATTATATAGGAAATAGCTGGAATTTCTCTATAGGGCAGATGTAGAATCATATTTATGGTGTTATCCATACTTAGGCACTGTATACATAGATTTCCCATTGAGTATCCATTATTTTCATGTGCTTGAGTATGGGTAGCCCCATTATATAGGAAATAGCTGGAATTTCTCTATAGGGCAGATGTAGAATCATATTCATGGTGTTATCCATACTTGGGCACTGTATTCATAGATTTCCCTATAAGTATCCATTATCTTCATGTGCTTGAGTATGGGCAGCTTCATTATATAGGAACGAGCTGGAAATTCTCTATAGGACAGTTGTAGAATCATATTCATGGTGTTATCCATACTTGGGCACTGTATTCATAGATTTCCCTATAAGTATCCATTATCTTCATGTGCTTGAGTATGGGCAGCTTTATTATATAGGAAACAGCTGGAAATTCTCTATAGGACAGTTGTAGAATCATATTCATGGTGTTATCCATACTTGGGCACTGTATTCATAGATTTCCCTATAAGTATCCATTATCTTCATGTGCTTGAGTATGGGTAGCCCCATTATATAGGAAATAGCTGGAATTTCTCTATAGGGCAGATGTAGAATCATATTTATGGTGTTATCCATACTTAGGCACTGTATACATAGATTTCCCATTGAGTATCCATTATTTTCATGTGCTTGAGTATGGGTAGCCCCATTATATAGGAAATAGCTGGAATTTCTCTATAGGGCAGATGTAGAATCATATTCATGGTCTTATCCATACTTGGGCACTGTATTCATAGATTTCCCTATAAGTATCCATTATCTTCATGTGCTTGAGTATGGGCAGCTTCATTATATAGGAACGAGCTGGAAATTCTCTATAGGACAGTTGTAGAATCATATTCATGGTGTTATCCATACTTGGGCACTGTATTCATAGATTTCCCTATAAGTATCCATTATCTTCATGTGCTTGAGTATGGGCAGCTTTATTATATAGGAAACAGCTGGAAATTCTCTATAGGACAGTTGTAGAATCATATTCATGGTGTTATCCATACTTAGGCACTGTATACATAGATTTCCCATTGAGTATCCATTATTTTCATGTGCTTGAGTATGGGTAGCCCCATTATATAGGAAATAGCTGGAATTTCTCTATAGGGCAGATGTAGAATCATATTCATCGTGTTATCCATACTTAACTCTTTCACCCCTGGATTTCCGTTACTCTATGGGAATTGCGTGCAAATCCTGCTTTATGGGGTGGAAGGGGGCAATGTACACATAGATTTCCCTATAAGTATCCATTATCTTCGTGTGCTTGAGTATGGGCAGCTTCATAATATAGGAAAAAGCTGGAATTTCTATATAGGACAGTTGTAGAATCATATACATGGTGTTATCCATACTTGGGCACTGTATTCATAGATTTCCCTATAAGTATCCATTATCTTCATGTGCTTGAGTATGGGCAGCTTCATTATATAGGGAAAAGCTGGAATTTCTATATAGGACAGTTGTAGAATCATTTTCATGGTGTTATCCATACTTAGGCACTGTATACATAGATTTCCCATTGAGTATCCATTATCTTCATGTGCTTGAGTATGGGTAGCCCCATTATATAGGAAATAGCTGGAAATGCTCTATAGGGCAGATGTAGAATCATATTCATCGTGTTATCCATACTTAAGCACTGTACTCATAGATTTCCCTATAAGTATCCATTATCTTCATGTGCTTGAGTATGGGCAGCTTCATTATATAGGAAACAGCTGGAATTTCTATATAGGACAGTTGTAGAATCATATACATGGTGTTATCCATACTTAGGCACTGTATACATAGATTTCCCATTGAGTATCCATTATCTTCATGTGCTTGAGTATGGGTAGCCCCATTATATAGGAAATAGCTGGAATTTCTCTATAGGGCAGATGTAGAATCATATTCATCGTGTTATCCATACTTAAGCACTGTACACATAGATTTCCCTATAAGTATCCATTATCTTCATGTGCTTGAGTATGGGCAGCTTCATTATATAGGAAAAAGCTGGAATTTCTATATAGGACAGTTGTAGAATCATATACATGGTGTTATCCATACTTAGGCACTGTATACATAGATTTCCCATTGAGTATCCATTATCTACATGTGCTTGAGTATGGGTAGCCCCATTACATAGGAAATAGCTGGAATTTCTCTATAGGGCAGATGTAGAATCATATTCATGGTGTTATCCATACAGGCACTGTATACATAGATTCCCCATTGAGTATCCATTATCTTCATGTGCTTGAGTATGGGTAGCGCCATTATATAGGAAATAGCTGGAATTTCTATATAGGACAGTTGTAGAATCATATTCATGGTGTTATCCATACTAAGGCACTGTATACATAGATTTCCAGTTGAGTATCCATTGTTTTCATGTGGTTGAGTGGTGACCTCTCGAGTCTAAGGCAGGAAGCTTGGACAGCAGTGCTGCCACCGCTCGCCCCAGCATACCGTTCTTAGACCAGAGTGTACACCCCACTCGGGAACTGCCCGACTTGTACCTACGTGATGCTCATTACAAACCGTGCCCCTAAACAATTATTTAAAATGATCAAAATATCTGTGACAGGATCTGCAAAAAGGGCCCTTAGTGCAGGGTGCATTAAGGTCCCTATTTCAAGAACATGTCAGATCTGTTCCTAAACTTTTGAATGTAGCAGTTCAGAGAAAATCTACTTGGAGAGTGAATAGACTGGGGTCTTACAAGAGATAAAGCAAGTTATTTCCTCTACTGTCGTATAGACATGCTCTACTTAAAACATAAAAAGGATTTACAACATTTTGTTTCAATCTTTATTATAGTTCTTCAAAACAAATTGCATAAAGTACAATAAAATCCTGCTTATTCACAATAACGGATCAGCAGCTAACAGTAAATAAAGGGAACTTTTGGCACATTACAAGTCAGGGTGCAGCTTTCACAGAAGAGAGGCTTATATACAAAGCTTCATCGTAAGCTTGATCTGGCCCTCAGTCATGATTTTGATTATAACAGGACCTTTTACAAGATAAGAGAAAATAACGATGTACAAGTCTGATAGTAGATACAGGATCGCCTCTTCTATGGTAAGCGCCTTTCCATTTTCGGGGAGAAATCAGGAACTGCAAAGAGAAAGGATAGCGGGTTAGGCAGGGGAACTACATCTGTGGTCCAGATCTTGACAACAGGAATCTTCAAGTTTTCCTGGTTCATGCATTATAATGGCCAATAAGGGGTAACAATGGGAAAAGTACTATCAAGGGAAACTACTGTAAATTCTCTCCTATAAGCCACGGCTAGTACCAGAATCCCAATACAAATTAGGCTTATACTAAGGTGGTGGATTGTCCAATGGGCACGGCCATTGCTGCAGCTCGTTACCTATGTATTCTATTGATAAGAGCTATCAGATGGTCACCTGCTGCCCCCCCAAGAGGCCCTCAGTGAATAGTTCAAAGTTTTTGGCTGATAATCAATCCCGCTAAGTGGGTATAGGACTGGCCCAAAGTTGGGGTGTGGCTTATATGAGGGTATTTTACGCTATAAAACAGTGCTGAACTACCAATTCTCAAGCCTTTGCTATGGCTCTAAGCTTCTTCCAAAGTTGAGGTTGCAGCTTATAGGATGCGGCTAATACAAGAGAATTTATGGTACATCTTGAAATAGAATTTGGATGTAGTTGATAGTGTGCTTTAGCATGATACTCACTCGCTGCCTTCAGAGCCCTCATGTTGCCTCTGGTAAGTTTTCCAACAAAGTCTGCTATATCCTTTTCCTGTCAAGAATAACAAAAATTCAAAAGTGCATAGAGAGAGGGTGGTGGTTCAATTGGGTTCAGTCTTTACATCTATAGATTAGTATAAAATGTGACAGTCGTAACACTGAGTGCTAAGTCCCTGTCCTTTATGACAATTTGCTCATCACTACGTCAAATGAGTAATGTCAGTTGGCCTGAAAGGTTTAAGATTATTATCATATATAGACTAATTGCTGAACTGAATCAATGTCTATTTCTATGTTTAAAGCCCAATATAACTAGAAGCTATAATAGACAGTGTAAGATCAACACACATTTTTTTACGGTGTAGGGAGGGTGGTGGTGAAGAGAAGCTAGACAGTGTAAATTTAACACAATCTTTTTACACTGCAGGGAGGGTGGTGATGGAGACAATGTAGACAGTGTAAGTTCAACACACATTTTTTACAGTGTAGGGAGGGTGGTAGTGGTGTAAGTTCAACACATATTCTTTACAGTGTAGGGATGGTGGTGATGGAGAGAAGGTAGAGAGTGTAAGTTCAAAACATATTTTTTACAGTGTAGGAAGGGTGGGGAGAAGGCAGACAGTGTAAGTTTAACACACATTTTTACAGTGTAGGGAGGGTAGTGGGTGAAGCTAGACAGTCTAAGTTCATCAGACATTTTTTACAGTGTAGGGAGGGGGGGTGGTTCATTATAGCACTATCGAGTCATAAGAGTTATAAGGGACTGTAGTAGAGGAAGTTTGTAGGGAGAGCCTATTGCAAGGTGAGAGGCTAAATTCACAGCTAGGCCAAACTGAGCGATCAGTGATGGGCACCCCAAGAGCCATTGTTCAATAGAGCCACAGCAAGGTAATAGGTGGTCTCACTCTTCACTCACAATTCAAAGCATACATATAGTATGGTTAGTTACTGACCTAGGCTATACATGGACTATATCCATTGCGATTTCATACTCTGCAAAATTCCCAGTCGTCCTAAAAGTCCCTGACCACTCAAGTGGACAGGGACAAAAATATCACATTCTTAACATTGAGCGCTAAGTCCCTGTCCCCGATGACAATTTGCCCATCACTACGTCAAATGTTTTTACAGTGTAGGGATGGGGGGGGTCGGTGCTGGAGAGAAGCAAGACAGTGGTTGATTGTCAGTGGTAATGTAACACACCCTGGGAGGACGCCTATTCATCCTCAAGGACCGCAGAGTGAGCTGACTAATTGCTGACAAAAGAGTGATTAATTACTATTATATATTGTCTAATTGCTGACAAATAGTGAGCAATATATTGACAAATTGCTAGTGAGTAATTACTAACATTTATTCATTGAACTGTGAGTAAATACTGACATATATTCCATCCGCCCATTGATTACCCAGTCTATCGAGGGCCTAACACCGTAGTTGCTGTATGTAGTAAGAACATCCCAAGAAATGGGAAGTGGAGGAGGGGCAAGGACTGATAAGCTGGCGAGGGGGGTGTCTGATGGACAACATGTACTCAATGTCTGCTCACAGGGTGCAGAGGGTGACACAGTGACCTCCTCCTGTGAGTATGGTACCCATCTGATGTGTTTTAACTTATGTCCCCCCCTAGTGTGTGGTCACATCCAATGTGGAGTGGTTGTGCACTTTAAACCTTTAGAAACTGCATAATGCTTCCTCTAGCGATGTGTTGAGGAAATTTACCTTTGTTGGAGAGGGAAGGTGAGATATAGCCTGTGTGTGCTCGGCCTGTCCTGCATCATACATGTCATGCAGTTCTTCCTCTTCCTGTTTATCTCCTTCCTCATCCAGACACTTCATCTATTATGAAAGAAAAGATTGAACCTTGTGATTTTAATAAGAGAAGGCTCAGGGCTCATATTCACCCATGTAGCAAGCCCGCTTTGGGCCAGTTCAGTTTTAGCTTAGATAAGCTGGTTCAAAGCGGGCAGAATACTATTCGTGGTTTTAGGTTGGGCAAATGGTGGGTCCAGTCAGGTCCATTGATTGATTGATTGATTGATTTGTGTTTTACAGCACTTTAGCGGCACTAAGTGGCTATCCCGTGCTTCACAGGTTGATAATTTAACAGAGGAATGTGTGAGTGCCCGCGCATATGTGCACCACACACATCGTGAGGGGATAGAAAAGAGGAAATATAGACCCTTTTAAGTGGGCTAGGGAAGCCCGCAGTCAGGTCCACATTGGGTTGCCCTAATAGTTTGGATCTACTTGCAAAATACATTTGAAATATGCAAAGTTAGGTGATATCAGCAGTTTTTAATGTGACTACACCATTCTTGTGGTAATCATTTTATATTGAAGTATGCTACCCATTGGGAGGCACTATGAACTTGAAGGCTAGCATGTTACTGGACTAGGTCTGGTTGAAATGCGTTGGCCTACTAAGTTCGAATTGATGGACCCTTGGACCAACTGGTCTCAGTCCTAAGGCCAGGCTTAAAAAAACCAAAAAGGCCTTGTTTTGCTAAGGTGAGCTGGGTTACTGGAAACACCTTTTTTTTTTGCTTTTGGCCTGGGGATGTGTTGAGGAAATTTACCTTCTCTGGAGAGTGAATTTCAGATATAGCCTGTGTGTGCTCTGCCTCTCCTACATCATACATATCATGCAGTTCTTCCTCTTCCCATTTATCTCCCTCCTCCTCAAGACTTTGTTTCTGTTATGAAAGAAAAGATTGAACCTTATAATTTTCATAACAGATGGCTGAGGTCTCATATTAGATTAGCAGGGCTGTGGAATGTTTAACTTGGTGAATAGATATTACATTACTTGGCTTTTAGTAATAAACACTTTTACCCTATACATAAAAAGGCATTAGTTCATCGCTGGTTCCCACCCTATTGAAATAAGCTTAAGATTACCATGAGAAGCTGCTAAATGCATTGTCAGGGAGGGAGGGGGGGTAGATAGACTGAGCATGTGCCATATGCTACAGCGACCTGGAAAGTGGCAGACAATGTGGTCGTCACATGCTGTCACTGTAGTGACCATCAGACCACCAAAGGGTTCTAAATCATCATCTGAGTAGTAATGCCAGTTCTCACCTGACAACTCTTCTGCTTGGGAATAGATCTTCTTGATCCTTCCATGGCTCTGGGATTCTGCAATTCTCGTTCCTTTAGTGCATTGCTTGTAAGGTCATCTGAAAAGATACCCAACATATTTTTTATGAGAAATCTTTTTTTCTATTGGTTTAGGTAATCTGATTATCAATCCAATGATTTCTTTAAGAATCAATTCAGTCCATTATTAAATATATATCAGGAGTAAGAATTTTGCTCAAGGGACACCAAAGACTTAAAATTTGTTTTCTTTTTTAACAGAGACTTTCTCCAAATGACACTTACTTATCACATCCATAACACCTTCCAGGTGGAAGTTCACCTCATAGGCCAACTCAGGCATAGCAGAAAGTTTATCTTGTATATTCTGCAACAGGTGGTTTGATCTTACAAGAGCCTGCCCTGTTTTTGAGAATGAAAATAACATTTGAACATTAAGACAAGATTTTGTTTGTTTGTTTGTTTGTTTAGTTTTACGTCCGGGGGCCATCGAGGAACTCAGACATTCAGTAAACAAGAAGTTGTAAGTAAGGTGTGAGTGAGTGAGTAATAGATGTTTAACGCCATTTCGACAGCTAAGGTCATATTCATGGAGAGAACTACATTACACAATTTCACAGAGGAATGTGTCAGTGCCCACACATATGTGCACCACACACATCCTATGGGGACAGGAAAGATGAGAAATAGACCCTTTTAAGTGGGCTAGGGAAGCCCGTAAAGTAAGGTGTAATGTAATGTTCTTATATTTCCTGGTCATGTTATACAGAAATATAACTCTCTGAATGATTTTGTCTACAATATCTTGCTTTGTCTGTTGTGCTTTACATTAAGTTTTACAATGTTTAACTTACTAGTTGACCCAGGCAATGTTTAACTTACTAGTTGACCCACGCATAAGAACAAAATGGGTGTCCTCCTCCTCTTCCTTTGCCCATGATCGCCTGGGAAAATAATTGAAGTTTCTTTTTAACTCTATGGCTATGTCTAGTTTGAGGTGGCTCTGGAATATCTAAGTTTCTAAAAAGATTGTTATTTTGGAAAAAAAACACATGTAACGAGATAAGAGCAATATATATTGCTGATAACTACAAAAGTATGTTACAATGTTGACCCAAAGTGAAACAGGCGGCAAGGAATTTATCCATGCAGTAGGTATGGGGAACTATCGGTACAGTCATTGTCATTTTTAGCACCCCATCAATCCTAGGGTCTCTCCAATAACTTTTGAAGTTGAAAAGAGAAATGCTTTATGAAATTCCTGGAAAGAACCTCAACAGTCAAGAGAAAGTAAGTCATGGGAAGATGTGACTGAATAAGGGTCATATAGTAACTGAATAAGTATCTATTCATATATTAAAGCTGGTATAAAAGCTGATATAGTGTTGTCTGATATGTATTTGAGAGGATTATATACCCCTTACCAAGTCATAGGGTGCCACTTATTATGGCACGATATGGCTCATTATGGGCACATAATTGTCCCAGCTTTAACTGAATATGGGTCAGATTTATTGAGGACGACAGCACCAAACCCATATATAGTTAAAAAGACCTACTGACTTATTAGGTACCCACCTTCTGATTACTAAAATGACTCAGTACAGTTGATAGTAGTGCCATCTGGTGAAACATCCAAAGTTCATAAAGCTCAAGTTCAAAGTAGCTTAGTTTAGCAGCTCTACACTATAGGGCAACAGTGGATTCACAGTTCCAATGTGTATGTGTAGCTACTATGACATTCATTTATGTGGCAAATAGTCACAGAATTTTGCTACATAGGCCATATATAATGAATTCAGTCTCACTGACTGAATGAAAAGCACAGGGATGTGTCCCTTCAAGCATGAGAGACCTGACCCTTGTTTAGTGACTTTTCTACACAAAAAAATCACCATTTTTCCATACATGCACTACAATAAAGATGACTCTCTGGCTATGTACCAAACTGAATATGACCCTTACACAATTATTAGATATCAACCTTACATCCCCCTGCCTTGACCCCCAAGAGCAACCTAATATTTCTACATGGTAACTACCTAATATTTCTAGTGAGTGAGTGAGTGAGTGAGTAATAGATGTTTAACACCATTTCGACAGCTAAGGTGATATTCATGGCAAGAACTACATTTCACAGAGGAATGTGTCAGTGCCCGCGCATATGTGCACCACACACATCCTGAGGGGATAGTAAAGAGGAGATATAGACCCTTTTAAGTGGACTAGGGAAGCCCTCCCTAATACTTCTACATTAGGCCCTTACCACTCTATATGGTAAGGGCCTAATAATTCTACATGGGAGCGACCGGATAATTCTGTCCAGGGATGCCACTCACAGATAACTGAAGAGTCAGAAATCATCTTAATGTTCTGAATTGCCAATTGGAAATACAGCCAAAAATTTGAATTCCTGATAGGTTAGGAAAGGTGTTTTTTTATGTTAGGTTGATAAATTCATTACAATGCCTAAAAAAAGCTTAATCAGTTATACACAGAAGTCTAGATCTTATTCTAAAAGAAAAGACTGGCCATATGAATTAAGCTGATTTTTATGAAAAATAAGACAAAAATTAGGCTTGTGACATGGATTCTAGGAAGGTTTGAGTTCTGATTTTTTTTTCCACTCTTACTTACTTCTGAAGTATGTTTTGTATTTTCTTGAAGAGTCTGCACCCCTCCCTTGCTTTACTGTTTGTGTACTCATCTATGTCCAATATAGTGCTTTGGTTTCCCGTCTCCCGACAAAACTCTCTTGCTGTCTCTTTGATCCTTTTGTGCAGCTCAATGACTAAAGCAGTGGTGGCATGGCCATCCTCTTTTCTGCAAATAAAAAATTATGTTCTGATTTTTCACCTGAATTGATATAGGAAATTATATAATATGGAGGCTGTGTTTGACCCCCCTGGTATAACCATGGGTATAGCCATCTCATTGGCAGTAACACATACCTAACAATACATTGAGAAATTATAATGTTGGACTCTCTCTCTCTTTTCATACCTTGACACATGGTGGGATAGAGGGGTTCCAGTGGGCCACATAGCTTTTTTGAATATTCAAAATTCATTCAGGAGAAAAAGTTATCAATTTTGTTATTTTATTTTACCATTTTCTGAAACTCTAGTTGCATGTTATGGGTGTGATACACATTACACATGAGAGATCACAGTACTTTAGATTTTACTCACCTCCTTTGTTTAAACTCATGCCATATGCTCCTTATCTGTTCCTCAGCGAATTGAGTGAGAGGATCGGTCCTCATATTTCTGCCAAAAAAAAAAGTTCAGTTTACCTGGTTAGATGGGTATGCTGTACCAATATAAAGTTGCCTATGGTGATATGCATTGTAAGGCACACCTGCAAAAATGTCCTGCTGGTCATGTTCATGCTTTGTCTAAGTCCCCCCGAAAAATCTTTGGGTTACGGGCACCCAAAACAAAAATTCAAAGGTGGTGGATGAAATAAAAAATTAAATTAAATTAAAGTTACAATAGTAGGATTGAAATACAGCATGACAATACATATAGACATCTAGAGATGGCAAAAACTATAATTTCAAAATGATGGGACAAGGGGAAGATGGTGTAAATTGCTGCGGGATGATGTTTTTTTTATTTGCACTGACCATACTATGGAACCTTCCTGTTTAAAACGTTTCGGTACTAGGGGGAGGGGCTACAAACAGTTTGGAGACACTGCGAGTATTCTATTCTTGCCTATTTTCACAATAACCTGTGGCTCCAATAAACTCGGTACTGAGGGCAAGGGGGAAAAAATGAAAGAAAAGGAATCTCCTCCCTCACCCCCCATACATATAGCCTACTCAGATTTGCCTCCCTCTCCCCCACCACCCTATTGCGACTTCTGGTAGTAGAGCCTACTGGTAGCGCAGGAAAGTGAGGCTACATTTGCTCTCTGCCTTTACCTTGGTAGCAAACAGGAGGCCACAAAAGTACCGACTGAGAAGTTTAGGCATTCACATCATGGATATTCCTCATACATTTTGATCAATATTTAAGGATTGGTGTATTTCAGGTATTTCCTGTCTTTCACATCTTTAGTCTTTAGATTTATCTTGAGATAGATACTATTTCATTTGTGCGTTTTTGTTCAAAACAATGAAATAGTTTGGCGAATTTGAACAATTTCCCAAGGCTTTTGACAGGGCTGCGCAGCGCGTAATACATGCATTTAATGCTTAAATGTCGCATTTAAATGGCTAGAATGGCCATTCATTTACAGAATGGCGCATTGCGGGGAGTGTTCAGATGATGTTAGGGTTAGGCGGGGAGTGTTCTGTGGATGTTCGGGTAAGCTGGGGAGTGTTCAGTTGATGTTCGGGTTAGGCGGGAAGTGTTCGGGTGATGTTCGGGTTAGGCGGGGAGTGTTCAGTTGATGTTCAGGTTAGGCGGGGAGTGTTTGGTTGATGTTCAGGTTAGGCGGGGAGTGTTCGGTTGATGTTCGGGTTAGTCATTTATTCCCTGGTGCATCATTCCACATGCTTAATTATCTGATCTTTGGGATGGGTCATTTTGCAAAATCAGCACAAATTTTTTCCGCATGCAGACCCATCATGTTCTTAAAAGATGATCACTCCCTACAGGGCATATTACCCCGAAGGCTTAAAAGGGCCGCTTACCCTGTCCTACCCTAGGCTAGATAATGTTTGCGTGTCCGTGTGAAAACCCTCCACCTCCCCGCCCCCTGTTTATCCTACCGTACCGGTACCCTTTTGATAAACAATGGGTCAAAAAATTCTGTCCCCCTTTCAAACCCACCAGCCCCCCGTTGTTAAAAAATGATCACTCCCTAAGGGGGCTGTTGGGTTTGCACGCGGACACACGAAAAAACAATTTCGGCCCCTGCCCGACGGGTCAACATTTTTACGACCCCCCCCTCGGGAGGCGAAAATCGCATGCGAACACGCCCTTTTAAGGGAGTGGTCAATATTTATCAACAGGGGGGTGGTGGGTTGAGGGGGGGCGCAAAATTTCCAAACCCCTCGCATGGGGGGCTAAAAAAATTTTGACCCCTCTTGAGGGGGGGCTAAATATATTCACCCTCTTTTTAGCAAAAAATCCCGCGCGATCAAAGAGGGGCGCAAAAACTCTCCGCGGCACGGGGCGGTGCAAGAAATTTTGACTGCCATTGAGTTGGGGGCGTAAAAAGATTTTTCCACCCCACTGTTGTTAAATAACCACTCCCTAACCAATTGTAATGCTTGGGCTTTTTCGCTGAAAACAGGTGAAATTATTTTAACCCCCCCTGCTGTCGAGGGGGGGCGTAAAAAATTGTTGCGCGTCTGCGCGAAAACCCACCACCCCCCTGTTGATAAATAATGACCACTCCCTAAAGGAGGGTTGGATGTATGTATATCTAAATTTTTAGAAGGATTGATTAAGGATTGAATGCATGAGAGGTGCGCGAAAAGTCCGAAACATTTGCTATTATAACTATCCCACACCGTACAGAGCTCCTTGAGCAGCAGACGGTGTGGAAACCCCCACACTATTCATCTGGATGAAAAGTGTAGATTTGTTTACAGAGGGCGCCACCAAGCACCCTTGGCAGACATACTTTGGAGGTGAATAACAAAGCACAGCCCACCACTGGTAGGCTATGGGATCGATTTTGAGGGTCCAGAAAATATTAGTTTTCCCAGGTACCATTGAATCAAAACATTTGAAACTTTTAGCGAGTCACCTAAAGATATGTACGGACATTATGTGTGAATATGAAGTAATTTCCCTTAGGGAGTGATCATTTTTTAACAACGGGGGGGCTGGTGGGTTTGCGCGCAGACGCGCAAAAAAAATTTCGACCTCCCCCTCTCGAGGGGGTAAAATTTTTTCGACCCCCCCATAGGGACAAAAATCGCGCGCGAGCCTCCCCTTTTAGCCTATAGTAACGCGCGGGGTTTTCCACTGAAAACAGGTGAAATTATTTTAACCCCCCCATCAGAGGTATTGAAAAAAATCTGACCCCCCCTGGTCAAGGGGTTGAAAAATTTCTGACCCCCCTCAAACCCACCAGCCCCCCCCCCTGTTAAAAAATGATCACTCCCTTAAGGGCAGTTCTCCTCATAATACCTTCACTAAACTTTTAGCGAGTGATTATCAAATGGTAAACTAATGGGTGTGTAGCTTAGAAATCTAAACTCTCATCTCTGTGCCGGCGGCGGCACAGAGATGAGAGTTTAGATTTCTAAGCTAATGGGTGTGTGAAGTTTGAAAGCATTCTGATTAGAGGAAGTGTCAAAATAATCAATTTGAGTCAATGCTTATTGCCAGCCTTGCAGCTCTTCTATGGGGTCCCTGCGCGAGGATTCACCTCCATTAAATGGAGGTGCTACCAGTTGCAACAAGGTGCAGACAACTTTCCCCTCATTTAGCTTGGTTTTCGTCCGTACCAATGACAAGCTAGAATAGGCCTAGGCCGTATAGGAAGTGTGCCTATATTATCGCCCACACACATTAAATTGCCGAATTTTGAGGTAATATGAGAAATTTAGAGTATTGTAACTTGATGGGCTTACAAATATGACACGCAACTACAGTCAAAGAAATATTTACGGGTACTCACTGTCATAAACGGGAGCAAAATGCTTTGAATAGATTCTGGTGCTTTCCGGTTTTGGACACAAAAACTGATCGTCGTGATTGACAGCAGGGCACTCTTCTAGCGTTTTGTAGAAGGTCTGTTTTAACAATGGACACCAGGCCAATGTGTGATTGAAGAGTACATGAAGTGGGGCGCCGCGCTTGCGCGGCGCCCCACTTTCTTGTTAGGTATAGGCTGATTGGATCCCACGATTTGGAAGGTGACGCCTCTCTTAGTACCAGGAACTGTTGGCGTAAACTGCTTCGTGCTCGGTGTGAGTGAAGCAAGTTTCTCGGCATTCAGGTTCTTGAGGTTACCATAGAGCTCAGAGTGAATTTTCATCACTCTGTCTATGGCTGCCTCTAGACCCTCTCCATGTGCAGTCACATAGTGCCGGATCATATCTCGGCGTCGGGGAGTGACACATCCTGTGCATTTAGCACATTTCTTGCCAGTTTCCTGGTCTCTGGTGCATATGAAACTCCACGAGATGACGCAGGAACTCGTCTTTCTCGATGAAGAATTCAACCTCACCTTCACTCTGAGTACAACATTGGAAGGGACAATTTTTACGATCCTTCCCGTAGTACTCATCTAGCGCAAACTTCAGTTTACCCTTCTGGTCATAATTGTACAGGCCATTGGGTGAATTCTTAACGAATTCCCAATAAATCCAGTACATATTGGCCGGCTTCCTGTTGGAGAGCTTCTTGCGAAGCCACTCCTCCATGTCCTCACGCCCTCCACAGGTTTTCTGAAGGGGTAACTTCCATACGGATTTACTCCCCTTCAGGTGTCCCCTGTGTAGAGGAATGAAGTCAGCAAAGTTGCTATTGGCGTTCCCAGATAACAGCCTCTTGCTCGTCGGTAGGAGTGGCGTCCACAACTGGGTCAACCGGCTCCTCTCCCTCAGGGTCGGATGGTGCATCCATGGGTTGCACAACAGGTTGTTGACCTGCGAGCACCTGGGCTGCGGCATCTTGAGCAACTCCACTCAAAACGGCCATTATGTCGTGAAGCTTGACTACTGGCACGCTGACCTCAACCTTTACAGTTAGAACAGCCTGTTCAACTTCTGGAGTTTCGAGTTGAACGTCTACCTCAATAGGTTTAGGTTTGCGTTGGTTAACCTTCTTCTTGTTCCGTCTGCGGGATCTGCATCTGCGGATGCATCCGTCTCGTTGCCGGAGACATCCAAAGCCTTAGCTTCCTTCCTATTGGGCGAGCGTGGGGACACCCGACAACTTCGGGTACTGTCGGCCACACTCGTGCTGGTAGAGGGTTCAGTTTCTGACCATTTCCCTTTACCCTTGTTCTTAGTGGGCGTACCTTTACCCTTTCCACTAGCTGATTTCCCTGACTTCGGAGGGATAGACTGAGCAGTTTTAGGGGAACTGTCGGCACAAGGCGGAACAGATGGAGCCTTCTCAGGTACTTCTGCCGAACTCCCTGAGGTGGAAGTTTGGGCAGGAGACATGAGACGCTCCATTTGATCGGCCATTTTGGCTGTTACCTGCACAGACGCTGGTCCAGGTACTAGCTCCGGGTGCGCCAGTGCATACTGCCTCTCCAATAGTCTTACTACAAGGTCTTGAATTACCCCGAGTCTGGCTAGTGGAGACACACCAATTTGGGCCTCCTCCGCCTCAATAGTTTGAGCCGTAATGGGGACCCCTGGACAGTAATCCACAACAGTGTTACCTGCTGCTTCATACTCCTCCGCTGTTCCTAGGAATAGGGTCTGGTCTCGGTCAATGTACCTGGAGACCTCGTCTGCCTTGACACCGGTGTAACCTGTTCTGTCAGACACATAGGAAGGCCTATTAAAGCTATTCCTGCGAAAAGCCATTTCTGCATCCTAGACGGCTTTACGGAACCATAAGTGGACTACTAATCCTTTAGCCATCTGATGGTAATCTACCAACCAGGCTTCCGAGAAAGTATTTGCCCACTGCGGATGAGCACACTCCCAGACCGCATTGACAACACTTTCCTCAATCTGTCTGGGCGTCCCATCATGGGTGGGCATTAGCATTTCTTGCGAAATTGCCAACATCCGTCCGTCATAGGGACTGGCTACATCCAGCCATACAGGACTGTCTGGAGGGGGCAACTCTAGATGAATTGGCCTGACATCCGGAGAAGCAGGGTCCAAGGCATCATGTGAGGTGCTCACACTCAGACGAGGTGGTAGTTGAGGAGGAGGTGGCATTAGAGTCCTGTCATCAGACTGGACTCCTGCCGATCCTCCACAAACTCTCGGATGGAGGGGCCACATAAGGCTGGCCTACATCGATTGACTGCTGAACGCTACAGCGTTCAGGACTCGCTTGTCTGGAGTTATCGGATGCGTCATAGAACGAGTCTATGTCGCTATCGTCCACTCCAGAGAAGTACTGATCAACATTCATCTGTTGATCCATCTGACTACAATCAGCATCGTACTGCTGATCATCGTATGTGTAAGTGGGACTCCTAGGAGAACCACCACCATACTCCAGCAGGGTGCTGGCACTGGCGCCGCCGCCCAGGTCCTCGCTTTCGGGTCGGTACCACTTTGAGTTGTCTTACACAATCTTGTTCTATTACTTGCAATAGACCATCACCGTACATTTCGGTGGAGGTATCCCTCCCCCTCCATGGCGTAGTCTCGCTACATTTGACTTGTAACATCTACCAGTCTGTGATTTAATAATCACTGTACAATCACTGATAACCTGGGTTATAGTGAAGGGTCCATCCCAATTACTGGCTAATTTCAGGTTGGCAAGGGGTTGGTGTAGGCGCAAAACTCTATCCCCCAGATTAAAAAATCTAGCTTTTAGACCTGTGTCATAACCAACCTTCTGCCAATGTGCAGTTTTCTGCAACTCATCTCTAACCCTTTCATAGGCTTGTTTAAAGTTCTCGTAGAGATTCTACAAACATAACCTGGCAAGGGGCTTCTGGATTCATTCTTACTACGCCAAACACCAAATCTGCTGGCATAATTAAATCCTCTCCAAAAACAAGGAGATTAGGGGAACAATTGGTGCTCAAGTGTACAGTGCTGTTATAAGCATGTACCACGAATTCACACTGTTCGTCCCAATCATCCATCTGCTCATTTACTAGAAATTTCAATACTTGGATCAATGTCCTATTGAATCTCTCTACTTGTCCATCACTCTGTGGCCTATAGGGATTAGTTCTTGTCTTGCAAATTGCCAGACAATTACACATCTCTTGCCACAGGCTAGACTCGATTTCTCTGCCCTGGTCACTATGTAACATGAGTGGGACACCTAGGTGTAGTACCCACCCTTTCACAAAGGCCATAGCACAAGTAGCAGCCTCATGATCCGGCAAAGGATACACTCGGGTGTACTTGGTATAATAATCTGACACGACCATCATACACATGTTGCCACTAGGAGTGGGAGGGATCCCACTAATTATGTCAACAGCTACTTTAGCAAATCGGACACCAAACAGTTCCTGGGATAATGGCAATTTGCCTAACCCGGGTCCTGGTTACTTCTTACAGCATTCGGGACAGGTCTCTACCCATCGGGTGAGATCTGTACTCATGCCAGGCCAATAGTATCGTCTGGCTAGATGTTCTAGAGACCGTTTCTTTCCAAAGTGTCCACTCGTTCTATGCCCATGACAGAAATACATAATATCTCGTCGCATAGCACTGGGTATGACAACTTGCAAGGCTTTCTTCCTATTAGAATAGTTCTTTCATCGAAATAGAAGACCATCCCGGACTTCTAGCTCGGCCCATTGAGCTAGGAACCGTCTCATTTCCCTGTTTTCCAATGACACTTCAGGTCTTGGAGGACAGATACCCTGATTAAGAAACTTAATCAAACGTGATGTGACTGCATCAGCCTCCTGGAACTGTTGAATAGTCTCCATGGACCAATTCAAAACATTTTCCGGTTGGGTGTCGAAAGGTACTCGAACCCCTGCCAATACAGCATTGTGTGCTCCACAATCAGTGCACTCAGCATTAGCACATTTCCTCACTGGGATTCTAGACAAAGCATCCGCATTCAAATGCTTTGCCCCGGCTCGGTGTTCAATCTGGCTGTGATTTAGACCGAATTCGGATAGGTGCGCCAACCAGCGACCTATTGTCAACGAGTCCGTAAATGATGAATGAGGATGAATACAGACGAATCAGGGATCCAGTTTGATATCCACTTTATTCATTGAAGTCCACGAGATATAGATGGTGATACAGTATAAAGGTACCCAACAGTGTCCAAGCCTAGCCTTGAGCTGAGGGCTCTTATCCCACATGAGTGTGTGAGGGATGAAGTATAAAGGTAGAAAGATGAGTGAGCTGCTCCACCTACAGGTATTTATAGTAGGAGCTGCTCACCCAGCTCATCCTAAAAATAGTATCAGGTGAGCTAAATATAGTAACTGGGGAACTCCAGTGCAGGTGTGTAGGTGGATCCTAAACATAGCACTGGAGGTCACAGAGTTCAGTATGGTTCTAAATATAGCTGCTGGGAATTCCCGGTATGCTGTGAGCTGCTCATGATTAATGGGCATGTCCTCCAGCAGCAGGAGTTGGTCTAAACATAGCTCACTCGGAATTCCTGGCATGCAGTGAGCTGCTCGTGATTAATGGACATGTCCTCTAGCAGGAGGAGTTGGTCTAAACATAGCTGCTAGGAATTCCTGGCACGCGGTGAGCTGCTTGTGATTAATGGGCGTATCCTCCAGTGGGAGGAGGTGGGGTCACTGAATGCAGTTGACACCGCCAGCCTATGGTCTATGGGTATGGCTTGGCTTGTGGGTAGACTCGGACACTGGGTTACATGGTAGAGTCAAAGGTGAAAAATAAATATGATAAGTACAATACCTATAATGGTCTACTGACAAATCCCCACATTCCTACTCGATTCTACGCGAGGTTTTAAGGAGGAAATTTGTGAGAATGGTCTACTGACAATTTTATACTGACTTTGAGTGACAGGTATTACATCTTAACATTAAGTTAAAATCATTGTTATTAAGGAAGTATCCAATGCTGACTTTGGCGGAATATGAATAAACTACAAGTAATACAAAGGAAAATTTGTGCCAAGGAAGCATTATTTGTTAACGAGTCCGTAAATGATGAATGAGGGTGAATACAGACGAATCAGGAATCCAGTTTGATATCCACTTTATTCATTGAAGTCCACGAGGTATAGATGGTGATACAGTATAAGGTGCCCAACAGTGTCCAAGCCTAGCCCTTGAGCTAAGGGCTCTTGTCTCACGTGAGTGTGTGAGGTATGAGGTATGAAGGTAGAAAGAGAGATAGCTAGCGAGAGTGAGCTGCTCCACCTACAAGTATTTATATTAGGAGCTGCTCACCCAGCTCATGCTAAAAATAGTATCAGGTGAGCTAAATATAGTAACTGGGGAACTCCAGTGCAGACATGTAGGTGGATCCTAAACATAGCACTGGGGGTCACAGAGTTCAGTATGGTTCTAAATATAGCTGCTGGGAATTCCCGGTATGCTGTGAGCTGCTCATGATCAATGGGCATGTCCTCCAGCAGGAGGAGTTGGTCTAAACATAGCTGCTAGGAATTTCTAGCATGCAGTGAGCTGCTCGTGATTAACGGCGTATCCTCCAGTGGGAGGAGGTGGGGTCACTGAGTGCAGTTGACACCGCCAGCCTTTGGTCTATGGGTATGGCTTGGCTTGTGGGTAGACTAGGACACTGGGTTACATGGTAGAGTTCAAAGGTGAAAAATAAATATGATAAGTACAATACCTATAACGGTCTACTGACAAATCCCCACATTCCTACTCGATTATACGCAAGGTTTTAAGAAAGTTTGTGAGAAAAGGTCTACTGACAATTTTATCTGACTGTGTAGTAATAGGTGTTACATCTTATCATTAAGTTAAAATCAGTGGTACCAAGGAGATATCCAATGCTGATTTTTGGTGGAACATGAATAAATTATAAATAATACAAAAAGAAACTGTGCCAAGAAGTGTTGTCTGTCAATTTTGGCAAAAACATGAATACTTCAGGTTGTGGTAGGATACAAGAGCTGGCTACGTATATAGTTCTAGGGTTCACACAAAAATAAAGGAATAAAAAGCTATTCAAAGCATGCAATTATTGGCTCTGAGGCAGACGTTGAGGTAGACAAGTTATCGCTGAAGTCTGCTGCAGTACCGGTAGGCACTTGATATTTTAGGTCTTGAGCCAATATATAATACAACATAATAAATAAAAACAGAGGTAGAGTAATTGATGACTGGCAATGTCTATCAATCAATTCTTCTAATACTGATAAGGCTAGGGAGTCTGAAGGCTTAGGTAATATTGTTAGGGAAATTATAAAAGAAAAATTTTGGATTTTTTGGTCGTGGTTGATTTAATTGTAGGAGCATTGTTATTTGGTAAAAAGGTTTATTTTGGTCGAAAGAGAATTTAGCATGTTTTAGCCTTCAGTCTACCTGGGGTGATCATTGGTTATGAGTGACGAGGTTAATACAAGAATAAAAAGGCGGCTCTGGCTGATATTTAGATTGGATCTCAGTTGATCCTGCAAAAATACAGGTTGCCAGTGCTTCCTTGTAAATTTTAGAAAAATATAAACTAGCTAAAACCCATAAATATTTGACATGGTTGGGTTTGAAATAGTACAGTGTGAAAGGAAAGAACTTTATGGCATCTTAAGATCACAAAATCCTGCTGCCTGGCTTGTGGCCTTCATAATGTTCTTAAATAGTAGAAAAAGATAAAAATAAAAATGCAGCGTGTTGTTTTGGTTATGTATCGTGGCCTTGTGAAAGACAAGAAAAACTGGCTTTATAATCAGTTGACTAGGCTGACTGGGCCAGTGTTTGTAGTGTCCATGGGTGGTCAGAAAAGAAAGTGTGTCTCTACACTTTTAGTCCATAAGTTTTAACAATAGCTTGAATATTAAAGATTTAGGAATTATTATTGAGATTATTTTCTTTTTCTATGGCGATTGTTGTTTACAAGACCCTTTGGTGGTAAGTCCTGGTGTCTGGTCTACCACTGCTGAGGTTGTTGGATGTTGGCTTGTCGGTGATGTCTTTGCCTCCTCCATCAGGTCGTTGGCCTCTATATAGAGAAACAGAGCAAGAAAAAAAGGGGGGGGGGATTCTTAGTCACAAAAATCGATAATAGTGTATGGTTCACAAGGCGACCAACAAAAATACTAAAGTGACAAGTAAGGCGGTGATTAGGCAGTATAAGTTGATGTACAGGTTCTAGAGTTATAAAGGATGTGGAAATCATCCCCACATGAAGGTTCTAGGTGGGGCTATCTGGTGAACTGGGTGACCGGGAGAGTCCATTATTGAGGGATGTCAGGGGTGGCCGGTGGTTTGTTTTGATCCCCACATGAGGGTCAAAGGAGGGGTTTTAAAGTAAACTTACCTCCACTGGATGTAATGGGTGGGGTTTGTTTAAACAGCATTGGCTTAGTCACAAAATATGGGAGGTTAGTAGGGTCAAGTATTTACAAGGGGTCGGGGGTTGTGAGGGGGGGGTTGGGGTTGCGGCTGCATGATGGGGGTTCATGGTGCTGCACTGGTGCCTGTTACCACTGTCAGGGGTGGTACACGTGATTAAGCTTCAAATCTGTTTATCTCGAAAACAGCAAACTGGAATACTAGGCTGGCTGTATTCCTTATGGCCAGTTCACGTCCAATTCTGGAGTATTGGTGGGGTAAGTCCCTGAGGGGTTGTTCTGACGCTAACAGCGTGCGAGCACATAACAGTGCTATGTATGATGCAGATCTATGGTTAAACCTGCCCCATGGAGGCCGGCAGGGATTATCCCCAGCTACAGCGACCATGAAGGCTTTGAGGGTTGCTGCTATGGTGTGGTTACTAAAGTCCAGCTCCCGTCTTAATACAGGGCTGCTGAGGTAATATTTAATATCCTCATGGGCGAGGAAAGTGATGAGGTGTTGCTGCTCCATGATTAAGCTCCTGATTTCAAAAGGATCCATGAGATCACTCCTGATCCCATGTGGTCCAAGGAGACTGTGTATGGTCCATGTTGGATTTGGACCGTGCCTTTCTGCCGGTGGGTCCAGGCTGTGAGTCAGAAAAGGGAAATGTCTAAGTGGGTTGTGAGTGAGGGGAGAGGTAAAGGTGGGGAGTTTGCTTGGCTGAAGAGGTTTAGTATGTTGGATTATCAGTGTTAAAAATAATAGGATAGTGGAGAAGTTCTTCCACATTTTACACACACTTTGGGCTCACACCGCCATTGGTTAATAGGGGTACCTGGGCACCATGATAATAAAATTACTATCATGTACAATGCTAGAACGACTGTTAAAGTAAAATCCTAAATGCTAAAATAGACCCATGAGATAGTCCTACCTGGTCTGGTTGCACGATGGGTCTGCCATGATCAGGTGATTGATTTTCAGGTGTGCTGTATGTGGTATTTTGAAGACCACCTAATCTTAGGGGTGGTGATTCTGAAGGTGAGTAACCAGGTAGGGTGAGGTTTAAACCTGGTGGTGGGGCTCCTGCTGGTGTACTGGTAGGTGCACCTGTGTTGGTGTCCACTATGGTGGACGAAAAAAGTAAGGTGTTTGAACTCACAGGTGTTTGTTTATGTGTACGTCTATGGACTGGCAGCACTGGGTCCAGCTGGAGCGCGTCTGGCGAGGAGTCTATCGGGGTGGTGTACTGTGTTCTGGTGGCTTCTTGCTGATCTCTGTCTGGAGATGTAAGGATACGTTGTGGGGCTGGCTCCTTTGGTAGGGTCTCACTGTTGCCCATGGCTCATGAGAGGTGGTAACTGTGGGATGATACGTGAGGGTTTTCCACCATTGTCAACGAGTCCGTAAATGATGAATGAGGGTGAATACAGACGAATCAGGAATCCAGTTTGATATCCACTTTATTATTCATTGAAGTCCACGAGGTATAGATGGTGATACAGTATAAGGTGCCCAACAGTGTCCAAGCCTAGCCCTTGAGCTAAGGGCTCTTGTCTCACGTGAGTGTGTGAGGTATGAGGTATGAAGGTAGAAAGAAAGATAGCTAGTGAGAGTGAGCTGCTCCACCTACAAGTATTTATAGTAGGAGCTGCTCACCCAGCTCATCCTAAAAATAGTATCAGGTGAGCTAAATATAGTAACTGGGGAACTCCAGTGAAGGCATGTAGGTGGATCCTAAACATAGCACTGGGGGTCACAGCGTTCAGTATGGTTCTAAATATAGCTGCTGGAAATTCCCGGTATGCTGTGAGCTGCTCATGATCAATGGGCATGTCCTCCAGCAGGAGGAGTTGGTCTAAACATAGCTGCTAGGAATTTCTAGCATGCAGTGAGCTGCTCGTGATTAACGGCGTATCCTCCAGTGGGAGGAGGCGGGGTCACTGAGTGCAGTTGAGACCGCCAGCCTTTGGTCTATGGGTATGGCTTGGCTTGTGGGTAGACTAGGACACTGGGTTACATGGTAGAGTTCAAAGGTGAAAAATAAATATGATAAGTACAATACCTATAACGGTCTACTGACATCGTGGTGGGATACAGGAACTGGCTATATATCTAATTCTAGGGTTTACACAAAAATAAAGGAGTAAATTGCTATTCTAAGGCATGCAATTGTTGGCTCTGGGGCAGACCTTGAGGTAAACAAATACAAGTTATTGTTAAAGTCTGCTGCAGTACCAGTAGGCACTTATTACTTAGGTCTTGAGCCAATATATAGTACAATATAATAAAAACAGGGATAGATCAACTGATGACTGGTAATGTCTATCAATCAATTTTTATAATACTGATAAGGCTAGGGAGTCTGAAGGCTTTAGTAATATTGTTAAAGAATTAAATAAAAAAAAATTGAATTTTTGGTCGTGATTGGCTTAGTTGTAGAAATATACCTTATTTGGTAAAAGGTTTAACTTGGTCAGGCGAATTTAGCATGTTTAGCCTTCAGTCTACCTGAGGTGATCATTGATTATGAGTGACAAGGTTAATACAAGAATAAAAAGGTGGTTCTGGCTGGTATTTAGATTGGACCTCAATTGGTCCTGCAAAAATACAGGATGCCAGTGCTCCTTATAAAATCTTAGTAAAATATAAACTAGCTAAAACCCATAAATATATTTGACATGGTTGGGCTTGAAGATAGAACGATGTGAAAGGAAGAACTTTATGGCATCTTAAGATCACAAAATCCTGCTGCCTGGCTTGTGGTCTTCATAATGTTCTTAAATGGTAAAAAATAAATACAAAATGCAGCGTGTTGTCATGGTTATGCATCATAGCCTTATGAAAAACAAGAAAAACTGGCTTTTAAAATCAGTTGACTAAGCTGACTGGGTCAGTGTCTATAGTGTCCATGGGCGATCCGAAAGTAAAGTGTGTCTCTACACTTTTAGTCCATAAATTAATAACAGTTTTAAATATGAATATTGTGAGAATAATTTTTGAGGTTATTTCCTTTTTCTAAGGCAACCTTTGTTTATAAGGCTATTAGTTGGTAAGTCTTGGTGGTCCAAGACATACGGGTTGAGAGAGCGACCTAGGGAAGCTCTTTTCTTGGACCTGTGTTTTTTGATGTTGGGGACAAACCTTACTTTTTCGCTGAGATGTGTTTTGTTATTTATGACTGAGTCCGTTTATGAGGTGTAATCGAGGCCATCCAGTGAGTCCCTGTCTGATTGGTCTGCTGGGAGGGAAACACTGGAATCACTGTCTTCCTCTGGTGGGCTGTGGGTGGTTGTTTGAGGTAAGGGTTTCCAGATTTGGGGTGAGTTGATTGCGGTGAAAGTATTCGGCCTATTGTCACTATTGTTAATGCTGCATGGGCAGCTGTAGCCGTACAGTAGGTGGTGGCATCTTGTGCCAAGGGTAATGGAGCTGGTAGGTGGCCTACTGGAGCGCAGATTCGTGTGCTCCAGTAGGGGAGACCGGTGGGGGCTGGTGTGCCAGCTCTATGACTGCTGAAGTTGTCTGCTGCAGCGTCATTAGTGTGGACTCCGCCTCCTCTATCAGGTCGTTGGCCTCTGTATAGAGAAACAGAACAAGAAGAAGGGAGGGATTTTTAGTCACGAGGTCGACAATAGTGTATGGTTTACAAGGCGACCAATCAAAAATACCAAATTGACAAGTAAGGCAGTAATTGGGCAGTATAGATTGATGTACAGAGCTACAGGGCCGGTGTAGGCTTATGTCCAAATGTGAGCGGGAGTCTGGTTACTAAGGACTCCAGGTTAGTTCTGGTGTGTGGCGTGGGTGGCGCCACTGAGTAGGGACCTTTTCGTATTTTAGTTCGTCTGGGAGACACCAGTTAGCGCCACTGAGGCAGCGTTTGTTCAGCGTTCGTGTAAATGGTATGGGAAAATGGTATGGTCAATGGTGTAGACTTGCCATGACCTTGTTGGGTCATGTGCAAAAGTTGTTGCAACTGTAGCGTTCTACCCCTCCATGTTATATCGAATCTTTCGATAAACAACGAAGAACAACTATTCAGGTTCCAGTTAAAACTTTATTGTCTAATAACACATAGGCATCAGCCGTTCTCGATCACAGTTACAGGTGGCAGAGTTTGAACTCTATAACAGGTTCGACACTAGGCCTTCTAGTGTCTACAGTTGATATTCCACATACACCTCCTCTGTGCAGCAGCACAGAGGAGTACTAGGATATGGTAGCCGGGCAGCCGCCAACCATCGCTCACGATGGTCAGTCGGGGCTGGACTGACCCTGAGGAAGGCCGTACAACGGCCTTATATACACCGGAGTCGAGGGCCACGTGACCAAGTGGTGACGTGGCGCTGGACTCCAGCGCCCCCAGGCGTCGGGCAATAGAGGTGCTCTCGATGTCGCCCACGAGGACCACGAAGGTACCTCGAAGACGACGCGGGACCACCACACCACCCCCCACTAGACTGAAACGAGGTCTCCGAAAATTCAGAGACCCCGGATCAGTCTAAACAAATAGATAATAATATGAACTACTGGATCTGTCGACATAGTCGACAGAAACAGTAGAGGAATATATATAAATATAGTTTCTACTGTACTGTAGAAAAAAAATTATTATCACAGTTAATTTATAAGGCGTCGCTCCCTCCAACGTAGGAGACCAGTGTCGAAACACTGCTTCACGACCTGCTCCTGGTCGATCCGAGGGAGGCACGACCGGGTATGGTAACCGGGGTCGTGTCGTTTCCTCCCTGTCTCGTTGAGAAGCTCCTTCCAGCGTAGGAAGCCCATCGATAGTGTACAGTACGACTATGATGGTCCTTCGACCGTGAGGCCGAGGATGTGTGGCACCACCGGGTCCTAAGACCAGGGTGGCGTCGGATCCACACAGCTTCGCAGGAAGGTCCGGGGACTGGAAAGGTACCCCCACTCGTGGAGGGTACACCGTCGTCTGGGAACAAGTTCCCAGGGGTTCCGTGCTGACATCGAGACTCTGTCCGATGTCAGCGATCCAAGCTGGAGAGGAGGAACAGTAGAGTCATACTACTGATCCCCCGAAATGGACCCTGTAGCGGCGTCGATTTCGGCCTGCTCCCCGTCAGTGCGTTCCTCCTCATGTGAAGCACTGGCGGCTAGCTGGCCCGAAAACGTCGGCGACTCCGGCAATGGAGCCACACGGTCCATTGTCGTACTCCAAGCCTCGTTAGAGGTCTCGGGTGCATCCCGGGAGTCCCCCTCAGCATCTGAGTGGAGAACGGCCGAGTCTGCTGAGTCGCTTCCGTCGTCGTCGTCGTCGCTCTCCCGACCTTCATGGTCGTCCTTGCCTCCCTGGTCAGGGGGAGCCGTTGGAGAGTGACCGACGACATCGACGTCCCCGTCTATATCCATCGACTGTTCCACCGCGGCAGGTTCTACTGCTTGGGCGGAAGCCGACGGGTCCGGGCAGACGGCTACGTTCGCCGGGGCCAGAGGAGTGATGCCCTGAAGATCCGGATGGATCCCCGGTGACACCACTCTCTGGACCGGTGGCGGCGTAGGCTCGGTGGTTCCCGAGAGGGTTATCAAGGGAACCGAGGAGGAAGACGGGGCTGCTGGCGGGCACCCGGGGTGTCAGGCTTGTCCTGCACCACCTGCTCTCGGCCCAACATCGTCATAGCCGAGCTCAGACTGTCCATCTTTGGAGACAATTCTCTCAATGGATTCGTCTGAGCCGCCAGCGTCCTGACGTCAGGAATCACTCCACCCTCGACGAGGTACCTCTGCGCTTCGCGAGAGGGCTCGGTTCGAACAGGCTTCAGGGTTCGGACGCCATGGTGTTTGTCCCTCATCCATTCCGAGAGTTGGACCCCGAAGACTCTAAAGAATTCACGGTCGATTTCCTCCCAGCCTTCTATGATACTATCCCTCTTGGTAATATCATATTGGGCCTGTGCCTCAAAGTTATTGAGACGCGTTCGGACATCGGTCAGACGAGAGTCCATCTCCATCTGAACGGTCTGGCGCGCCTCATTCCTAAGAGCCGGAAGGAGCTCGTTACGGATGGCCATGTTCGTTCTGTCGAACAGGCCGAACAAGTAGGCACTTGCTTCCTCACGAAATGCCTCACCGAACTTGTCGATAGCAGGGCTGCCCGTCATTTGTAGGAGTCCCTTACAACGTTCCACGAACGTCTTCGGGACCCCACGTTTGACGCCATCGCCGTAGGCAGGCTGTGCCAACTCCCAACGCAAGGTTGCTGTTGGGGTGTCGGTGCCTGTCACGACGTTGGAGAAGCTAGCTCCTGCTGCCGAGGTCAGTGTCGCACCTCCCACATGAACATGCGGCGTGGCAGCTGGGGTGCTGTCCTCTGCCGCCGCAGGGGGTTTGACAGGGGGAGACGAGTTGGTGGTCGCCTTGGGTTGCCGATACGACCACTCCGGGATTCCACCGTCTTGCCTCCAGTTTTAGCACCACTGGTGCTTGGTTTGGCTGAACCGGTCGAAGCAGTCTTCGACTTTTTAGGAGCCGGGGCCGGGGCGGCTTTCGATGCCTTTTCGGGCTTCGAGGGAGCAGCCTGCGGCTTAGGCTTCTTAGGTTCAGTCGAACCGGCAGACTTCCCAGCTTCTGTAGAGTGGGGCCTCTTGTTCCCACTCGTTGAAGCTGTCGGTCCTGGGTCCCGAGGACGACTGGCCTCCCGCTTCTTCCGTTGCTCTACCCTGAACTCAGGGTAGGCACCGTAGAAAGCGGGCATCAGCTCCGGTCTGATATACAGGCGCTTCGTAGACGGGGGTGCGGGGGCCATCCGCATCCAGTGTCTAGTCGGCGCGCCTGTTTTCTCATTCCGTTCGCACTTTCCAACCAGCGTCTCCACTAGTTGGATAGCGCCCTCGGCGTTGTACTTATGGGGCTGCTTGTACGACTTAAGATGACGCGCCATCAAGCCCCTTCGTGAAGTCACGAAAGGAGGAGAGGTCGGGTCATCAGGGTCCTGATAACATGGAATGGTCTTTTCCACCTTAACACAACCGAACTGCGGACGGATGGCTCGATGCTCTTCAACCAAGTGTCGAGCATACCTGCCGTCCGTCGCGTATACGCGAGGGGGGAACCCCTTACGTGTGCAGTTCTCGAAAGCACACTGCTGCCCTGGATTGAAGATGCGCCATGCGAACCCAATCCGCTGTCGCTCGGGCAGCGACACCCCCGACGAGTCTGAGGCATTCGTGATATTCTCGATCATCGAGACATACCAGTCAATGGCATGACTATCGTCCGAATACCATTCCTCGTCGTCACTACCATCCTTTCCGACGAGACTAGGGAGTACCACTTGACCATTCTTGCGGTAGTCCTGAAGCTTTGTCAGTGGCCTGTCATCGACGTACTCAGCACGTCGTTTGGCAGTGATCGCTGACAGTCGCTTCCACTCGTCGACAGCCCTGGCCGTGTCTGGGGGTGAGGATACGGTGCTCTCCACGGCACCGGCATCGACCTCCGACGGCTCGGTTCCAGGTTCCGGTGGAGCAGTAGACTCGCTACTCCTCTCCCGGGCCGGAGCCTTCTTGGCTGCGGATTCCTTTTTGCCACCTTCCTTCTTGGGCACCCTAGGGATCTTGAAATCTTTCAAGGGGTCCTTGGATGCCTTCGATTCAGTGGGCTTCTTGCCCTTAGAACCTGAAGGGGTAGCACTTTTCGATGGAGCAGGCGTCGACGGCTCGTCGACCTCCATCTCATCGGGAGAAGAGTCTCTCGAGGCGGCAGCAGCTGCGACCTTCAAGTCGCGCTTCTGCTGCTTAGCTGCCTCTTTCGCCTTCCGGCAGAGCTCCTTCTCCCGCTCCTGGGACTCGGCCAAGGCTTTCTGTGCATCCTCGATCTGCTTCAGAAGGGCTGCACTTTTAGCCGAGGTAGACTCGAGCTCTTGCTCGGGTCTGGTCCTCTTGGACTTCTTCTTCTTCTTCTTCTTCTTCTGCGACTTGTGGCTCGCCGAAGAGCTGTACCCTGACTGCTCGTCGGACGAGGACCCCATGGTTCTTCCTGAACTGCCGGGTTCCACCAGGGAGAGAAGACTCCGGGTCTCGAACCGTACTCAGACGGGACGAGACGTCGAAGAGAATCTTCGAGGTTTTTCGATCCGCACTCTGGCGGGTCAAAGCCTCGAAGGTGCCTTCGATGTACCTCGAACCGCACTCAGGCGGCTCGAGGGACCGAAGACTGGAGCCTCGAGAGAACACGAACCTGCGCTCACGCAGGTCGTGTCCCTCGACACTAGGCGGGGAGACCTCCTACACTCAGGTAGGAAGTCCCCAGACGGAGCGTACCAGCTGGAATAAGCTAGGCTTAGTCCAGCTTATCTGCGTCCGACTCTCACAAGAAGGGCGCAGATGTGACCTCCGTGGTGGGCGACGCGGCCTTTTATCCCTGTGGCGCACGCCTCTGATTGGAGGAAGGGCCCACGTGACCGAGGAGGGCGAGCCCTATTGGTCCACAGCGCATCACGCCATGACCAAATAAGGTAATGCTCAAAAACTAGAACGACTCACTCTCCCCTCACCGTCACGCTCTGGTTCTCCAGTCGCAATTTTTGCATATGCCGTTATTTCCTATGCGGTCTATGGGTTCCAACACTATTAACATGGATAATTTGGGCACCCCCCCCCTTCATCAGACTACCGGGATTTAAAAAGAAATGGTTCCAATATGGATCTACCCTTCGGGCAGAATCCACCAGCCTATGCTGGGAACCCCTCCACACAGTCAAAATAAAAGACGGGCGCCCCACATTTCCATGTCTCTAGCATCAGGTTGTCTCAAACTAAGAGACAATCGCATGACTTCTCGTTGTGTAATTTTTTATTACCGTCGGCCTCACGTCCACAGAGAGATTTACTCAAGAACGGCACCCGTTATTTTAAAGCCTCGTTAAAAACACAGGTTAGTAAAGCTGCTGCTTAGTATTGTGCGAAACATTGCTGAGTAGGGTTTAATCTAGGACTTTTCCTGATTTTAACCTTTACTACAGGAACGAGTGTTGAGCCTCGGGGCGGGTTACTATCACCCCCTCCTAGCCCGCCGTCCTTTGATGTGGCCGGGCCGACCGGGCTATTAACCCGTTTCCGTCGGCGTCTGCCTCCCATCACTTGTGACGGTGTGGATGTAGGAGCCAGAGTGTTTGCTCTGGATTTCCTTTCATCCTCGACACTCGCTGACCGTTCCTTTGATGAGCCTTGGCGCTTAAGCCTCGCTCGAGTCATAGGTCCGGACTGGAGTGACTGATCCTTGACTTCAATCGAGACGTTTCGATGTGAAGTTTGTTCAGTCGTTCGCACCTTCGAGGGGGGGCCGGTCTTCCGACATCCCTTCAAAGGCGGTTTAGATGCTTTCGACTTATCTCGACGGGCCGGTCGACCATGGCGCCGCTTTGATGGTTTACTGGCATCCAACACCTCCACCTCGCTCAGTTTTCGAGCCTTTTGCCGTCGTTTTCAATGACCCTGCGTAGTTAGTTTTTTAGACTGAACTTCTGGCCGCGACCTTTCGATCTCTATTTCGACCTGTCCAGAAACAGACTTAGCCCTTTTCGTAGCCTTACGAGAAGGTGAATCATCATCAAGTCGTAGTTGCAACAACTCGACAGTTTGTGATAGCTCTACGCCCAACCACCGGCGCACTCTATCAACATTGCTCTTTTGCAACCGTCCGCGGGATGATCGAACTAATAATGTCGACTCAGAGAGGACAGAATCTACTACGAACGGCCCATCCCAGTTGGGGGCAAGCTTCATAGCTGCTTGGGGGGTGTGGTACCTCACCACCTGTTCCCCTACTGAGTATCTTCTCTGCTTTAGCCCATAGTCATACCTGACCTTCTGGCGTTCCGCAGATTTACCTAAGTTTTCCCTTACCATGCTATAACTCTCCCTCAATCGGTCACGAAGTTGTTCCACGAAAGTGACGGAACAAGGGACTTCGAGTGGGTTCTCGATTGAGCCGAAAATCACATCCGCTGGCATGAGAATTTCTTCCCCGAATACCATCATATTTGGACTGCATCCAGTAGAACTGTGCTCAGAGCTGTTATATGCGGACACCACATATTTAGCCTGTTCATCCCAGTCGTCCATATGTGTTCTGTATGGATTGGTTCTCTGTTTTACAATCGTCAAATATTCACACATCTCAGAGAAGAGTCGAGATTCGAATTCTCGACCTTGGTCGGAATGCAGAAGCAACGGGACTCCAAAGGTCAAAACCCATTCGTCCACGAAGGCCTCTGCACAGGTCTCTGCCGTGTGATTTGGTAGGGGAATAGCGCGTACATACTTGGTGAAGTAATCCTGGATTACTAACATGCAAGTATTCTTGTTTGGCGTGGGTGCAAATCCCTAGATGATATCCATAGCTATCCTCCCGAATCTCACCCCGAACAACTCTTGGTGCAGAGGAGACTTACCCATGCCCTCGCCGGGCTTTACCAGGCAACAGGTAGGACAGTGCCGAACCCAACGACCTATGTCCTTTCCCATTCCGGGCCAGTAATATCTCCTTTTCACTTTTTCGAGCGTTCGTTTACGACCAAAATGTGCCGCTGTTCGGTGTCCGTGGCAAAAGGAGAGTACCTCACCCCTCAGTTGGCGTGGTACAACTACTTGAATCGTGCGTCTAGCTCGACCCGCCTCGACTTTCCAGCGACACAACAAGCCTTCACGGAAGGTTAATAGAGGCCATTGCCCTACTAATTTCCGTACTTCGGCGCTCTCGATTGATACATCAGGCCTAGTGGGTTTAGCCCCCTTAACTAGCCATTCAGCAACTCGTTTGATGTCCGCGTCCGCTTTCTGAGCATCAATAAGTTCATCGAGAGACCAAAATGCAACTCCCACCCGGCTGTCTACTAAACCACCTACAGCTGCCATTACAGCATTATGACTGCCACAGTCTGTGCAATCCGACCTCTGGCATAGCCGCACAGGGATACGACTAAGACCATCGGCGTTTAAATGCTTGGCCCCACTTCGATGTTCGATCTTAGAGTTTTCGAGACCGAACTCCGAAAGGTGGGCCAGCCACCTACCCATCATTCCTTCAGCCTCTTTGAAATTCAGGAGCCATTTCAAAGACGAATGATCGGTGCGGATAGTGAAGTTACCACCGTAAAGGTAGTGCCTAAACTTCCTGGTGTACACGACAACCGCCAGCAGTTCTCTTTTGGTGGTGCAGTAGTTTCGTTGTGTTTTACTTAGAGTGTTGCTAGCAAATCCATCCTGCACTTGGGATAGAACAGCCCCGATCGCGGTATTACTAGCGTCAGTGTCCAAGATAAAACGACCGTCGGATGTTGGGAATCGAAGCACAGGTGTCTCCCTGAAACTTCGTTTTAACTCGACAAAGGCATGTTCGGCTCTTTCCGTCCACGCGAATGCCTCGTAACGACCTCTACTACCTTTAGGTTTTTGGATCACTAAGTCCTGTAAAGGGCTTACGAGTTCCGCGAACCCCGGGATGAACTCACGGTAGTAGGAACAAAAACCAATGAAGGATCGAATTTCCTTCACTGTAGTGGGCCTAGCCCAAGTCATTACATCGCTAATTTTCCCCGGGTTGGCTTCTATACCCTGTTCAGACACGATTCGGCCGAGGTACTCGACTGAAGTCCTAAAAAGTTGACACTTTTTAGGTTTCAGCTTCTGTCCCCATGCCCGAATCCTTTTGAAGACTTCTGCCAGATTCGCCATTGCTTTATCAGTCGTTTTGCCGAAGACGATGATATTATCGAGGTAAACCAGGCAACTTTTACCTAGCAAACCTCTCAACATCTCCTCCATCATTCGCTCGAATGTGGCGGGGGCGTTACACAAACCAAACGCCATACGATCGAACTCGTAGAGCCCCCTCTGGTAGGAAAAAGCGGTTTTCTCGACGTCGTCGGGATTCATCCCGATCTGCCAATATCCCGATTGGAGATCGAGACAACTAAACCACTTATTTCCTCCTAGGGCATCTAAGGATTCGTCGATGCACGGGAGGGGGTAAGCATTTTTCTTAGTCACTCCATTCAGACATCGATAGTCGACGCAGAATCTCATGGTTCCATCCTTCTTCGTCACCATCTGGACGGGACTGGACCAGGGACTAGTACTTGGCCTAACCACCCCCGTATCCAACATCTCCTTAAGTTGTTCATCCGCCGCAGCTTTCTTGCTGAGCGGAATCCTTCTATAAGGGACTCGGATTGGTTGTGCGTCACCCGTGTCGATGTTATGCAGACATCGATCGGTGCGCCCTAACGGTTCATCTGGGGATTTAAAGACGTCCACATGCTTACGTAGTAAGGCGGACAGTTTCAGTCTTTCTTCTGGCTGGGTCAGGTGGGTGTCGCCATACATGTCTAACAGCCAGGTAGGGAGCTCCCCCGTGCGGGTGCTCACGATTTCCGCCGTCTCGATGTCCGCAGCTTCTTGCTCGAGACGCATCATCACAGATCCTACCTCCGGTGAAGAAAGTTCACCGTTTCTGTCAGCGTACTGTACAGTACCGACCACCTGGCCTTTCTCCAGGACAATGTCTCGATTCAGTGGATTACAGACGGGAAACACTGTTCGACGGACATTGCTGACAAGGGCAGCCTCACCAACCAACCCGAAAGCTCTCAGAGTTTTCAGGTCGGGTTCGACTATGCCCTGTCGGTCTCTTTCCAGACCGTTGGATTTTACCAAGACATCGCACCGATGTCTGGCAGGTATCCTAGTGGTCTGTGCTACTGAGGCTATCGATGACACTCTCTTCAGTTTACACTGATGGTGCTCTTCTACCGGCTCGGTCATGACCAATTGACCCGTCCTTGGATTCAGGATCATACCGTATAATGCCGCGAAGTCGAGCCCCAAAATGCCATTGTCAGCCACATCGGCCACTATTGGGCTAAACACATAGTGGGTCGATGCGACCTTAAGAGGTAGAACCAATCGACCATAGGTCCGCATTTAAGCTCCAGACGCAGTGCACGCCGTTATTCCCTCGTAGAGATTATCTGACGGCACCACTAACGTTTTCGCGAGTTCCCGAGAGACAATGGTGTGGCTGGCACCAGTATCTATCAGGAAGTCTAGAGAACGTCCTCGAATCTCTGCAGACAGGTACCATCGTTTCCCCGACAAGGGGTGGTTCCTGCTAGCATTCTCAACCCTACGTCAGTACTCAGATCGATCCCTCTCTTCTTCAGAAAAGAGAGACAGGGATCATCTGAGGGAAGCTCTGTTGCGCAGACTCTGGCCAGCTGCCACATCAGGGCCTCTCTCCCGGCGTCGACTTTCACTTTTGATCCAGTCGAACCCTCGACCTCGGAGTTCGGGCTGCCAGCGCCCTGTTCCTTGGCCATTGAGGCTTTTTCTACACCGACATCTTCGGAACCCGACCGGTGATCAACCGGTGCCACTGTGGTAAAGGGCTGGGACGGCCCTACCGGGACCTTACCTAGTTCCCTCGAATCTACTGTCGTCTGATCAGGAGTGCCAGAGGTGCTGATACCTTGGCTTTTCGATGGTCGGGCAGCTCGATTGCCACGTCGAGCCGCCCGCCTCAGTTTTCCATCGCGTCAGGTGGTAGACCCTTAATCGGCTCGGGGCAAGTTCGTGCGAAATGCCCCTGCTTCTTGCAGTTCCAACACTTGGCGTCGGACGGAGGGGTACTCGGCTTTTCCGAGCTAGTACCAGGGACATCCCCTCCCTCGATAACCCTGAGTAAATTCTTCAATTGACTCAGCGAGAAGGTCTGCTCCTGTACCTTTGGTTTGGAGGCCTTGTTTGGTGTTTTCGATTTACTAGCGGATTTCTGACCTTTCTTAGTCTTACTCCCCGCCCCGGGCTTCGAGTATGAGGACACTTCCCCCTGCCCCTCCTCGACCAAAGCGGCGTCGGCCAGCGCCGACAATGCATTTGTCGAGGTAGGATTCACCAACTTCGGCAGGAGTTGTCGTTTCCGCAACAACTCGTCTGCCAAGTCCATGAGATCCTTTAGGGACATGTAAGTGCGCCACTCCCGAAGAACGTCTTGTTGTAAATCAACGTCATACAATCCTCCTATGAACAACTGGTTGACTTTGGTTATGAGCCATTCAACCGAGAAGTCCACTCCTGGATAGGCATCGCCGGCAAGACGTCTTAAAGCAAAGCCATAGGCTCTAATGCTTTCGTTCTTGCCTTGGCGTCTCTTCTCCATTGTAACAATGGGGTCCTGAAGGCTAGAAGTCATGGCTTCCGTTACCATGTCGACCAATCCCTCCAGAGTCCCATCTCCATGCTCCTCCCATAGCCACACAGTATCAGCTGCAGGGCCATTCTGGAGTAACATGAGGAGTTGAGCTAATGCCATACTCGAGGTCCATACATTTACACGACGGACGTGATTGAATCCGTGGTACCAACGGAGCCAATCGTCCTTCCATGTAAATGGAGGGCACTCGACTGACCTAGTACGGGCTGGTTCATGCCCGATAGAGGTGTTTTCAAACATTCTGCTTGATCTCCTGACCTGATCGAGAGCGAATGTTGTGCCTCTTCTAGGTATTTGATGGTCCATCCCCATGTTTCTCATAGTCGTGTCTGCACGACTGTGATTCATCCCCCAGGGATTACCCGAATCAGCTTCACTCAAGCGCGAAGCCTCGAATCTGATATCCCTATATTTGGGCGGATCAACATGTGGTTGGGTCGTGGTAGGGGTCGAGAACTGTCCGATCACTCCACTTAGACCATCGGTGCGTGGCATCGAAGGAACAGGTAGGGTCCGACGCGACCTCGAATCAATTTTCGAGATGTCGTCGATTGCTCCCACCATTCTATCTATCTCTGCCTGCTGTTTTGAACGTTCCGCCTGCCTTAATTCCGATACTAGGAATTCCAGGCGGGTATGTTCAGGCTTCGAGAGATCTCGTTGCTCGCTGATGGCAAAGAGTTGCTTGACCTCCTTCATGGCACGGTCGAGCCACTCTCTGTAATCAGGGTTTTCGACTAGATCCCCTTGAATAGCAACCTTAGTAGTGCTGCATTCACTACTTTGTTGCTTATCTCGAAGTCTAGCGGTACGCACTTTCGATTCCGTCTGCTCCTTCAGACGTTCTTCGAGTGCGAGTTCATCTCGAACTTCTTTATTCACCCTGGCTTCGTCAGCCTTCCTGCGAGACAATATCTCTCGTCGGAGCTCATTGATTTCATCACGCATGGCTCCCAGAGTATCCGAATTCTTCTGATCTTTCAGTGACTGGGCTACTAGGGATTCAGACTTCAAGGAATTAAGCTCGGCCTCGTGCCTCGCTTTCTGTTCCATTAGGACCTGATATTCCGCCATTTTATTTGCGTGTTCGATTCGTTCCTCACAGCGACGACGCATTTCTGCTTCGTCCCTGGCTCGAGCATCCTCGTCAGCTTGCATCTGACAGAGTAACGACTCCCGTTCCTGACGTAGCTGGCTCACCTGCTTTTCATAAGCCGTTAGGTGCTCAGCTACTTCTTCAGTATGCTCGGCTGATTGTTGGTTCAACTCATGCCGCAACTCTTGCAGTTGTTCCTCTAACATAGTCTTTTCTACTTCTTGTAGTTTCAACTTATGTTTAAGGGACGTCTGCTCGTGCTGGGCATCCCGAAAATCGTTTCGAGCTCTCTCGACACATTCTCGGCGGCTAGTAGCAAGGCGATCGATTTTCGCTTTTAGCGATTGACACTCAACTGCTGTCAACCGACTACGCTCGATCTCTGACTTCGTTGCAAGCAAGGACTCCTTTTCGCTAGAGAGCTGCTTGACCTTCTCCTGAAGATCATTAAGTTCCCTATTCGCGATCTGAGTCTTGTTCGAAGCCTCTAATGCCTGCTGCCTAAGCTGTTCCAATTTCAGCTCTATTTCTGTACTCTTCTCCTGAGCTTTCGTGGTGTTACTCGCGAGAGCGTCCAACTGCTGGCGACCCTGGCGCAGTTGGCGTTGCTGCTCTTGTAGCAACTCCTCGTTGAGTCCCCTGCCACTGTCAATACTTCCTTGTATCGACACGGGCGAGGGACCCTCGAAGGACCAACTGCCAAGGCCCATTGGAGTTCCCACGGGCGAGGCTGATTTTTCTACATAGGACAGACTCTGTGTCCTTAAGAAGTTCTCAGCCGCCGGAGAGAGTTGAGTCGATACTCGCCAATTGAGTAGTCGGCTCCTTTGATACAGGCCCAACGGGTCAGACGATGGACCTAATATCAGGGTGTGGTTCAAACCACCACCAATTAGTGGATCATTCCTATCCACTAACGGGCCTGTAGTCACTTGATGTTGGTGATTGGGGTCATCACCTTCATCCAAGTGACCCTGCATGTCGAACTTAAGCTCGCAGTACCTATGCGGACTAAAGTTAACAACTGGTCATGGCACCAGTGTAGCGTTCTACCCCTCGATGTTATATCGAATCTTTCGATAAACAACGAAGAACAACTATTCAGGTTCCAGTTAAAACTTTATTGTCTAATAACACATAGGCATCAGCCGTTCTCGATCACAGTTACAGGTGGCAGAGTTTGAACTCTATAACAGGTTCGACACTAGGCCTTCTACTGTCTACAGTTGATATTCCACATACACCTCCTCTGTGCAGCAGCACAGAGGAGTACTAGGATATGGTAGCCGGGCAGCCGCCAACCATCGCTCACGATGGTCAGTCGGGGCTGGACTGACCCTGAGGAAGGCCGTACAACGGCCTTATATACACCGGAGTCGAGGGCCACGTGACCAAGTGGTGACGTGGCGCTGGACTCCAGCGCCCCCAGGCGTCGGGCAATAGAGGTGCTCTCGATGTCGCCCACGAGGACCACGAAGGTACCTCGAAGACGACGCGGGACCACCACACAACATTTAGGTAGGGGTTTTGGGGCCTAAAAATGGGGTTAGTTGGTTAAAAATTTGCAATCTGGTGATGAAATTTGTTCGAAAATATGGTTCCCGCGGTGGGTCTTGCTATAAAAGGATTCGGAGCAAATTTTAGCATCAGAAAATGACTTATGACCGGCCAGAAAGGATTTGTGCACTTTTTGCTGAGAAAGGAGAGCCGCAGAAAAAGAACAATGATCGTCCATGCCAGGCTGATCGTAATGCCAACGGGGATGGTGTACTTGGCAATCGTGTTGGTGGGCCTCTTTGGGTGAGTACTGATGTGATATATGTGCTTAAATTTCAGTGGCGATGGTTAGTTGGATGTGGTGCCAGTGGTTTGACACTGGTGTATTTGTGTGATTTCAGGGTTGTCCTGTTATGGGTGTTGCTCGGGTCGGTGCCGGCCCAGTGCCACAGGATCCGCGGGCCATATGATGGCCCTGAGAAAGGGGCCAGTGGGCCCTGCTTGGTGTGTTCCTGACCAGGCTGGTGCGTAAAAATTGATTAAATTGGTTGCTAATATTGATGTGTCTGAAAGTTTTAGTTGTAGATTTGAATCTTGTTTTTGAATTTTGATCTGGAATTCGGAATTTCGCTAGAATTGTGGGTTTTTATTGGGGGTTTTGAATTGTTTTTCAGAGGTAGGCGCATGTGCGAGCGTTGGGGCTGTCAGCATTGCGCTTACTGAAGAAAAAGGAATGAGGAAGGGTGAAAGAGCGAAAGAAGAAAAGGACTAATTCCAGGTGGCAGGCCAAATGCGAAGACTGTGATTTAATGTGATTCTGTAATAAAAGGCTGTGATGATTATTTATGTGCTGGCCTGACACCTGATTTTGCTGTGATTCTACTAATAATATACCTAAAATCCACCACCAGTCAGAAGTTTTGTTGTTTATTCTGGGCTTCTAAATTGCATGGGTGGTCTTCTAATTTACATGCGGGGTGGTGTTGTTAACTTGGGGCAAAAACAAGTCTAGTGATATTGATAACAAGTGCTTATGTTATTGTTTTGACGCAGATATTGAGTGCGGGTGTCCTGAGTGACGTTAATGTTGTCATGCCAACGTGGGAAAGTGCGAAAATCTGACGGGGAGGCCGACGGCACTGGTGAGACGCTTTGCCGGCGTTCTGACACAGTGTTTGGCGGGGAAGCCGGACGCGACGTCAGAAACAAGATGGCGACGTCTCAAGATGTGAGTCTCAAGATGTGAGTCGAAAAAGGTGTTATTGTGGGTCGAGACTTTGAAGTGGGAGTGTGAGGTGTTATAAAATGGTGGGATTGTAGGTGGGATCAGGTTCTAGAGCTATAAAGGATGGGGATGATCCCCACATGAAGGTGTTAGGTGCGGCTATCCGGTGGATTTGGGTGACCGGGAGAGTCCATTGTTGAGGGGTGGCCGGCGGTTTGTCTTGATCCCAACATGAGGATCAAAGGAGGTTTCTAAGGAAACTTACTGCGGTTAGATGTAGTGGGTTGTGTGAGCATCATCTCCTGTGGCTTATAGGTATATTTGTCCTTCTTTGGTTGGTGCTGGAGTGGGATGTATTTTGTGAGTTCTGCCGGGGAGTCATAACGATCTGCCGGCCAGGACTCACAAGGTAGCTCTATGTCAGTGTCGCTGGAAGCTAACTGAAAGTCAGGCTGTCCTTCTGAGGAGATTACCACTGTCATATGGTGGGCTCCTTTTAAGATCCTGTACAGCGGCACTCTCCATAGAAAAGGTACTGGGGGATAGCGCTGTAGCGGGATTTGCCTGACCTGTCCTCCAATTATTGTTTTGATGTCGGATTTCCAGTGGAGATCAAGGTGTCTGCCGAAGGGTACTGTAAGGCGGGCTGGAGAAACCTTGGGGGCTGTGATGGTAGGGGCCCAAAGGTTCTGCCCATAAATAATTTTGCCAACCGTGTCCTGTGGTTGTCCTGCTTGCAGTAGGGCCAGTGCCAGAGGCACCTTTTGGCAGCGATCCAGGTGATGTACATGGAGATAATTAAGAAAGTCCATGTGAACATACTGTCATAGCGGCCTGGAGATTGGGTGTATCCAAATTCTGTAGGCGGGGCTGTAGATGAGACAGGCCAGTCCTTGTTGGCTTGTCGTATGAGTTCCTTAAATCGGTTCCAGCTCTCAGCGTTGGCCATCTTAGGTGTTCGAGTTGCTGAGACTAGTGTGATAAAGCGCGCCAATTGATTGACACAAAGATGGTTTTTAAGAGTTATTACACAGCAAAGTAGTGCGAGAAGGGGTGACACTAAGTGTAGCCAAGGTGAGAGCTGGAGATGGTAGCTTAAATGTACCAAGGAGCTGGTGGACAGGAGGGCGGATTGGTCTTTAAGTCCCTGTGCAGCCTTTTTAAGGGTTAGGGTCTCCTGAAAAAGTGGGGCTATTTTCTGGTTATGTAGGTGTCTTAATTTTTCGAAATTTGGTAGGTGAAGGGTCCAGGGCATGGTTGCTATGGTGATGCCGGAAACATTGGCTGGAGGTTGACCAAAATGTCGCCACAGTAGTAGGTCAAAATAAGCATTTGATATGGGCTCTAGGGTGAAATTTTGGGTGCAGGATAAATCAGAATTGGTTAAAAACATACTGGCATTTTTAATAGAGCACAGACATGGGACTGAGATAACCGAGTATGCACTATTTTTAATTTTGACTTGGCCTGAGTCGGTGCATTGGAGCATGGAGGTGGGATGGTCGGTTATTAATAGGAATGTACTGCGAGATAAGGGTTTGATGAGATTTGGTAGAGGTGCTGCCATGTGTGCTTTAAAGCTGCAGGTATGGTGCACAGCATCTGGTAGGTCTAAAAATAGGGATAGAGTGCATGTGGGGTGGGTGGCCGACAGCAGAGGTAGGGGTAGGTTACAGCTGATAAGGTGGCCGAGGTCACACGTATCTAGGTCAGCTTGTGTAAAATGTATGTAGTGTGAGTGGGTCTTGGACATAGCCAAGTAGCCGGGAAGTAGCTTCACCTGGGTGTGACCTACTGACTTAGTGTCGGAGGTGTCGAAAGGTACGGGGAAGGTTTCTATTCTAAATATAGAAAAGGTGCTTCCCCCTCTGGTTATGGGTACTGGTATGGTTATTAACAGGCTTGAGTTATGGCTCCAGTGCACATGTACCCGGCGCCTATAATAATAACTTATGGGTAGGCCTTCTAATATAATGCCGTGATGTGCCTCGTGCAGGAGGCTGGATAAATTATTTAATCCTAAAGTAAGCTCGTCCTGTGTAATAATGGATGGAGGTAGGGTGCCCTCAATTAGATTATTGATAGTTAAAAGCAGATTTTCAAAATCATTTTGAAGGTCAATTAACGATTCTATTTGCTGCTGTGAACAGCATGGAATAGAAGGTGTCTTGCCTGGATTGCAGTTCTAATTTTAATAATATTGATGAGATGTTGGAATTTAAATGCTCTAATTTTCCGGAAATAAAAGATAGAGGGTCATCGGTGTCATTTTGGAATTTTGAAAAGATGTTAACAGAGTTGTAGTTGAACTCAGAAATACTTAACAGAAAATGGGTGGCCAATTCTACCACATGCATTTTAGTGGCTAATCTTTTATCCAGGTCAGACATTTCAGAATTTAGAATATCAATTTCTGGTTGTGTCCCAAGGCCAATTGAAGCTCTTAAAATGTCTCCAATGACTTGGCCAGGGGCATTTTTAGCTTGCCTGATGTTTGGAGGTGAGGTTAATTTTGATGAGGTCTCTAGTGTAGTTTTTGACTTGGAGAATAGGCTTTGTATCATGTTGTCTAGGGCATGGGCTGTGTGCTTAATGTATGGGGGTGCATCAGCGCTGATAAGTTTTTCTGGCCGACTTAGGTTTTGGTCAAAGGTCAAGTTAAGGCTAAAGGTCAATGGATAGTCCATGTAATTGGCTAGTAGTGTTTGGGGTAACTTGGTAAACAATGCGCCATAGTTGGGTCTGAAGATGGTGTTCAGACTGGTGACTGGGGCTGAGGCACAGGTGAGATGCAGATGTAGGAATATACAAGCTGCTAGGATGACTGCTGCCCTAGAAAAATGAGAAAAAGGGTTGAGAATTTTTGAGGATTGTGAAAAATTTAGATGGTGGGGTTTATTTAAACAGCATTAGCTTAGTCACAGAGAATGGGAGGTTAGTAGGGTCAATTATTTACAAGAGGTGGGGGGGAATTGTGGGGTGGTGGGGTTGTGGTGGCATGATGGAGGTTCATGGTGCTGGACTGGTGCCTGTTGCCACAGGCTGTATCTGGGAACAAAAAACAGACAATGTAAAGTAATGAAGTACAGATAAAAGGTGTCGGACTAGAAATTAAAAGAAGAACTTATTTCTCATGGCAAAAATGACAAAAAGTATTACTTTGAAAAAATTACAAAAAAATAGTTAAGGTACTTGCCCTATACTTCCTCCTCGATCTCATCTCCGATAGGATAGCACCTCAGAGCATAAGAGTCATTAACAGATCCCAGCCACCTCAGATCCACATATATATGATCGACTTGTCGAAGTCTGAGATGATCTGTAAATAACAAAATGTTTTGTTTTTAACAAATGTCTTTGTTGAAGAGTTTATTCCTTATTGATGTATTCTTTATGTCAAATTTCATTAAAAAAAATGTTAAATTTCATGCTAAATTTCATTACATATAAAGGATATAAAAACTGAAGAAGCAGAACAAACAAAAAGTATAAAGAAGTGGAAAAATAATACTTACAGTCGTGTTGATAGAATGATACACTTTGCAACAGACATAAGAGGCCTCATTCTGCTCAGGTGTCTTTATAGGAATGTGGGTGCCATCCACAAAACCAAAGACGTACTTCTTCTTCTGTTCCTGGTTGGAGCCCTTGGGTTTGTGGCGATACACTTTCAGAGCGTTTTCCATCTTCTCTTCCATGACTCAGGCCACTTTATAAACAGGCATGACTCAGGCCATTTTATAAACTTGTTCCTCTGCTTATCCCTTACGTGCCCAGATTAGCAAAAGTGCGCTCTTAAGCATGTGTACATGTTTAATAGGCCACCATGGGTTCAATATTTATCAGATTAGGATGATTTCAACACCAGAAGGCTCGTTATATCAAGAGCTTTCTAACGATACCAAATTTGACATGGTGCATTAGGTACATAATTATTAGTAGATCTCATTGAAGAAAATAATGAATTGAAAATAGGCTTAAAATACATGAAAAGTGCGCGCTCTAGCCATGAGAATAATGGGAAAATACAGAAAAAATCATTAAAGTCACAAAAATATTGATAAAAATAACAAAAATATTGATGAAATACTTTCCCTGTGATTTTGTCTAAGGAATTCAATTTTAATGCATATCTTTTTCAATTTCCATCAATATAGCTGTCATTGAAATGTGAAAATAAGGTTTTATGAACTGAAAATAGCCTACTGCCATCGGAATCTAAAAAAAAGGAGATTTTCTGGGCACCTTCATCCAAATCAGCCTATTTCAACATCTTTTGCCATCATCATTCCCTACTGACTCATATAATAATCTAACCCATACTTCATGTTACATTTTCTGGAAGCTATTGTACTGCCCTCTTTGTTATAATTTGAATAGGTACTTTAATTAGGACATAATATAGGTAGTAGCCTCTGATATGTCAAATTTGTTGAATAAATCAGGTTTCTAAAAATAATTCTGGGCACGAAAGGGTTATAGAAGAACTCAGTCACATCCTTAACAGAGCGACACAGCAATGTACGAGAGACATGCTGAGTGTCCCCTGTGGTGCTATAGAAAGAACCCATAGCAAAATACCTGAGGACCAGGCATAGCTGAAAAAAATAAAAAATAAAATATAAATACATGTGTAGAGGCAAGGAGAAAGGGTGCTCCATGCTAAAAGTTAACTTTGAAATTCAGATCACTAGCTTTACAGTGATATATTGCATGATAGGATACTCCTGTTAGTTTTGGAGGACTGGCTTGCTAAATATGGGTAGGTATGGCCATTTTGTGAATGTCAATTAGCTCTACATCTAATTGGTCATGAGATACATCTATAACTAGCATAATTTATGCTAATTAGCTAAATTAGCATAAATTTTCATTCTTTTGCCCATAACTTTTGATCTAGAACTGGTATTTTCATTCTGTTTTCGCCATAGTGGACCTTATGAAACGTTCATTCAAATGGGATCATTGATTTTCTTATTTAGAATGAAAATCATGTTTCCATGGCAACAGAAATCAACAAAAATGACTATTTTAGTCCAAAAACATTCTTTTTAATGCCCAATATGGAACCTTTCCCCCAATAAAAGAACGTTTTATCAAAAATCATTAAATTCTCCATAAAAAAGTAGCCTATAGCAGTTTTAGGCATATTTTTCCTATTCTAGCCCATAGTAGTGCCCCCTGGTGGCTAAATCAGGTACTAAATCCTGCAGGAACCCCCATTTATGCTTGCTGGCTCACACATTTGCTGATATTTTGTATGGGACTTAGCCGAAGAAAATTTTTAACAAAAATTGACAAATATTTCATTATTAATCTTCCATTTCTTTATTATTTTTTATTGGGAATTTCTTTTCGTTTTATATTCTTTATAACTTACTCTGTCCAAGTGGGACAGTCCCCCTCCTCTCGTGGTACCTTTGAATGCACTGTGTTGGCTGTATTCGTCAACCAACCTCTTGACAACTGGTTTAGTGAGCCTGTAGCAGGCCTGAAACTCAGTCTCGTCGTAAATGGTGAAAGGAGACCTCCTTACTTTGATTTTTCTCTGCTTTCGACCTAGAGAATCTCTCGTTGGAGAAGGAGCCATGTTCAATTTTCCCCTCGCTAAGACAGGAAGTGACCCAGAAAAGGAAAATTACTCTGGTCTCCCCCTCTTAGTTCGGAAAAAAATGTCAGAACGATGGTCCTTATGATGATTGGGCACCTAATATTTAATCTGGGAAAATGAATCGTTGTAACATGAACGTAAGGAAACGAGCGATAGTTACGCTAAGAGAAAAAGTTTGTGTAACGGAGGTTTTATCATTAGACTATAACGAGAATTTCTGGTTGGAAAATCAGAGCGACTATTTATATTGTGTAACGCACTTCGCTCCCTACGAGAGTTGTAATGTAACAAGACCTGTTTGTGTAATGCCCCCCAGGAGTTAACCTTAAATTAAAGGATTATTCAGGTCATAGCCCATAGAACATTACAACAGTTTATGCGCGTACCGCTCGCGTTACGGGATTATGACTCAAATTTGGATCACTAAAATCTGTGCAACTTGAGATTTAATTTGCCTATTGTTTATGTATACCACTTGTATTATTTGATTCTTATGTGGATTTTCTATGTTATTCTAGTTCTTACGACAGAAGAATTCAAAATTTCGTCTTAGTGACCAGAGAAAGAGGGCTACTGAAATGATGATACTCACCCAAGTAATTAAATAAATATATGTAATCATGCACTTATCATAATAATACATGTAACTACTATTCAAATGAAAATCAAGTATTGAAAAGCTGTGGTTCTGGGCATGACCTTGTATCTAAATCCATATAGTCTCTACCACACCAGGCCCACAAATCACCTGTCTGGATAATTCAGGTGAACATTTAGCCCTGTGCACCAATGCTTCAATATGTGTCCACTCCTAAGAGCGACATTAAACCCTCTTGGTCACATGACATCATCTACGAATGCAGCATTGGTAAACAGCTAACTAGGAAACATCATGCCAACCCTACATGGTTGATGAAGTCCCAAAGAGGTAAGGGCAAATGGTGGGATGGTTAACTCAACCATTGGTATGCCTGATACTAGTACATGTAGGTAAGGGCAAATGGGAGGATGAGTAACTCATACACTGGTATGCCTGAAACCAGTGTATTAAGCTAATAGATCATGGATATTGGAGCCCTAGGGGAGTCTATGCTGGATATACCCTCGCCGCTGCGCGGCTCGGGTATATCCAGCATAGACTCCCCTAGGGCTCCAATATCCATGACCTAATAGGTTTATACCACCATTTCCTCCATTTTGTATCAATTTCTTACCTGAAATCCAAAGAATATAGCCAGGCGAAGACATTTTGTAAAAGCAAGCGATACGGCCCGTGGCCGCTCTGTGCGGTACCTCTCCCGGCAAGGAACAAAAACAATGGCTTCGCGCAGAGCGGCCACGGGCTGCGACTAGCGTACGATGGAAAAATCAATGGATTCTTATTTATATCGAAGAAAATGGAGAAAATTAGCACGCATTCCTCGTCTATGGATAGAAAACTTCTTGGGATTTCAATATTATTACATGTCAAGGTTGGAATCAAGACGAAAACTGACTGGAAACATAGCAGGTTAGAACTTATTTACTTTCGCATTGGATTTCATCACCATTCAGTGTGGCGCTATGGCTAAGGCCTTCGCCTACCACCACTGCGGCCGGGGTTCAATCCTCATACGAGTTGGGACGATTTTTCACATTGAAACAATGGCGAGACTAAATTTCTATGTCTGCCAGCGTCTCCCAAAATATTCTAAGTCCAACTTGACCCTGAAAAAGTATATACCAAAAATTTCAAAAATGCACATGGGTGGTATATGCAGAATAATGCACGGCTAAACTGCATATAAACCCACCGGAAGTTCCGAAATCGTGGTATAAATATATAAGTGGGCAGATGAGGGGAAAGGGCCCTCCCTGCGGGATTTTTAGTACTGGATTTGGCCACTAGGGGGGCTACAACAGCTAGATATGTGAAAAATAGACCAAAAATGTACTTTTTTGCACAGAAAAAGATGATTTTCTCGAAAACGTTCTATTTCCTGGCACTTCCTGTATATTTAGAATGCAAATGGAACGTTTTGAATCCAAAACAAGGCCTAAATAAGGGTTCTGAGAGAAATGTGTTGCCATGGCAACCAGAATTGTATTCCAAATAGAAAAACAAATTATGTTAACTTATAAATTGATTCATAGAGATTCATACACTGAAAAAAGTTTAAAGATACCACTTCTAGATCCAGAGATATGCCCAAATGTATGGGAAGGGATGGTCATTTTTAATTGATTATTCAAATCATTATGCTAATTAGATGCCCAATTTTATTAAAACAATGAATGATATAGCTTATTTGCTATATTGATACAGTTATATTATTCTATATTCATGAAGCAATATCTCCAAGACTACAAGTACCATCTGCAAGTGTTATACCTCATTTTAAAGCTGATAACATCACTTTTAAATTTCACATTTTACCGCGGAGGACCCTTTCCCCTCATCTGTCCACTTATCATAAATTTCCAATGCAGTGCTGGCGAGTAGAATCGCTTTATTGCATTGCAGCATCATGACAAATTAAAGAGCATGCATGCTGTCCCAACAGGTTAAATTTGTCATCAAATGACAAGCTCCCCTGTCTGTCCTTTGATGCTTAAAAGTACACAGTTGTCAATGGACCATTCTGGGTATTATTATTATTTTTCATATTTACTAATTTCTTCGCCATATAAAACCCAAGCTCTGCTCACGATCCATACTTAACAATCTGCTGCGTTCCTCAACAGGAACCAGGATCCTTTAGTTACCACAAATACATTTCTTCCATGAGGCTCTGTGACATAATGTAGACGGATGTAATAACATTCCAATCATATCTACACCCACACAGCCCCGCTGGAGGATGTGGGATCCACCTGTGGTGCCATATTTGGAATGAGAGAATATTTCACAATCTTCTCTCAACCCTCATCAACATGATTAACGCACAGGTGGCAATCTCTCCCTATGACACGTGTCCCTATTTCATTGAGCCACGTTTATAGAATATTTCACAACACTGTGAGCTGCTCTAGCCCTTAGTATATAAGGTAGCTTGAGCAGCTCCCAATCATCTCTCCCAACTTACACCTTACACCTATACCTAGAACCTACGACAGGTTGAGCTATAGGATCGGAGGCAGAGCTTAGATCTTGGCGAGTGTTATCATTGTTACCACCTTTATGAAACACTCATGTCAGCTATGCAATAAAAGGATCAACTGAACTTCCCTGGATTCCGTGTACATTCACTTCACCACATGTAACCGTTCGTTGACACGATGGTGGATGAACCCTCCAAGAATATCCCACTACCAACCTCTCATTAAACATGAGCAATAGTGAGACATCACCTAAGGAGCCAGCTTCAAAACAACGCACCTTTACATCACCTGGGCTAGACGCGCCCAACCAACCCACGAGTGATACTACACACCACCTCCAGAGGCAAACTTCATCTCCAGACGCACTGACATTGGATCCAGTTTTACCTACAGCACTGCAGGCCCACGTATTACAACCTGTGAGTACCGGTATTGAGCAATTTTCCTCTACAATAGTGGACCACAATACTGGAGCACACACCAGTACGCCAGTATCACTACCTGCACCAGGATTAGACATCACCTTACCTGGTTACTCACAAGTAAATTCACCGCCACTAAGACTTTCTGGTATAACTAGCCCAACCTCTGAGGCACCAGTGGACAATACACAGAGCCACTTGTACCTCGATTCACACCTGGAGGACAGAACACCAGAACTTCAAGCCGCCCTCCAGGATATCACTACCCCACAACCCACAACACCTAGTGCACCTGCATCTGCAGCACAGACTAATCCAGGTGCAACTTCACATAAACCACCAATTTGTGAGGAGCCAGTGGTTGTGGACACAGACTCTGATGCTTCCCTAGATGCTGATTACTGGAGAGACAGAATCGGATCAGCAGTTTCTAGGTGGAGAGCAGCCTATGAAAACGGTGTAGGCAGGGTTTCCAATAACGACTCTAGACACCCGGTAGGAGACAATCCAAACTTCTCACTCAATATTAATAGACTATTGGATAAGTGGCTTGACCCTACTGTTACCCAGCCAAACCGATACCAATCCACTTCTGAAGAGGAGGACCTGTACCCCCCACCTGTGTACACACCTACACAGCCACTTAGAACCAGGTCAGTGGACTCACCACCCAGGCAAGGCTCTAGATTTAGAAGGAGGGCCCAATCAAGTTCACCTCTTAGAAGAAGAACCCCCACTGGTTACAGACTACTGAGAAGTGTGGACGGAGCTACAAGCAGGTCTCATCTCGTAGCTACAACCCCGCTACTCAATAGAGGCAATGGGACGCCTTACAACTCACCTCATCTTATCGGTTCACCTGGAGAAGATACTGAAGTAACCTTTCCCCGCCGACCCAATATGGCAATGTCCCGAGGTCAGCCCCCCCCAGTATGACCAGGAGGACATGAGGAGAAGTCTTGTCAGGGACTGTACTAACGCTGTCAGTGAATCTCTCTCTGAGCTATTAGCCAAACACGTGCACACCCTATCCACTGAAATTAAAAATCATGGACAGGAACACTCAGATCAGTTGGCTAGAGTACACCTCAGGTTAGATGACATGGAACGCTGGAAGGAGAATATGGAATGCAACACCGCCCACAACTTCAGGCAGGCAGAACAAGGCAATATGGAAGTCCTCAGAAGATCCGAGGATTTCACATATCAAATGACTGACCAGCTCAGCAAAAACATGGACTCAATGAGGCTTGACCTAATGAGAGCTATTCAAAGCCATTCTAACAATGCCGACGCCACCAACTCCAACCAAACTGCCACCAGCGCCCAAGGCAACTCAGGACATACACAATCCACTCCTCCTTACCCTACGGCACCTGACTACAGCACCAGCCACAATGACATGACAGGAGCAAGGCTGAGCCCACCACATATCAGTAACCAAAACAAAGCATCACATGCACTACACCAATCTCCAGCAGCTAGTGCACCAAACACCCACCAGGGGGCGACAACATCTTGTAACACAGCGCCTAATCTAAACCAACACGGTGGCCACGTGGTTAATGGTGTTTACAGTCCCCAAGGACAAACAAGCAACCACTCTGGACTACCATATCCTCCTAGGTATGATCATATAGCACACTCCACACCGGTAGTGTACCAGGGAGGATACCATGGCGCTGAGTATACCAGATTTTCCCCTAGTGGAATGAACAGCGACAAGCTCACATCTGCCCAGTTAGGCTCATTCAAGAAGCCTGAACCTTTTGATAAACCGACGCCCTACAGGTCTGCAGCAAAATTTCTGACTGAATTTAAATTCTTCATAAGGAATGTGCACGCCAAAAGGCCCGACCTACATGCAACTTGCCTGTACACTTTTCTCAAAGGGAGGGCAGCTCAGTGGTTTTTCAGCAACATAATGGACAAGCCCATCATGCAAAACAATGACGCCGTCTATGAAGCTTTCTTGGCGAGATTTGGCACTCCCGACCTCAGTACCATCCTCAAGGGATACAGAGCCAGGAAACAAAAGCCAAATGAAACCACTGAGGACTACCTTGCAGACATGACCATGTTGTTGTCCAATAGCAGCCTGGACGAGGCTTCACAAGTGGACTACCTTGTAAATGGCCTCAGACCCGAGCTGAAAAATGTTGTTGTAGCTAAGTCTCCCAAGACCTTACTGGAAGCTGAACAATTAGCCATAAATCAAGAACTGAACCTCGAGGCTATAAAAATCGCTCAGAATAGCTCAGCAGAGTTATGTGCAGTAGGCTACAATAAGGACCACAACAGATCCAGAAAGGATAAATATCAGCGCGACCACAAGAAAGAAGACAGACTGCCCAGTAGTAACTACAACAAGCAGTATGAAAATAAATTCAAAAACAGTTACAGAGGAAGGTCCAAGTCTTCAGACAGATCCTATCCCAAGGACTACAGATCTAACTCCAAAAATAGATCCGATTATAAGTCTCCAGGAAGAGATAGGTCAAAAGACAGATCAGAACAAAGATCAAGATCCTCTGATAGCAACAAGAGTTTTGTCTTCATACCAGTTGCTGGACAGCCAAATAACAATAAAAATGTCTCCTTCATGGTCCAAGCTGACTTCACCATCCCAGACAATTGGGTACAACAGTCATTGAAGAAGTCCAGAGACCCAACCCCAGGCAGGAACTACTCCAGAAGCCATTCAGGATCTCAGTCTGAGGCCGACAATGACAGCCCCAATAACACACAAGATGAATAGGGATCAGCGGAAGGCACTCAATCACCTAGTGACCCCGACCCCACCCGGAATACGACCATCGAATTATCCAAGGACACTTCTCGAGATGCTGATGCAGAAATGAATTCAGTAGACTCTCAATCATCCAGTTCGAATTATACCAACTTCTTAAACACCAATGAGAATTCAGACTCCAGTGATGACGAGGACGAATATGAGGACCAGAGCCAGAGGACTTCAATCCTGAAACTGAGGATCAAATCCGAGCAGTATGGGCAGCAAGGTAGGGCCATTTACGTTGATACAGAATTAACCAAAGGTGCAGTTTCTGTAGACATAAATAAATACTTGTATAGAGCTCTTGTTGACTCCGGCGCCTCACTTTCTTTTATTAGCCAAAAAATGGCTGACAAAATCGCGAACACTCCAAATTTTAGACACGGGAGACGCGCGCGACTGACAGTTTTATTAGCTGATAAAACTCCCATCCAAGTAAATCACTCCATGACTGTAACATTCCTCATTGGTGGCCATGAATTCAGATCCAGATTCCATGTGGTACCTGAACTGAATCATCCCCTAATTTTAGGAGTAAACTTCATGACCAAATACAAAGCCAAAATTTCCTTTGGACCGACTCCCCCATCGCCCAACTACATCAGGGCAAACAAAAATGTTGATATTCCACCAAACACTGAAGCCACTTTCAATGCAGTCGTGATAGGGAATAACAACATTGTAGGGAAAACTGGATTGACTGAGAACTCAGGTTCTACCCTACCGGTACTTATTAAGCACGCCATAGTTAAACCTAGATCAGACCTTAAAATAGTACCAGTAACAGTAGCTAACCCAAATGACTTCCCCATCAAGATAAAAAGACACATGAACCTCGGTGTATTTAGACTTTTCAACATCAAAAAGGCTGTACCCATTGGTGCACTCAATAGCGCCCATTCACTCAACAGTGTAACAACAGAAAAGGACTTATTCCCAATCAATTGTGGAGAGGATCCCATGGACCAACTCCCCAAAGGGAATGAACCTTTGAAGTATAAAATCTGTGAAAAACTCTCTGAAATTCAAAGACAACAGATCAAAAACATCGTTGAGGCCAATAGGCAAGCCTTTGTCCTAAATGAAAGTGCCATAGGTCTCAATGTAGAAAATGAAGTTAAACTGGAATTAAAACCAGACTTCAAACCCTGCAACAGACCGTCGTATAGGATGTCCCCCCACAAAGAAATTTTTCAAAGGGAACTCCTGAAGAAACATTTAGAACAAGGGATAATAGAAGAGTGTACCAAGCCCTGTGAGTGGAACTCACCTGCCTTTTTAGTGCCGAAACCACAAGGCGACAGGTCAGTAGCCTCTGGCTGGAGAATTGTAGTTGACTACAGATGGGTAAATGAGAATTTAAAAACCTTCTCTTACTCATTCCCCAGAGCTGACGACCTCATGCAGCAGATAGGCAGAACGGGCGCCAAATATTTTCCAAATTGGATGTCTACAGCGCCTACCACCAGATTCCCCTAGCAGAAGAATCTAGGCCACTTACCACTTTCTCTGCCAATGGCACGAGATACATGGCCAAAGTTCTCCCTATGGGACTCAAAACTTCAGGCCTATCCTTTATGAATGTAATGGAACAACTCCTCATGAAATGCAAGTATAAAAATGCTGTAGCATATGTGGACAATGTGGCCATTTACAGCCCCACGTGGGAAAGGCACTTACAAGATCTGGACGAGGTTTTAAAACTTTTTATCAGAGGAAACATCAAACTGAAATCAGAAAAATGCGAATTTGGAACTACCAAAATGGAATTTTTGGGTTTCAATGTAGACCAGCATGGTTTGTCACCATCCCCGGACAAAATAGGACCTGTCAAAACCTTCCCCCCACCTAAAAACATCCATGATCTTAGATGTTTCAATGGTATGGCACAGTTTTACAAAAGGTTCATCAGAGGTTTTGCTCATGTCATGAAGCCCCTTTATGAGGCGACAAAAAGCACCTTTAAATGGACCACTGAGTGTCAGAGAGCCTTTGAAAAAATTAAAGCTGCTATCTGTACTGAGGCTGTGCTGAAATTCCCGGACTATAAGAGACCTTTTGTCATCTTTACCGACTCAAGCAATTACAGCTTAGGGGTTGTAATCACTCAGGTAGATGACTATGGTTTCTATAGACCGATTGAATTTGCAGGGAGAGGTTTGACACCTCAAGAGTCTAGGTATGGAATAACTGATAAAGAACTGTTAGGAATAGTTTTTGCAGTCAAAAAGTTCCACCATTATGTGGATGGAACTCACTTCAAAGTATACTCGGACCACACCGCCCTGGTTTCCCTTTTCAACAAAAAGGAAAATATAACCAATGGAAGGTTAGCCAGGTGGGTCGACACAGTCATGTCCTACGACTTTGAAGTCAGGTACCTGCAAGGCAGAGCCAATATTGTGGCAGACTTTCTCTCCAGGAGGAAATACCCGCCCGGCTCTGATGACCCAATTCCAATCAGGTCTCAAGGTAAAATAATACTACCTCCTAAATCAGTCAAATTCTCCGACATTACCATGACCAAAGTCTTCAAATCAAATGACCCAATTCCCAAAAATCCAGTCCTCATGGGACCGCCTAGGTCCATACTAAAAGGAGGACAGATTTGGGGTAGCACTTCCAAGAAACCAAAGGGTGTGATTGCCAAGAAAGGTAGCTCTGAGAGAGAAAAACTCATCTCCATTCAAACTGTGCCCGAGCTGTGCATTTTAACTCGATCTAAAGCCAAGTTACCAGACCCAACCACACCCCCACAGCCCAGCAAATCAACCAGAAGTAAACAGACCCGCCCCACTAAGGTCAAGGACACCAAGACCAAAACAAGGGGCCGACCACCCAAATCTAGGTCACCCAGAGTATCAGTGAAATTAGCTAATACCAGAAGGGCTAAGTTATCACACAAAGTGATAGCCATGGCTGAACGAGCGATAAGCCAGCTATGTAAACACCACTCCCTAACCCCATCCAGGGAGACACTGATACAGGCACAGCAGGAGGATGTTTTCTCAAACTCCATGCTGTCATACATCAATAAGGGTGAATTACCAGAGGACCCCAGCCTTAGCAAACAGATACTGCTAAACCATGACCAGTTCATGATTTTAGATGAAGTCTTATTCAGGATCACCAAATCAACCTATGGAGACAGTTTAGAGCCTACATTACAAATAGTGATGCCAGAAAAGTGGGCAGAATCACTAATTGAAGCCACACACTGCTCGACATTAGGAGGACACCTTGGTCCCACTAAAACATACGCAGCAATCAGATCCAGGTATTATTGGCGTTCCATGTTCAAACATGTCTTTGACTACTGTGGCACTTGCCACACATGTCTCACAACAAAGAAAAGACCAAAGCACCTGAGAACCCCAATGACCCTGAGAGACCCTGTTTTAACAGCCTACACTCACCTTACCATGGATACCATCGGTCCTTTCACACCTGCTGTGGATGGATCCTCATTTATCCATGTTGTCACAGATCATGCCACCAGGCACATCACTGTTTGGGCCACAAAGGATAACACCAGCGCCGAAGTAGCACTAGGATTTTTCCAAAGGGTTATTTGTGTTTTTGGAACCCCATCAGTCCTGAATACAGATAACGCACAACAGTATGTGTCCAAATATTTCACATCCTTTTGTGATAAATTCGGCATCAAACATGTGACAGGGAGTGCACATTGGTCAAAATCACAAGGTCTATGTGAGCGTCAACATCAAACAATAGAATCTTCACTCAGAGCCTTTGTCTCCAAATCACAGAAACATTGGTCGACCTTCCTACAAGCTATAGCATTCAGCATAAACAACACTGTATGCAGCGTGCTAGGATACTCACCCAATCTTTTGGTATTTGGAAAACAAACACATCTCCCAACTGAGTCTTCCCTCTCATTGATCAAACAAACTGAAGAGATCAAAGACAAGGAAAAATTGGTCACCGCCTTACTCAGCTTAAGAGATGACATCCAACTTAAGGCAGCTGAGAGCATGGTCAAACACCATAAAAAGATGAAAGCCAGATATGACGCCACTGCTTCCCCATGCACCTACAACACAGGTCAGCTTGTGTATTTACACATACCTAACCTGTTGGTAAAACAAACGAGCAAAAAGCTGCAGCCCACCTATAGTGGACCATACATCATAATGAAAATGACTTCACCAGTAACTGCAAAACTAAAAAGGCTACAGGATGGTAAAGTATTGAAAAAATCAATACATGTATATAGATTGAGGAGACCAATCACCAAGGCCAGCGCCAAGGCTGTGATCAAAAGACTGCAGTCTGGGCCGATCAACACCTTGTATGACCCTGATCTAGATTCCACCCACATTGGTGAACCAGAATCCCCCGCAGTCAAAAAGAAAAGAGGACGACCTGCAAAGAAAGGACTTGTCACCTTTGCCCCTTCCCCAAAAAAGAAGACAAAGAAAAAGTCCACGAAAAAGAAATAGATTTTCAGAACGAACAAATTTTTTTTTCTCTCTCTCCCCCCCCCAAACACCCACCTTACCCCCCCCCCCACATTTACACACACCCCTCTACCTTTACCTCCAACCGGTGGCAGTTTTGGCCACGTGTTATTTCGTGCAATGATGTTTTCCCCACAATTTTCTTTTTCTCATCATTTATCTTTTTTTTTCTTTCATCCAAACCACATACCAATTACCTTTAACATCAAAATTTCTACACAAAACCCCAAAAGCCTTCTGGCTTACTTTTACTGATGGGACATCGTCAAGAATTTTATCTAGGGTTTGAAACTCAGACAGTCATATAATGATTGATTAAGGTTGGCACGCCACATAAATTACCCAAGGTCACAGCGTATTCTCGGTTCGTGGATCCTGATTTTAGGAACACGCATGCGCCGGTTTGTTACAAGCTCAGGGCTCCTCTATACCCTAAAGTATTACCAAATGACCACCTATTGTAGAAGAGCAGCACCTAGACATCCTGATCCGTGTTTATGCCTCTGTTTACCATCAGTACTGGAATGTTTGGTGAGACACTTAATCAAATAATTCAGCACGGTTCCCTGCTGTGTTATCACAACAGGAACAAGTGCACCCCAGCGGGCTGACTTATCTCAGCACCATAACCATCAACCCCCCTCTTATAACTACAAATATTCAGATCATCCAATGATCATCCGCACCCCATGAAGTGCATTAAATTTGCATATCACATTGATCAGGCGTATGCAAACCAACCAATAGCTAGGCCCCGTGCCATATATGGGTGAGACATACCTTATCGGGAGGCATGTAATGAGGAATTAGCCAACCTCATGAAGTGCTTATAAGCCTCACACCACCCCCACTTTAACCACTCTTACAAAATATACCAAACTCACCACATCCAGCCACTATGGAGCAAGCATCCGGAGACCACAGGACCCAAGTGTCGGGACTGCCATGCAACAAGCCCAGGTAGGATCGGTCTTATGTGTCCATTAGTAGCGTCATCAATCGTTCTAGCATGACAATGATGGAATCTACCATCATGTTGCCCAGATACCCATTACATGCCAATGGTAGTGTGCGCCCAGAGTGCTTTGTAAAATGCAATAGTTGAATTTGCAGTCCTTGTATGGCAGCCTGACTTTTCACAACCTTAGTTATCAACCTCTTGCGAAACCCCCCATCAGCCCATTCATCTATCTTAGTCTAACAACAAACCTATCAAACCTTTTCTTATTATTCACAACAGCCTCAGAGCCCCAGAGGTTAGACATGGAGCCAACTCAGGGTGGACCATCCACAGTCTTTTAGGCCCAAACGGCATCAAAAGTAAGGCCATGGATCTGTTCGAGATCAGAATAACTATCATGGAGCACAAAGACATGATCAAACGTATATCCAGCGAAGACTTAGGCGTATACCTAAACAACAAAACAGTTCAAAAAGAGCTCACCCTACAAGACCCAATTGTATTATCGGCCACCAAGGCCATGATATTCGATCTATGCAAAGATTTCCCCACAGTCCCGTTGTGGGACAGATTCAGTGAGGAAACATCAAGCTATATAGCACTCCTATGTGCCAGAACTCTAATTACCTCAGAAAAACCACTTAAAGAGCTACCAAGATATGAAACAGGTATTGGCAGATACAATGTCATAATCCAATCAACAAATCTTCAGACCCAGCTGGCAGTGTTTGAGATGGCTAGATACTCCCACTTATACAGTTAAAAGCTATCAACCCTGAATTGACCCAAAGACTTTAGACCTAATTTTGGCGAATCTCTACCAAAAATCTCGAAAATCTTTAGCCCTGTTAATAAAATTTTTGGAACACCCCCAAACCAGAAGACCCAGAGGCGCCCCAGGACAGATCATAGGTGACATTTTAAGAGCATCAATTGGCTTGAGCACGCAACCTGAAGTAGACTTGTTGAATTCCGAAATGTCCGACTTAGAGAAAACCCTAGCTTCTAAGATGCATGTGGTAGAATTGGCCACACATTTTCTCTTGAACATTTCTGAATTTAATTATCAATCTCTGAGCATCTTCTCCAGCATGCAAAATAACACGGATGACGCCCTGGCTGTGCTCAGTTTCAACCTCCAACTCTTGAGTAAGAATGTATCAAATATCTTATTCAACCTGGAACAACAAAGCAGACAAGACACTTATCATTCGATGTTATTTACCGCTGCTAACTCTCAGATTGAAGCGCTAATGAACCTGCAAAATGATTTAGACACCCTTCTGGACTCACTAACCACCTTAATGGAAGGTGAGCTACCTCCAAAATTAATTCCCCATAAAGTTATGGAAGATGGACTTAATAATCTATCAAGCTCTTTGTATGAAGCCAATAAGGGTATCATGATTCTTAATGTACCCACCGGTTTCTATTACAAGAGGAGAGTGCACGTGCACTGGCAAGACCAAAACAAACTTTACATCACAGTACCTATACCCATAGGATTAGGAGACAACATCTACTCCATATATAGAGCAGAGGCCTTCCCAGTCCCATTTGATACCACCAATGTAAACACTACTGGGTTTACACAGGTACAGCCTTTGCCTAATTATATAGCTATGTCTGCGTTCCAGTCACACTACATTGAACTGGACCACTCCGACTTAGATCTCTGTGATGTAAATGTTTTTATAACATGCAATCTGCCCCTGCCCATGTTATCTCCTAGGTACCCCACCTGCAGCTTATCCTTATTTTTAGACCTACCTGACGCTGTACATAACACCTGCAATTTTCGGGTCCACATGACAGCACAAATTCCCAACATTGCTAAGCCCATCTCCCAAAGCTCCTACATGCTTATCACTAGCTTCTCACCTTCAATAATGCAATGCTCAAACTCAGGCCAAATCGAGATCAAAAATGCAGCCTACTCTATTATTTCAGTACCATGCCTCTGCTCACTTAAAAACAGAGGCATGATAATGATCAACTCAGACCTATCCTGCACCCAAAACTTTACTTTAGAACCTATTGCCAAAGTGCCCGTTAATTTGCCCTTGTGGCGGCATTTTGGTAACCCGCCAAACAATATATCAGGAGTAACCATAGCAACCACCCTGACCCACCTAGACCTACCAAATTTTCAGCGCCTAAAGCGCCTTCACAACCAAAAATTTCTACCCCTATTTAAGGACATTTTAAACTTAAAAGGCGCTGCCACCAAAATTCATAATAAATCATCCATCCTGAGCACCAACTCACTCATACATCTAGGATATCACCTGGAGTTTTTCCCCTTGGTTACACCTGTTGTCGCCAGCCATCGCCATCTTGTGCTGCCTGATCACGTGTCGTGTACACATGCGCGTGGTATACTTAGCCCAATTAGTGACCATTCACAGTCGAGCAACGATGGCTGACGCAGCATCTTGGAACAAGCTTAAAGAAATGATCAGGAACACCAACCAAAATTGGCCTACGCGGACCACACCCCAGGAGATCACTACACCTGACTGGATTCAGATGCCAGGAAGGTATGATTCCATGATTGCCTTCCTAGGCATCATCCTCAGCTTGCTATTCATCAAAGCGGCGGGGAGACGCTGTCTTAGGCATTGGCCCTACGGCAGACAGGACCCCGCCCCCGGCACCTCAAGATTCGTGCTGAAGATACACTCTGGAGGGCACACATATGCCTTTCCAGTGGGATTAATGGTGTATGGAAGGAACCTTTGGCCAGCATCTATCTTGGCACCCAAACTAGCACCACCCAGGTTAACTTTCCCCCTAGCCCGTCATCTTGATGCGCATTGGAAGTCAGACGTCGGAATGATCATTGGTGGAAGACTGAGGACGGTGAGGCTGGAGAGATACCCTAGTTGCCCTTTGCTCTGGTGCATCCCCCTCACAATCATCCTCAGATCCAGACCCCACACGGTCACCCTGGCCATTGTACAGGAAAACCAGCCTGACTTCCAACTCACACCAAGTGAACACGAACTATCAGCCAGCTACAAACCAGTGCCACCTTTGACACGGAGAAAGGACCTACTCAAACGGGAAGCCCCTAAAGCCTCCACCAGTGGGACAACTCCAGCAGAGATGGCCCTGCTACAACTCAGGGAAACCCAACCACCCAAGGACCTATACTTATTCGACCCTACACTGGCTGAGAGGGCCATTAACACCATGGATGGTAGGTCTTTAAATTTTAAACAATTAGTTTCGGCTGATGTGGGGATCGTTGAGAACGCTCAGCATCCTCAGCGACCTCCACCGGCCACCCCCGAGGTTCCTCCCATAATGGACTCTCCCCAGCGCCCACAGGCCCGGTGACAACACTGGACGGTACCACCACCCTTATGTGGGGATGGCAGGTGCTGAACAGCGCTACATAGCAGACCGGATAGCCCCGAGACGCTGATGTGGGGATCCCCCTCCTATCCGGCGAGATCCCCGAGACCCCCCAAGGACCCCCCCCATAGGGCCCCATCCCAACAATACATAAAACCATGCCCACATATCGCAATATTCCGCCATTGTTTCACTTTGCACATCACTAGATCTTATCAATGACGACGCAAGGCCGTTCCACAACCCATAGACGCAGTCATAACGTCTGCACAAATTTTCGCGCCAGTCGCGACCCGGCGTCGCCATTTTTAAAGAGCTTCGTGATATGCAAATATCCATTAGTTTCGGTCACATGATCATTCTGACTCGATACATAGACTGAAAACAACAACATCAACACGTGCATACAACCTAACTTCATGATAAAAGGGATTACTCACGTCTTTTCTAAAACCCGTTCACTGCCGGCACCTGAGGCGCCAGCAGTAGGTAGGTGACCTGATGAATCCTATAAGAAAACAAATCCAAAATTAAATTACCAAAAGTTCGAGACAAATTCTCTAATTCAAAATTTTCCAAAACAAAATTCACACAACAACTTTTGCAAATTACTTACGTCCCATCCTCGTTGATAAAAACAGTAATCAAAAGGGCACGACCATCCGGAAAATGGAGAACGCCTTGGACGATCTCCATCTTGCTTAACTACTGATAAGATAGCCGGCACCCATATCTTATATAGGGCCAAGGCTATAGGCATCAAAACTCAAAATTTATTTCAAATCCGCGACCCCCACCCTCAAAATTCAATTAGCATACCGTATGCCAGAATGCCAAAACTCAAACCTTTTTCGCGACCTTTCAACCACCTTCATGAAATTTTAGGCCACTATTCGAAATATTTTTCAGGATTTTTATCTGAATAATCAGGTTCAGCACGGTAAAGCGACAGCTCGGTACCGCCACCCAGTGCGATACAAATTAACCAACTAAGCTTGCTTAGTTACACTTACCGCGTTCGATTCTTGTAATCAAATTGAGCTCTGTCAAGTTAATATTATGTGTCAAACAGCAAAATTCATAACACCTATTGGTTATCCTGTATTAACAAGGCCACCAGCTGACCCGAGCAGGATTTCACACCTCTGTTAATGGTTTGTTTTCACGGCTCTCTTCCCTACAGACCCCTCCTCTGGAGACCTGGCAGCCCCACTATCCGTCGGCCCTCCAGCCCTGGAGAAAGACAAGCCGGGGCTATCATCGTCAAGGAAGGCGACAGGAAGAAGAAGCAGCAGGGAAGAGGTCAAGCAAAATCCAACCCCACCAGCCGCGGACCCCGAGCCCCAGCAGCAACTTCCACCAGCCAGTGGAGGGAGCCAGCTAGAAAGCCCCATCTAACACCCAGGGGAACCTATGTGTCGGCAGCCTGTAGGCCTGGCACACCCAGGCCCCCAACCTACAAGCACAACAACAATTACTGCCGTCACATCAATGGGCAGGTATCCGCTGCCAGACTTTGCATACCGTGTTACCATCAGCCAAATGGGTTCCTGTGCCCTTGTGCTTATGACAACAAACCTAAGCCAAGCGGCAACAGGCAAAATTCCCCGCCCAGAACCATGTGGAAGCCCATGCCAGTTCGACCTAGCCCTGACACAGAGACAGATACAACCTCAGAGGACGGATCAGATGTGGCCACTGCTGGTGACTTAGCATCAGTATACTTAGACTTTTCGGACATTACCATCTCAGAATTCAGACCCATCAGATCCAGAAACCATCGTAAAGCTGAAGGCAGGTTCAAAAATTTCAACATCAAAGAACATCAAAACCTACCTCCAAATAGCATACACCCTAATCGACATTTCAGAACACACAAATAGAAATTTCACAGAATCAATTTTTTTGTACTACCCCGCCACTGAGATACGATTGTAAACAACTCCTCCATGCCTATACGTATTACTTGTTCTCTGTGAACGTAAATTTTTCTTTTTCTATCAGTATGTCAAATCCTTTTCACCGGATTCCTTAAAAAGCCTGTTCTCTTTAGGCCAAATGTATATATTAACTCAAGATTCTTTCTTTTTGATGAACATTATGAGACTAAAACCAAAATGGCCCCCTGGTTTACCTCTAGGCGCTATAAAGTTCATCACATTCACCATTGTTTTTCAAACTCAACCATGAAATGTATTTATGAGTTTTAGTCATAGTAGCAATCCATAGCAATAAGTTTTTATTTACCCCTCATATATTTTTGATAAATATTTGTGCCCTTGTTAAACACTACTCCACCTTAATTTTCACCTCGTATCTAACTTTGTACGATAAACTTGGTAGTGTGGAGCCAAAAACTCATCACCCTCGTGTTGATCATTGACCCCACAGTACCAAGAATTGCCGACCTCAGTTAATTTTCACATAAACAAGTTCTGGCATATTTATGTACCAAACTAAATTTGTTGCCAGACCAAGAAAATTCTCATTTTTCCAAATAACAGGCTTACGCACATATTATTAGCATATGACATGTAACCTTTAAAATCTGTACATAGATTAATCACTTGATCCACACGAATTGTATTTTTGTAAATCCAGAAAGAACTATTTTTATTATACCGCATGTCATGTAAACTCGTCAGGTTTTCACAAAAACCTTGTATATGTACGATAATACCCATAATTGTCAATGGACTCGGCAAAGCCTTATTTTCCTGCTTATTTTTTTCCCTTTACACTCGTGCAGAGACGAGTAGGAATGTGGGGATTTGTCAATGGACCATTCTGGGTATTATTATTATTTTTCATATTTACTAATTTCTTCGCCATATAAAACCCAAGCTCTGCTCACGATCCATACTCAACAATCTGCTGCGTTCCTCAACAGGAACCAGGATCCTTTAGTCACCACAAATACATTTCCTCCATGAGGCTCTGTGACATAATGTAGATGGATGTAATAACATTCCAATCATATCTACACCCACACAGCCCCGCTGGAGGATGTGGGATCCACCTGTGGTGCCATATTTGGAATGAGAGAATATTTCACAATCTTCTCTCAACCCTCATCAACATGATTAACGCACAGGTGGCAATCTCTCCCTATGACACGTGTCCCTATTTCATTGAGCCACGTGTATAGAATATTTCACAACACTGTGAGCTGCTCTAGCCCTTAGTATATAAGGTAGCTTGAGCAGCTCCCAATCATCTCTCCCAACTTACACCTTACACCTATACCTAGAACCTACGACAGGTTGAGCTATAGGATCGGAGGCAGAGCTTAGATCTTGGCGAGTGTTATCATTGTTACCACCTTTATGAAACACTCATGTCAGCTATGCAATAAAAGGATCAACTGAACTTCCCTGGATTCCGTGTACATTCACTTCACCACATGTAACCGTCCGTTGACACAGTGATGAATATTTTATTGAGCATTTCTGGCTCAGCAGAGCAGAAAATGGTGACAAAGCCTACAAGTTAACATCAGCGTATTAAGGGGAACTTTCCTATGCTCTTTGTGTTTCTGCCCAGATAGTTGAAATGTCAATAATAAGGGGACTAGCTCTGCAGGGAATGATGCAGATCTACATTAAATCTTTTTCCAGTAATCTTTTCATTGCATTATGCCGTGATGCAATTACACTGAGCAACAGCCAAAATGTCGCTGAAAGGAAACCACTGATATTCACTTTGGACTAAATTACAATGTAGAATTTATGGGTATAAATACCTATTATATGCCATCTTCAATCAATAAGTTATTAACCTTTTTGTGCCCAGGATTATTTCCTATATGAATGCCTTGAATCTGATGGTAATAAATTGTTTGTATATTGCTTTTCATGAGGACAGTATAGATTACTTGTCTGAATGTTCTTTGGGTGGTCATATCTTATAATAATATATCAAAACATCAAAATATGTTTTTGGGAACTATTACAACATATATATATATTTTATATTATGATGTTAGAAGATTGCTCAGGTATTCATAGGTCTGAGTCATCTATTCTTTAGTCTTGTTATTTGGGAATGCAATGATTCCTCTTGATACCAAAAATGGGAGACTTTTGTACTAGGAATAGAATTATATTAAAGACATGTTCAGGATCTCCTGCAAAGGTTAGGGTGAGATGGTAAAACCATTATCTTGGTAATCTTTGGTAATAAGTTGTTATATAGATCTATAGCATTGCTACATTGGGAATCCTGCTCTTGACAGCCCCCCTCCCTTTCACCCTAAAATGGTGATGATGGTGATTTTTCATCCCCAATTTTTCAATTTGGCACCCATAAGACCTCTAATAATGCATACTCAGTTGTACTGACATGGTCACTGCAGTCGTGAGGTGATACCCTTTCTATTGGTGGTTTTACTTTGAAAATTGACCCTGCAGAAGTATCTAGATGATTTTTTACGTTCAGATAGTTGATTTGAGGTCTAAAACCGCGCCAAATGACGCAGTTGGGCACCATAGGGCTAACGGTCCCAAATAAATGAATCAGAATGAGGCTGGACTAAGTTCTTCACTTTGATTATTTTGAAGAGTTTAATTGTTGACTTCCTGTATCAATAACAACTTCATTCCCAGTCCATGCACTTTGGTTCCAAATCCGCAATAAAAAAAAAACAAAAAAAAACATGGAAATAGGGGGTGTTTTTCTACCACCTCAAAATCTGAAAAAGGGGGTGTTTTCACGGAAATATGAGGAGGAGGGGTGGATAAAATATTGGCCACATTTACATTACATAAAATTTGATATTATGATGATTACAGGTGTATATAGTATGTCAGTGCAGGGGAAGCCCCACAGGAAATGTTCATATGATAATTATGATGAAGTATGTTAATTATGGTGAAGTCTTTGATGTTCTTATTTAACTTCTATTTGCTGTCATAGAATGTGAAGATGAAAAGCAGTTTCAAAGGGAATAAATAGATTCTTGGTGTTTGTCATAAATTCTCTCGAATAAGGCTCAGTCGATATAAGAACCAGATGCTTATTGCAGCTTATAGGAGGTTCTCAATGTCAGGGTGTGGCTGAATTCATCACCCTGAATTGACTAAGATCAGTTGGTTTTCCCTACTGGTCTCCAACTTGCAAAAGTGTTCCACGATTTGAATTATCAATGGTTACGTGTCCTGTTTGTAGAGCCGTTAATACTTTTTCTCACAAATGTTAGAGCCTTTTCTCATATACATTATGCATATTAAATGATGTAGACTATCAGAAAGCATTCACCTGGAAAGCATGGCTGGTGATAACAAACCCACAGGCAATGAATGTTTAATGTAAGAGGACAGTAACGGTCGCTTTCATTGAGAATGACAGCGCTCTAGGAAGAAGTCAATAATTTAACAATGGGAAGTGGGTTGGTTGTAGTAGATGGAGTCAGGCTTTCATACCAGGGTGAAGAAAATACAATTGTTTTGACAGCTGTTGGCATGCCTATATCCACATAAGTCAGAATAATATCATACATGTTTTAAAACTCTGGTATCATAGATGGAAATTGATGGACTAACGGTTAATGCTTCACTTTCATTCTTCCGTCATGCTCCATAACTTCATAAAGAGAAGAGATATATCTCCATGTCAATTATATGAAAAATCTATGCACTCACGTGGATTTTTATTAAACGATGTCGACTTTAAGAAAACGTCCATGCCCCATGTCGCTAAGCCCAAGAATGCCCATGTCGCCATGTCATTTTAGAACCATCATATTGGTGAGTCTTCTACTTTCTTAATATCAATATGTAATCTTGACCCAAGCCAGATTAAGCTGATTAATCAGAATAGCTGTTATTATCTCAAATAAGTTCATGGGCACAGTGAGGACATCTTACCAAGGAGTGGGGGAAGCCCACAAGGTGACAACAACATGTCATATTTCTGGGGCCCAGAAGCCCCAGACCCTCCCTTAACCGTCTTCCCATGGCAGCCACATTTCATGAGAACATTTTAGAATAATGGCATACACTATCGCCTAGACTACAATCAATATCAATAGTGTATCAGTCTGATAGACACAAGGGCACATCATATCAGATCTATCATCCTGGTGACTGGCGGCAATGCAATATTACTTAGAGTGCTTAACTGGTATAAAAAAACTTTTAGTGCTTAAAATGTTTCATGGCCTGTCTTCCACACATGCCCCCACTCATCAGATTGTTAAAACACTGGTGCTATTTTTTTTTACAAGTTAATGCAATGGTACTATAGCCCTGTGACAATGATGCATTTTCATATTCTCAGAACCATCCTGGAGGGTTATTGATTTTGGATGGATGTCAAATGCGAAAGCTACTGACCATTGGATACTGTTATACCACGATTTCTGGGTTACTCAGTGCTTTTTGGTGGCTATTCCCATCCACATATCCGTCGATATTGCACACCCTGTAGGCTGTAACATCAATTTTGTAAGGCGTGCGGTTATCCATGGATAACCTGCACCCAGTGCAGTTATCCATGGATAACCTGCACACCTCTTATGTCCTTCCATGTCATATGTTACATGTTAAAACCTACGATAATTTTCATTGCCAGGGTAGGGATCGAACCAGCAGTCTCACATCCCAAATCCAACTCCCTATGCACTGCGCCACAGGGACTGACGAGAGACAATATGTGTTTGCTTGGTTAGATAGTAGAGGTAGGTGGAACGAGTCCCAGTCCGGGCGTATATTTTTTTCCATACATAGCCAAAGCGACACGGCCGCTGAAGGAGGAGACGCGGTGGTCTAGCGGTTAGCACTTTGCACTCAACCGCGCGAGGTCCGCGGATCGAGCCCCGGTTCGGGAGCATCTTTTTTCGCCGTGTGCACTGTCACTGTCCTCTGCCGGGCGAGGAGGTGTATTATACACAAACATAACAGCAACACGCATTGAAATCTTTAGCCGTGTGCCGCTGGCAATCCGAGCCGAGACGGCCGCTGTCACTGTCCCCTGCCAGGCGAGGAGGTGTATGTACCGATCTTGTACACACAATAGCTGGCATTGAGTCCCGGGGAGGGGGAATAATTTTTGTTTTCAACTTGAATTTATTGGTATTCTATAGATTATTTATTGGTTTCGTGGTATAAAATAAGTAGTCAATGGATAACTCATGACTCGTGTGTGTTAGCAAAGGCTAATAACACTCGGCCTACGGCCTTGTGTCATTAGCCTTCATTAACACACACTCGTCATGAGTTATCCATTGGTTACTTGTTCACTAACAAACGCTTTATGGCCTTAGCGTGTTCCTTAGTGGGCCGACCCCTGCTGAAGCTGATACCTTGCGAGATAAGGACTTATAACAGCGAGCTGATGGGTACCAGGTGTTACGTAATGCACCCTGAAAAGTCGGCACTGAATGGAAGGAATTTTCTCATTGGTCAATAGTGTATCCCGCTTGGTCGGAATACCTAAGGCATTCCCCCTCTCCATTTTTCAGTCAGCTGTCAGTCTGCTTTTAGGTGCCCATTGTAGTTTAGAATCCTTTAAGGCTGCATAAAATCGATAATCAGCTTTGCGGACACTTTTTTTGAAATTGTACGGTGAGGGAGGGAGGCTTTTTATTTTGTTATATGATATTTCGGCAGTGAGGGAGGTAATATTTTCTTTTTTCCCTTATTTGATATGATGATGGAGGTTTTTTTTTGTTATTCAATGCAATTTAATATAGTCCACCGACACAATATTTGAACAGAGATTCACACATTGTCTGCCCCTTCAAATGCTGCTAATCTTTCTCCTCTCATAGAGCACTTTAAGGTAGATAAACACTGGTGTACAAAATCAATTCTTGTTGAAATGAATAGTCCCAAAATCCTCTCCAGTTTTATACTGCTGGTAGAATTGAAAACAAAAAGGTTGATAAGATATCCATGAGTCAACATTTTGACCTGTTAAGTTCTTCATCAGGACAACTTTTTTTTAACCGAACACTCCAGGTAACTATATACAAAGTACCCTTTTGTAGGAGTTTTTGAGAGCTCTTTCAAATGATTATTATGACTCCACTGTAGTCTATGCAATCTCAGCACACCCATGTCCTCATAAACACAGCCATTGAAACCTAATGCTGTTGTGGCTTTCATGTACACCCCACTACTCTGGAAAAATGTTTCCTATTCAATCATTTCTCATTATATCAACCATTCAAATGATTGGTCCGGCAATTATAGGATGAGAAAGCACACATTTTCAGGTTTCCAAAACTGTTTAAATTGTAAAAATTGATCAAGTAGAAGTACCGCAATGGAGATGAGGGTTTTGAGAAATTATTTTTCAAATTTTTCCAAGAGATAAGCGGATTTTTTGGTCTATCTTTTTGTAGAATTATAATATAAAAGGGTACATGGGCCGATTTTAAGGGGTGCGGGCGCTGTCCGCACAGCTTATTATCAACTTTATGCAGCCTTAGATATTGACTGCTCTGAGATATAATTATGGGAGATTAAAAGTTTGGGATTTCTTCACAGATGGCTCAGGGCTCATCATATGGTGCTACAATGTGTAAGGGGGGTAAAATGTTATTAGTCACATTTTATCTATAATACTAATATAAAAGTAAAGTGTGTGTTTTTCAAAGTTGATATATTAATGTAACTAGACAAATGATATCCCTATTGAGAATTTTGACACTGTTCCTTTCCTTCCCTTGTGTTGCCCTTTCACTTCACCGTGTCTTTGTGCATGGTCATTTAGCATGACATACTGTTAAGTTACAGTAGGAAAGTTGTAATTCAAGACGCTTTGTTGTCGACGTGAGACAATCAAATTGACATTTAGATAATATTCTTGAGGTCTGGAGACGTCTATGGTTTCGTTGTTTGTTTATTTTTTCTTCCGGGGGCCATCGAGGCCATTCGATTTCGGACATGAAGTCCTTTCTTTTCTCTTAGGACAGGTATTTATATGCTGCTTGCCTGACACAGCAGTGATCGCATCTATGGATGACCGAATCTATGAGATGAATGACCGCATCTATAAGGAGAGAAAACCGCTATCGGGACTTCATTCCACTACTCTTTTCAAAGGATAGCAAGTGTTCTTTTATTTGCCTCATCCCATAGGCAGGGCCAGACAAACCATGGCCTTTGATCACTCAGACATGGTTCACTGAGGGGGACTCCCATGGCAAAAGACAAGCATGTAGACCCAGGCCTGCATATATGGACATCAGCTGCCCACATGCTCACCCCAAGCCACAAGAAACCCAAGTTTGGCGTCTTTTACAAATCTGGTATGCCCGCTGGTAGAATGGAAAGAGAATTCCTCCTTCATGGACTCCCAATGAAGTTATTCTGCTCCTCCATGCACTCACATGAAGGTCCCCACTCCACAGGGGGAGAAGTCTATGGAGAGTGGAATTTAGGTGATTGACGAGTCAGGTATATATTCAGAGTGTACTGCTGGATACTACTGTACTACCCCTCGTATAAGACGCACCCTGATTTAATGGATCTGATAGAAAAATTCAAAATGAAATAATTTGGTAACTTTCATTCTAATGAATGGATATCTATGGGTAGCTACGATGCCGCCCCCTCCAATGGCCTTAAACCACTTTTGAATCTGTGGGAGGCATTGGGAAGATGTCCTTAATTTTTTTTTCTTATTATGAGTCATCCTATAAGACGCCCCTTATATGTGGGGTATAATTCAGAGATGTCAGTTGGGTATGGGCTCAACCTCTGAATTTTGGGTGTTAGCAAAGCACCCATTTCCCTCAATTTATCATACTAAAAGCACCCATCAAATCTTCATTTCAACCTGTTCCCCTCATTCAAAACCTTTAAAACCATCTCCAGATTGGATGGTCATAGAAAAACAATTAAAAGACTGCATCAGAATTTTAGATAATCAGAAGCCAGCTTAGATTCATGTCCTCTGAAATAAGATTTCAGATACCCTCTGTTCTCTGAAGGGTGGTTTGTCTAGAAAAGGCTAGAGGGTGGCACAAGGCATGCTTAATTTCCTTTGCTGAAGACTGAATTATGCTCAGCCTTATGCTCCCTAGAAGTAAAACGGGCATGTTGTAAGGGTATCTATGATTAATGTAATTCCTCTATCGATGTTATGACCACAAGATGGAAGAAGCCTCTGAGATGTCTGACTTTTGGGAAAGTTTAAACATCTGAAAATAGACGGATATCTGAAGGTCTGACATCTCTGACAGTATTACGGTAATTGCCCTTGATTCTAAGCTTTCGTCTTTGCCACTTCTCCACTCTATTTTGCTTCTTAGATGACTCGACATTTGGGAGTCTTTGGAATTGTCCGACAACCTTCCACGACTGTAACACCACTTTTTTTTATAATGAAAGGCAAAGTAAGTAATATTTCAATTTGTTTTGATGAATTTTATTCACCTTTTCTTTTGTAATTCTTGGTTTTCTCCTGATGAATAACCATCATCTCACGCAATTTTTATTATCTTAAGATCTTACAATTTATTTCACAATGATTATCTTTGTGCATCTATCAACAAGTAAAAGATGAAACAATTGTAGCGACACAAGTTTTTTTTGTGTTTTTTTTTTCTTTTCAAACTAAGGTTTTTGATGCAAGCCTATATCAAATCTGACTTATATAAATGAACATGATGTAAAAAATGTAGTTTTCATCTTTTAATGCACGACTTATGGGTTGTACACCGAAAAGGATTGTACTTATAAAAACAGTGACCTCAACCCTTTGAGGGTTGGGGTCACACATCATGTTATCTCTATCAGGTTATGCCTTCAGGCATCATGACATCTTAAATGTATTAATTATAGGGAATTGACCGATCATAAACATTCAGGTAAGGTTCTGCTCAGACAGGTCTGTAGATCGCTTACCGGGTACTGCTTGAATAGCTGATGTAAATGAAATATCGTCAGAACTACTTTTAAAATTATTCTAGGCACACGCTTCAGTCACTGTGTGTTAGATTAACCATGTAAGGGTCAAAGAGTTGTCTGTTTGTATGATACATGAAGTTCAATATTAGCGACTCACTGCCAGGGTGCATTCATGTATCATCCTAACTCCATGAGTATGATACACCCACAGAGAGTTTCCATGATACCGTAAACTCCTGCGTATAAGACGCGTCCTCTACGCCAAACAAATGCCTGGGGGGTCTTATAGGATTTTTTCAAGTTTGGGGTGCGTCTTATAGGAGGGGTAATTTTACTATAGAAACGTACTAAATTTACAAAATTGAGCCCTAAGAGGTGCGTCTTATACGCGAAAATGCTCCTCCCAAGAAGGGGGTGCGTCCTATACGCGCAGCGTGTCTTATACGCAGGAGTTTACGGTACATTAATATTGTGATGGTGAGTAACTCGCCAGCACTGCATAGGTGCATCATGACAGATATTAAGTAAAGTACTTTGGGGCACGATGCAGTATTAAGAGGTAAAACTGATAAATGTAGAGGGAAATGCCACTGTTTGGTTGATAGTGTAGATGGATGTAATAGTACAGTAATATGTGTATAAACTGAAGATGTAGTCCGGCCGCACCCTCCACTATAACACCTTGTAACGTCCTTTGTTTTGTGGTTGGTAGGAATTTTGCTGAATAAAAAAAAAAAGAAGAAAATATTATAAATACAGATATATATGATAAATCCTTTCCTGGTTGTACTTCAACATTCGGCTCAACATTCATACATAATAAAACACATAAGCCATCCTTTAACAGTCAGTTTTATATACTGCATACCAGCCCTGCTTGTGGTGTAGGTCATATATCAAACAACTACAGCTCGTCATGCATAACCAGTTATATTCATCTTTTGTCTTTTTTTTTACTGAAGCCAAGTAAAATGCACACAAAGCTATAAATCTAATACTCACCAGCCGTATAAGCTCTTCTTTGATAAGGCGTGTAATTTCTTTTTTCGCCTTCTGAATGGCGAGTTCTGACGTAGCCTCGATAGCCAGGTACAACTTGGGTTCGCCTTCCTTGGGTTCTTTGTTGGGTTGGAAGTAGGTTCCACGTACCGTGATACCCGCCTCCGAGTACTCCTGGATCTGTGCCAAGGCCTCCTGTATGGGGAAAAAGACCAATGTTAGAAATGTGCATGATTTTTGAAAGTAAAATATTTCTAGAGGAGATACACAATCACTTGTAAAAGCAGATAGGTGCTGGGGAGTTGGGCGGAGGGTGGGGGCAGCCACAGTTTAGTCAAATATTACCGTGTGAGGGATGGTGTTGCTAAGAGTTCCATTTTATTTTGGGATGATTTATTTAGCTCTGAGCTAGGGCCACAGGGGAAGGCTCTTTTACTTTCATTCTCTAGCTCCTCTGTAGTCCCAAGATCACAATGCCGATAAAGGGATTGTTTAATAGCCTCTATTTCTCCACCATATTGGTATCAAATGTATAATGAGGTACAAAATACAGACTATGACACTGACCTTAGAGGTGACTTTCCATCTGGCAGTTTGTGGGAAGTCGTTGATCTCAAGCTCCTCCTCGTAACGCTTGAACGTCTCCTGGGCAGGCTCGTCAGACTTCTCATCCTCTTGTTGAGGACGGTATCCCAACTTGGCATTCAGCTTCTCTGCCATTTGTTCAGCAATCGTCTTGCTCTGTATGGAAAACCAACAGAGGTTATATTGGAGGTTAGAAATTACTGACATGCGATAGCCAGGGATGGAAGTGAACAGAGGACACAAATCCCTGAAAATGCTCTGTTAAAACCTCTTGAATGTAGGTTTCGTGTAGAAATATATTGGTCTTAGGGACTTGACAATCCCTGAATTTAGGGAAAACCTGAAGACTTCCTTCTCTCAACAGACTAAATGGTGTCCCAAATAGACTTTTACCAACACCAATGATAGGGAATTGGTTATACCTCACTTTTCCCCACAAAGGGGTGTGGGCAAAAGCTAAATTGTCAAGAGGGAATAATATTGAGAAAAGTGTTTATTTATGGCAAATAAAGGCCTTGTAGGATTAACTTGAAACATACCGATACTTGTGGTGCCACCATACCGCCTCCCTTCATGATGGCTGCCGCTGCTTGTTGTGTGATATCCTGTACAAACAGAAACATATTGTTAGTTCACTCAAAATTCAAACTTTGACTGTTTACATTTTATAATTTCTCCAAATTGATTATTCGACTATTATGTGTGGGCCAAATTGCAGGGTCATTCAATAAACTGGTTTCCACAAGATAAACACTGATAAGATATCAAATTATCAAGTCCATGGAGATTTCTGTATTAAAAGGGAAGTGTCAAGATTATCATGATTGGTAACGTTGACCTCCAAAAATTCTGTAGTATTTCAAAGCCAGGAAATCATTTCTTTGATGAAGATATATTCTGCTGGTGGCCTATGGGAACCCTATACATTACCTGAGCCTCTGCCCCCAGGGTGCGGTTAATGCGAGAGGCCAGCCGCTTGGCCAGTTCCAGTTTCTGTTGGTTGGATGCCGAGGGCTGTGCTGGTGCATTGCCCACCATCATCGGCTTGGCCACATCTGTCACACGTTTGCGACTCGCGAACATATCCTCAATCTTCTGGTCAATCTATAATGGAAAACATGACAAATGCTTACTAGGCTGGTCCTCAAAATGGCTTGTAGATTCACATAATTATATATCCACCCAAAACTTTGTTTAAGTAACTTGGGTTTGCAAAATTCAAAGCAAAAGAGAATATAGACGATTTATGATTCTGTGAGGAAATTGTAAGATTCTGAGGGGAATTACAGTTTGCATCAGGGAAGAGAGTGAGAGCATTAGCCCTTTAAATTAATGCATCATTCCATGTATTTGTTTTTCGCCAGCATGCTAAGTAAATGTGGACATGCACAAAAAGAGAAGACATCTTACATCAATTCCACTGTCCTCTTCATCAGAGTCCTGCAGACCGAGGGCTGCCTTTTGAAGCTTCTTCCGCTCATCTGCGAGATGTGCCTCTGTTTCATCAAACTTAAATCCTTTACCGCGGAACCCGCTACTGCTCTTCACCTGTTTACCAGACTGTAAGTACAAAAGGATGTCATCTATTTCAGTTAGTGCTCTCAACATAACCCTCAATTTTGGAACATTATTGTGAACATTTTTTGTGTATTCAGCCTTACCTTCAGTGGCAAGACTTTATAATCATTACTTTTTAAGGTGTGCAAATATTGATATTTCATGCATCATAAGACAAATCTGTAAAATGTAGCCCTGAACTTAATAAGGAATACAGCACTAAAATCAGGCATGCAAGTCAGGGTGTATGAGAAATTCGGAATATACACTTACATCAATGTAGAATATTGAGAAATATTTTCAAGACTTACTGCTTCAGTCTGGTCCTTATATTCAGTCCATAACTGTGATAATTCTAGTGGTACTTTGCTGCCGGCCAATTCTAGCGCCTTGATAATATCACCCACATAGCGCACTTGGTTAGCTGTGACAAAGGTGTAAGCATAGCCATGGTTTCCTGCTCTCCCTGTCCGCCTGAATTCAAAACATAAACAACAACTATTTAAAGCCAGCAATAATGCTCTAGACATGACCTTATGAGTTTAGGCTCCATACTGATAAGCCATTGCGATGCACCAACTAGCGGTAAAAGGTAACTGGCACAAGGGAGTGATTCATACAGGATTAACTGAAGTGCCGAGCTACTCATACGACTACTTTCCTTAATGTAAATGTGAATGGGAATATGTGACTCTTAAACCATTATAACAGTGGGGCAATGTTACAACTACACTGGCATTTTTTGGTTTCATAATTTACTTTTAAGAGGGAGGAAAACAGTAATAAGTAATTTTTGTCGGAGTAGTAGAGTGGTGTCTTTGCACTATTAAACGATGATATGCAATGGAGTCAACTTACCCACAGCGGTGGACATAGTCCTCGTAGTGGTTTGGACAGTCGTGGTTCACAACTAGAATGAGTTCTTTGACATCCAGTCCACGTGCAGCTACTGATGTTGCAACCTGAAAAATTATCATTTTGTTAACCTGGTCATCAGTTATGGATAAATTTTGTAAGCATTTATTTCAACAAATCATAATGAGTAAAATACAAGTTAATGGGCTTAGAGCAATTTCTCAAGTAGGGTCTGACAAAAGGTCACAATGTATTAAAACATAGTGTAGCCCCCAAAAGATTTGAAAGAGGTACTTACTAGTAACTTGATATTTCCATTTTTGAAGTCGGTGATGACTGAGTCACGGTCGTACTGGTCGATACCTCCATGTAGTGACATACATGGGTACGAGTGCCGCATCAGGTTTTTCATTAGATCATCTGCATGTTCCTGTTTGTCGACAAAGACGAGCACAGCACCCAGCTCCTGGTACATACCGAGCAGCTCAAGCAGTTTGTGTAGCTTCTGGTCTTCTTCTAACAATACCTAAAAACATGAAAAAAAATATTTGTAGTTATTGACGCTAAACTGACAGGATTTATATGGTCCTGAGTGGCCGGCATTATGCACCAATGCGTTGCTAGATCGTAGACACACTGGCACATGGATAGTGAAGAACCATGAACCTATTGGCTAAAAGCGGGTCTGGAGTTGGTTCTTGCAACATTCACTGATAAGAACTGATAAGATGGGACCAGCATGTCCTTGCAAGTGAGTTTTACCTTGGGACAAGGTACCCATTATATTTTATCACTCAGGGGGCTATACCACAACCAGCGAAATTCAAAATGATGGATCCACTGGGTATGGGTCTAGAATTCTATATGCCTCATGCGACCTTTAAGAAGTTACTGCATTAAGAGTGGGTAGGTTCTTACCACGTGCTGCTCCACATCTTTACACACCACACTGCGTCCACCAACTTGGATCTCAATTGGCTTTGAGAGAATACGCCGTGCCAGCGCCTCCATCTGTCGGGGAAACGTTGCCGAGAACATCACAGTCTGTCTATCCGGCCGGATGTTGTCGACGATACGCATAACCTGCACAGAGACATATATAAATTAAGTATACTTCTAACGAACTAAAATTCTACTCCTGTACACTGTATGAATTTTTCTTTGTTATCCTATACTTACATTAACAACTTGTTTGCAAAATACTCAAGTACTTTATACACAAAATTGTATGTGTGACGATCGTCACAGTAGGCTCAGGGTCAACGGAACAGGGTTATGTATGTTGTTATTGTTGATGTTTTACAATAGATTTCAGTTATTGAGAGTGGCCTATTCTTTAAAGTCCTGGTAATGTATAGGTCTTTGAGGTTAAGTTATATATCACCATTTTCAGATTTCTCACTTCTTTGGTGCACACCGAAATATAACATAGGATTACATTGATATCCTGAACTATTCAACTGCATCTTTATATACACAAGCAATCTCATATTGATCTTGATCTTCTTCATTGTACAAAAGTCTAAGAAATTTACACGAAGGCATCTGGGAATCTTTTCAAACAAGTACTGCCCATGTGGTCAATCAATCCATGTTGGTTTTGACAATGAGAACAAAAGGAACAAAACCATTTCTCCCACTTTTCTTTAGACCTATACAACTTCCTCTGGCAATGAAAAAGAGTGTGTCAAAAGAATTGAAACAAAACTGTAATTGGTTTTGCAATAACTGTTCAGAAAAATGAATCAAACCAATTTGTTCTGGTCCAAGAGAAACAAAAGGACAACTTTTTTTTTGCCCAGCACACCCGGCCACGTATATTAAATCTTTTTTCCCCCCTACCCTCCCAACATATTATGGTGAGTATACAGTGGGAAATCTGTCACTTGAAGCTTGATAACAGCACGGAATACTCATTATCCCTTCAAATGCCACAAAGGGTTTTAATGTATTCCTGCTCTTTGTCATTATGATGCATTAATGTACGCTATCTGCTAAAGGCTCCTCCATTCAGGAATACATTATACTAAGCTTCTAAAATGTATCATATATGTAGAGTTTGCACAAGTAATGCACAAGGCAGTCTTTAAAGGGCTGCCCTACCCCTGTGCTGACATCCTACACCCGGCCTGCACCTTATACTTTCTTTTCAATTAAAGTACTGCTCAGGACAAAAATAAAACACATGATAAAAACAAATTAAACATACCATAAACTCTTGTCTATAAGCTGCACCCCTGTAAGCCTATAAGGCACAGGAATGGATGTTAGAATACTGGAGTGGGGGGGGGGTGGGGGCAGCTTTATCTCTTTTCCCAGATGTACCCTGTAGGATGCCTTTGAACTCAGTGTGCAGGTTATATGTGGTGGTGGCTTATACACGGGAGTTTATGGTAAATACTTTGATACCCTTTATCCACTGTTTGCCTCTCCCCATCCCCACTCCATAACAAGGCAAATCACAGGTCATTGATACTGCTGCCTTCTACCAAGTGTTATCAATGCAAAGAGATAGGGAGGAATGTTATTGGTTAAAACCTTGTAGGCTGGTAGGGTAGAGGGGCAATCATATCTAAATGAAAAAATAAAATAAAATAAAAAACATTTGCGGCCGCCCGGGGGAGGTCAGCATGTGACAGCTGACATGTGCAGTCAGAGCATCTTGCTTCTAAAACTAGCCACTCAACCATATGCCCTCTCCTGTACTCCAGTCAATTTGTGGATATACCCAAAAAAAATTAGAACAGTTTCCTACCATGGTTGTTCTGAGTCCTTGGGTGTATCTTTAAATCATATTAAAAGTATACCAAAAGATTCAGAGGGGCAGACCTTTTTTTCAGGGGGGTATCCAAAATGGCCACCAGAATATCAGAATTTCTAGAGATTCATCATCTCTAGTCATTGTCAACATAGAAAGGTGATCTAAAGTTCTAGATATATATTTATGAGGTCAAGGAATTCATATCTATCATTTTTGTGAATGTAGGTGAATATTTAATGAGCTCAAAAATCATTGTGATTCCTTGAGCATTTTCAAGTTCTGATTCATTTAAGATGAATACAAACTTTAAGGCATATGGTATATCTATTTCAGAGGGTAAAGGATCTGCATCTATCATAGAAATGTAGTTGGCAGCCATTTTGAATATTTTATCACATGGGCAAAGTGACAAGACCCAACTTTTCATGGCACAGACGAGGATAAAACTTAGATAAACAGGCGACCGTAGGGTTTCTGGTCATTATTAATGAGTGTTTAAGCGTTTGATATCGCAGGTAACTCAGAAAGCTTTGGTCTGGCCATTTTGACACTATAGTGACAGCAATGCGAAAGACTAACAGGTCTATTGCGCGCCCGCCATGTTGGATTTTGCCGTCAACCAGCTATGTCAAATTAATTGTTATATTTTTAATGTGTATACAGAGAGAAATGTCCAACCTTTTTGACACTATAGTGACAGCAAAGAAATGTACTCCATACGTATTGTGCGCTCTACTCGCACCCGCCATTTTGTTTTCTTTGTTATCATTCGGCGGGCTATGTTGTACTACTGTGGCAATTTTTCTCAAATAATTTCAAATCATATTTATTATGTCTGTTTTGCATGGATCCATGTTCTTCTTCCTATACTCTAACATATAATCAAATTTAATTCAATAACCACCATGTTTGTATCGAAGTGAGACGTAATCGGAATGTCGTTAAAGTTCAGCCACTCGAATGATTTTTGGAAAAACTTTCTGAGAGGAACACGAATCATATAACCATGGATTATAGCACCAGATTGAACTGTTATATTTTTAATGCGTATACATAGAGAAATGTCCAAAAGAACCATAGAAACAAGATTAACATGCAATATATCATTTTCTATTATATTCTTATCACGTACGTGACACCGGACCCGTCACCCAAAATGTCACCCCCATAGAAAAGCATTGAGTGCACCAAGCGTCTAAGTTGGATCTCAGGTGACCTACTTTTTTTTCAAACCTAAATTTTACAAAGATTAGAATCTTATAAGAGCTAAATATTACACCTCCATGATCCTGAATATGTACTCTATCACATGACAGGTTTCATTTCATCTCATATTTAATGGTTTTCATGTAATTTGAGCTCAAACTCAACAACCTCTTCTCAAAAAATGCTCACTTCTGGTCTCAATAGTTTCGCCTGCCCCTACCCGTCTCTTAAAACTCGGCTTTCCAAGTTAACAAAGAAAGATCATTCAAAGATCTAACTATCTGGGGTGTGAAATGCTGAAACCAATTTCCTCTAACAAAACAGGGGGGGGGTGCTGGTGGGTTTGCGCACAGACACACTAAAAAAATTCTGACCCCCTCCTCTTGATGGGGCAAAATGTTTTTAACCCCCCCCCCCATAAGGGCCGAAAATCGTGCGCGAACTTGCCCTTTTACCCTATAGTAACACGCTGGGTTTTCCACTGAAAACAGGTGAAATTATTTTGACCCCCCAATCAGAGGGGTTGAAAAAATTCTGACCCCCCCCCCATCAGAGGGGTTGAAAAAATTCTGACCCCCCCCTCAAACCCACCAGCCCCCCCCCCCCCTGTTGTTAAAAAATGATCACTCCCTAAGATGGGGACCATGTTGTCCAGGGCCAAGGCTGTCATCATAGCATGTCTTTTCACACCCCTGGATAGACAGATGAAGAAGTTCTGGAATACCTAGCGTAAAAGGCATATCGGATACACAGACTTAAACCCATAGTCCACTTGGCCTCTGTCGTGCGGTTGAGCTATACATTTTCTGTATAAATTTTGTTGACAGAGGCCTAGTAGACTATCAATGTTACGTGTGAGCCTCATAGAATACCTCCTGGGCTATAGGTGATCCTTTTTGGTGGGATAAAATTACATTAGCAGGGGACAAAATTAATGAATGAATGATTGGAATGGGGCATTATAAACAAGTTCCTGTCAATAGTACTTTGTTCTAACCAAGTGAATTTACTAAAGAAATATATAGGAGAGGTTTGGGATTAGGCATTTTTGTTTGCTCTAAACAAATTTGGTTATAAGGGAGTTTATTATAAACCTACAGTCTGCCAGTTTGTCTAAGTTTTATCCTTGTTTGTGCCAGGAAAAGTTGACTCTTATCACTGTGCTGCTAACTACATTTCTATAATAGATGTACATCCTTTATCCACTGAAATAGATATACATGTGTACTATGTGCATCAAAGTGGGTATTCATCTTTAAAAAATCAGAACTTGAAAATGCTCAAGGAATTACAATGATTTTTGACAATGACCTCATTAAATATTCACCTACATTTACAAAAATGATAGATATGAATTCCTTGACCTCATAAATATCTATTTAGAACTTTAAACCACTTTCCTATGTTGACTATGACGATGGATAGATGAATCTCTAGAAATTCTGATATTCTGGCAGCCATTTTGGATACCCCCTAAAGAAAGGTCTGCCTCTCTGAATCTTTTGGTATACTTTTAATATGATATAAAGATATACCTAAGGACTCAGGAAAACCATGGTAGGAAACTGTTCTAATTTGTTTTGGGTTCACCCACTATTTGCATTGGATTGACTGGACTACTGTAAGAGGGGGGGGGGAGGGGTTACTCACCAAACAAAGTGTGATGCACTACCATCAAGCCCATTTCAAAGAAGTTGACCAAACATAAACTTTTTACTTCCCATTCCACTATTTTTTGTGACTGGATGGCCGTTATTAAATATTTTAGAGCATATCTCCTGAGCAGCCTCCCATCTAAGCCAGCACACTCACCATCAGCACAGGAAGGACTGGAGAGGTACTAAATAGCACTCAAAGTAGGGCAAATCTCTATGGACCGATTGTCCCCTCCACCCGGGAGACTTCCTCAGTGGCTTCTTCAATGGAAGAGTGACTGATGATAAACTGTATTAGTGTCAGACTCGTGCTCTATCTATTTGAAACACTGGCCCAGAAAAATAACACCTTTCCCTTGAAGTCAGATTCGCACATCCAAAACTTGTTAAAGAGCCAAGTATCCAAAACTTGTGAAGTGTCCCCCCCACCAGCCATCCCCAGCCTTTGTCCACATGTGAACTGATACACGGAAGCGTGACGCTGCAGGCGTCTCACACTACACTTTACTATGGCACTCTATGGCATCCGAAGTGGACACACACACATTACTCACAACTGACTGCTATGGAGCCATATATGGCCTCATACAGCAGGGGTGTGAAATACCAAAACCCATTTAGGCTGAAGTGCACTGAACAGTCTTGTTAGGATTTGTAAATAACATCTTTACATTACATTGAAGTTATTCAAATGATTTAATAGTAACAGTAAAACACTTTCTGGTGTAAAAAAACATGGCTTCAACAACAACGCTTAACTTGTCTTAAAATGGCCTCCGGAGCAGGTTCTATAGGTTCAGTGACCCTGAGCCAAAACCTTATCTCCATACTTTGAACTCTTCAAGTGTTTGTTGGTAGGTAATTAAGGGTGCTCAAATACTTTGGATTTGATTTGAAAGTAACAAATCTAAGTGCACTAGGAGTTAAGCATTCATAGCCTGTAGGGAATGTTTTATTAGGGTATGATACATGAAAGCACCATCAGTAAGTTAATCATCAGGGTTGTACCATATCGCTATGAATAAGCGCCTCGGCGCTTATAAATTTGGATGGGCCATTACCCCCAGACCTTACACAATACAGGTGCTTATTCAAGATCCAGTTAAGAGATTTAGTGCTTAAGAGATATTTTAGCACCCCATTACCCCAGCACTTATTTGAAACAAGCGCTTATCTAAATCCTGGTGCTTAAACATAATGATACAGTATTCATAAACTGTGACCGAAATGAATGGACATGATGTATCAATACACTATGCAACCCCTTAAGGGTAAGTCATATTACATACCTGTGGCTCGAAGCCCATGTCAAACATTCGATCTGCCTCATCCAATACGACATATGTACAGCGACGTAGGTTTGTCACCCGACCTACAACACACACAAATCTCCATTACTCCACGCGGCATTAACTCACAGCAGAATACAAGCTTATTCGGAACATATGTATAGAGCTACACTGGCTAAAGACGACAAGCTGAATTAGAATGATAATGATTAGTCACCACATAATGATCTGCAAAACTTCTGAAATAATGAATAAGTTATTTCTCTTTGTATCGTCATCAATAAGATAAAATATCTTAATAAGATACTAACAATTCCCTGTAGTATCTTAAGTACAGAAGATCATAAGTTATCTACATGATAGAAGTAGTCCTAGATTCGGCTATAATTGACTATTGTAACTGGTTTAGCAATAGTGGGCGAGTACCCTGGTCATCATCAGTCGCACATACACGGGTGGTTTCTCACGGACATCCTGCGGTGTAAGGTAAGTGTTGGCCTGGGCAAATTAAAAACAGATACGTATACCTGCATGTGTGGAAGACTCGCCCTATACCTCACCCGTCACTGTCTTTTTAATTGCTACAATGCGCCGTAAATACCCATGTATAAGCCGTTTCTCAAATATCACAGTATCCTAACATTGGGATGGGTCTCTAGACCACAGGTTAGGATTGATTTCTTGCATTCTCAGTTTTGTTCTATGTGTTTCAATATCTTGCACTTGAGCCGCCCCTTGATTTTATCAATACCATATTTGCTAAAATATGATTAAGGATTATGTATTAGTCGGAGCTCATGCATGGGGATTCACGGCACATAGCATACACTGTACTGTCTCGTAAATGGGACTAAACAGTGGTGGTAGAATTGGGAATTAATTGAGGTAATCCTCCAAAGTTCCGGCCAGTTGTAGTCCCTGGCCCTTAGAAAGACTACACGATTCCAGTGCATATGGGATAACTAAATGCACTTCCAGTCTGGCCCTAACAAGAGATCAGTGATTAAACGAGACAGTACAGTATATCAATCCTAGTTATTGTCCACTATATCACTTACGCATTTTTTCATGTCTTGAAAAATAAGAAAAAAATGAATAAAAAGAAAAAAAAAAACATTTTCGGTACAAAGAAATGTACAGATGATAAATATGAACTAGATTAATGCCAAAAATAGAAATACTTTGAGAGTTGACAAATATGAATTTAGTGCTACCGCAATTTTGATTAAAATCACCATTTGCTGTTTTATTTTTGTGTGTGTGTTATAATCTAAACATGATATCAAATTCTCCATCCACTGGGATGACCTCCACATGTGCCGCCTGTGGTTGTACCCGCCCCTACTTGCCCACGACTGCACACTTACCGCTGTTAGCTGAGAGCATGTCGATCATTCTGCCCGGTGTACAGACGATGACCTCACAGCCACGCCGAAGCTCGGCTATTTGCTCCGAGATACCGGTCCCACCGTAGACGCAAACTGTCTGTAGTCCAATGACCTTGGTGAACTTTTTACACTCTTTGGATATCTGCATGGCCAGCTCACGTGTAGGGGTCAGGATCACAGCTGTAGGATCGAATATAGCATTAAAAATTATACATTTTATTCTTTTAAAACGTTGAATGAAATATTTATCAAGTAGGGGTGAGGAAAATAGTAGTGAAAGCTATTCATTTGATTCTTTTAAAATGTTGAATGAAATATGTATCTATTTTATTTTCAGACATTTTCAGACACTGTTGGGGAGGGGGGGGGGTCTGATCACGACAAATGAACATGCACCTGGATGTATGAATGGTGTTCCCTAACAATTTAACTATCGGCAGTTATGTGTTGAGCCAAATTTAGCGCACTAATGATTAGTCTTTACAGGGATGTCCATACGAACGACCGGGGGGGGGGGGGGGCAGTATACCCCCAGCCCCAATTCTAGACATATACGGGTGGCAGAACATATTTTTCCCCCATATACACTTTTATTGGGATTTTGGTCATTCATTCACACATTCAAAGTACCTTACCATACCCAGATTTGCCATCAGAACTTACCGATGCTGTTTTGTATCATGCCGATCCGTTACTACTGTATATCAAATAGGGCCGTCATGATGCATGAATGCAACACCGGCAAGTTACTTACCAGGATCCTAAATCATGCATCATGACGACCAATTGTCATTATGCAGTAAAGTAGCATGCAATACAGCACTAACCAATCCTGTGGTACATTAGTTAGCACAATGTATTCTCTACATATCAATAACAAATTGAATTATGCTGTTCAAACATGAGCTAAACACAAGGCTGTACGCGGCATCAAGCATCGCTAGGTACCAGGAGTCATTGATTAAGCCAGTATATAAGCGCACCTGTCGGAGGTGGTAGCGCAGCATTGACGGGATATATGAGGCCTCTGCCAACACATTGATTTCTGCATTGATTACTCCACCCCTTCTACCCTCCCCCCACCCAACCCAGCATCACCACTCCCATCACTACCCTATTATATACTACCACCACCCCCCCAACAAACACACGCTACCACACACATACACAGAGTCCAGCCTAACCATCCATACTTTAACTTGAGGCAATCAGACTGGACATAACCCTCGACCGTAAACTCTGAGTTTGGAGGGATAATTGATAATTTTAACAGTCATACAGCCTTCTGTATACAGTGATCGAAAGTTCTAGGGGTCCTTTTCAATGAATTTGTCCCCTAGTCAGTGTCAGTGTTCATCTCCAAGTTTGAAAGGATAATGGATACCTTTAGCAGTTATACACTTTTAGGGGCATGGATTAGCTGGACACACAGGCATCGGATCTCTGTATAGCGTACTCAAAAGTTCTAGGGGCTATGAAAGGTTGGGGGGGGGGCGGTTTTAATGAATATTCTTGCCAGTTTTTTTTGTCCATCGCCGATCATTCAGTTCCAATGTCACATGGCGACTAACTCCAGCATTGAAATGGCGCTATATCTTGACACTTTGTAGGTAAACCCTGTCTGCATGATGCATGAATGCAGCCCTGACGAGTCAAGGCTACATTTATGCATCATGTGAACCATATGGGCCTTAAAGTACAGCCATATAATATGCATCAATACATTATGCGGCCATAGAATGATTAACATCAATCCCCACTTCACATCACCTCCCCTACCTTTCAGGGCACATACCTGACTCCTTGTTAGTCTATTGACATGTACAGCACCTAGATAAGCCCGTGTTAGTCATATTGATGTCAGTCTATTCGCCAGTCGGTATATATAACCCTTAAAAGGCCGCTGATGCAGTAGTGCACCATGCCCATTGGTCGTCATGATACACCAATGAAGTGCTGGCGAGACTATGTGCCAGCACTTCATTGGAGCATCATGTCAACCCTCCAGGAGTATATGTATGAACCCCGTCGGGTTGGCATGATGCTTCAATGAAATGTTGACGAGCAATCTCGCCAGCACTTTATTGGCGCATCATGACGACAAATGGGCATGATGCATTAATGCATCAGTGGCCCTTGAAGGATTAAACCACCCACCCTCAATACACCTGCCACTGGCAGGGTCTGTGGACGTTACTTATAGCACTACCGGAGAAGGAGTTGTTTCCTGTCGGTTGATGGATCCAGGCATTATAGTACTTAAGGATATACCATAGGCTAGATGCTTAGGGTAGGTGCATCTTTATTTATTTTGGTATTGATCAGTGATATAGACAGCTTAGTGTTAAACTCATCACCCACCTATATTTATGACACTTATTAAAAGAGTACTGTATTTATAAATCTGAATATAAACCATGGCTCTTAAGGATCAAGGTTTATCGCATCTTATACCACACTTGATTGAAACGACAATGGAAAAGCACAGCTAATATATTGCGTATACTGTATTCGAGCGCCCTCCCCTTAATAAGCCCCCCCCCCTTGGAACCTTTTGAAGACTAGAAAAAGGCCTAATTTTCACGATTTTGCAGGGAGTAAAACTCGTTATTACTAGACTATCACAAAGATATGGTTTAAGTACCTTGGGTGCTTATTAGGTGGAATACAGAAGTTGCTGTAAGTTGATGTGGTCCACTCGGCACACACACCCTGCCCCATTGCCAAGGTTGTGAATGATTTGAGTGTAGCATAAGGTATCAAGTGTAGCTTAAGTGAGATAAACACCTCTTTGGGCAGTGTAGCCTGCCATCGCCTGTGGTGAATAAAGTGACCGACTCGTATAGGATATTCCCAAAGTTTGTGTGTGGCTTATATATGCAAAAAAAAAAAAAAACTTCCAGTAAAGAAAAAATTAATGTCTACGAACCAAATTGTTCATACTGGCAGTGTTTGAGGACGAAACATTCATTCAGTTGCAAAGACACATCATATTATTCCAGTTTTTTAGTTAGTGAGTCAAATATGATAGATTTCCCAATGACATGCTATAACAGAAGTTAAGGCTACTGTATATCCATGCCGAAATGTGACCAAGTCAATCTTAATCTGGTTTAATCTGCTGTGATAGTATAGGATTAACATGGTAGCTACTGTGAGATAAGATATGTAACATTGCTCGTGCCCCATGTGCTACTACACAACGACTTGCTTCAACTATTGTAGCCAACAAACCATATCCCAGATGACTCTACTATGTGGGTCCCACATTTTTTCATTAAAACCACACATTAAATTGAAGTGGGGGGGGGGTAAAATTTTGAAGTCGTGTACAATTAATCCTCCGTTCCCAACTCCATTGAGGGTAGTCAAAATCACGTTTGTGACCTCAAAGCTGTGAACCTCCCTCCAATCAATGTAAGCAAAACGTCAAATGCTAGAACCATGAAATAATCTTACAAGCTTTAGATAAAATATTGGCAATCTCAAATTCTGATTGATTTTCTCCCTTTCAGCAACTCGTCTCCTTTGTGAAAGACTACTATGGAACTGACGAAGGAGGGAACATTACTTTATAAGTCATCTTGGGATGAAGCTCCGAGCCCTCAACACGATCCGGACCTAGTACGTTGGATGAGTCACATCCACTCACCTGAGGCACCGTCCCCTCTGGGGCCGGAGTTACGCCGCCAGGAAGAAAATGGCATCGCTGCTACCTCCCCGGACATAAGTCCAACACCAGAGCCCCTTCCCCAACTAGAACACCCTGATGTAGATTATGCGGTAAGAAGTCCCTACCTGATGGCTGTACCATCATTCTGGCCCGCTCCTACACGGAACACCCAACCTCTTAAACAAACCAATGAAGACGCGGGACATTTAAGCGACACTAAGCTACCGTGGCTTCACCTCGGTCACCTAGCTGACCCACATGTGTGGTGGGATGAACACTTTGATAGGAATTATTATGAAACCTTGCTCCCTCGCAGGGATGACTATGACTTTGAGATGCCGTTGGTTCAGAGAATGGCAACCAGGAGACGTTATGAGGATCAAAATATGTCACATAAATATTCACATTTTAGTGGGAAGAGAGAACAACAACACACTGACACAAGAAAGGAAAGGCGTGGGGTGATTACACAGGAAGAAATAGATGCATTAGCATTTGTGTAGGACGTTTAATGGGTTCTATTGGACTGACTTTTATCAAAACTAACTAATTTATATGTCATTGCGCCTCTCCTCACTCGGAGATCCCTAAAGTTGACATAACTGATATAAAATTGGCCTCATTTGCACATCTGTGATGTCACACTGTCCCATATTATTTCCATAATACCACATGCCATGATCTACTGAAGCATGGGCTTCCCTAGCCCACTTAAAAGGGTCTACTTCTCATCTTTCCTATCCCCTCAGGATGTGTGTGGTACACATATGCGCGGGCACTGACACATTCCTCTGTGAAATTGTGTAATGTCGTTCTCGCCATGAATATGACCTTAGCTGTCGAAATGGCGTTAAACATCTATTACTCACTCACTCACTCTACTGAAGCAATATGTAAATCGATCTCACAGTGGAGCTCTGCCATTTTATTAGCTACCACTCCTGAGGAAGGTTCTACTGATCTGAAATGCTGACCCTTTAGATAGAGTCTGTTTCTGAACTTGTCACTTTTATGTCCATATACGTGAAGCAATAGACAAAGGTGTACAAGAATTGGTCACCACTGAGGATTATTTCACTATAAGGCTACACCCAGACTTGGGCCCGATCCAATAAGCAGTACCGCGGATTTGAGTTTTGTAGTCTTAATACTGTCTGCACTAAAGTTCTAAATACCTCGCCTATAACCAATTTTCAGATTTCTGCCTCAACTGAGAAGCTATAAAGTCGTCCTACTGGAATTTCTGTTATCTACTACCATAATTCCTCACATATTAGGCACACTGCACCCTGCATATAAAATGGATCCTGAGTTCATGCCAGAACTAAAAGGCGTAACCGGGATCAGCTTTTTGTCATTTTAGTCCTATGCTATTGTGCAAAATGTGTATAAGGTGCACCTAGTCTTGAGGCAGAGTTTATAAATTGCAGTATATGTCTATCCTAGCATAAAAGCCGCGAGGTACTAAGGTATATGAGCTTCTAAGATGGTGGCGAGACACTTTGTCGATTGATTCAAGTCTCAGTCTTGCCGAACAGACGCCGGCTTTTGCCGGCGTAGAATCTTAATGGTCGGTGTAGGGCCTTGGCACGCAGGCCACAATGGCCCGCCATGATCTTAGCTTTCTAATGGTGAAAGAATTTTTCAAATCGGCCCATTAGAAGCAAAAAGGGAGAATTTTTGTGAATTTGCATTTCCATCTACACCTGGATCGGTATGACAAACATAGGGGCAGCTACCACCAGGGGCCAAGTGGCTAGGCTGGTACACCCGGAACGGGGCAGCTGGCTTTGTATGGCAGAGCTGGCCCCTACATGGGTATTCTAAAACATCATTATTCATATGGCCTGCGTGAGATGGAAATGGCCTGCGTAAGATGCCATGACGCAGGCCACATTGGCCTGCGTCAAGAAAAAGTTTTTCGGTAACACTGAGTCTAGAACCTACGAGGGGATAATTCTTAAATTTAAAGAAATTTAAATGATAAGAAATCTAAGAAGGCACAGCATAGCTGTGATGTCAGTTGGTCTTCATGATTAATTTCCGCCAATCAAATTATAGAAACAGACACCAGTGCTTTAAAGGGTTAAAATAAGTTTTCACACCTATATGCAGGGTGAGTAGACTTTTTTTGTCCTAGCACTAATAGCCAATAATAAAAGGTTAGGCCAGTCCCTGTATAATCCTATGAATCCACAAAATATTCAAGAGCTAAGGGTGTAAGGGTTCTAAAGCCATGGTCAAGTCTACAGCGGACAAAACCTGGCGATGTCTACATTAATGAACAATGGTCAGTTGGCTATGGCTAACTGACAATAACTTACCAACAGGTCCGTCATCTTCCTCCAGTTCAGGCTGGTCAAGGATGTGGCGGAACATAGGTATCAGAAAAGCTAACGTCTTCCCGCTACCCGTCTTGGCGATACCAATGAGGTCACGGCCAGACATGATTGCTGGAATTGCCTGGGCCTGAATTGGTGTCGGTTTCTCAAAATGGTGCCTGAAAGAATAAAATACTTGATAATGCCAATAGACAATAGCATATACTCATTCACTTGTTACACCAATGCCAGAATAGACAACCTAACCTTCACATAGACTATCTCTACCACACAACACCGCTGGCTTGATGACACTAGACTGTTCTCTATACATGAAGAGGCTGCTTATACCCATTGATTACTTCAAGTGTAGTACATTGTGCCCTTCAAGTTAGGGTAGTATCTACTCACCGTTTGAGACAGTCCATGATCTTTTTACTGACTCCGCATTGTGCCCAGGTTTTGATGGGTTTAGGACAACCCTTGCCTCGCACCTTAATACCCTCTAACTCTGACCGGTATGCCTCCACATCTGTCAACATAAAGAAAATACAATTAATCACTACAAAATGTGAATCTGAGTTGGAATGTTTCATTTCCTAATCTACTTGTATTAAAAAGTAATCCCTTATAAGCTGTGCCAAGTTCAAAGCTACTTTGAGAAAAGACTACGAGTAAACAAGAATAAAGCATTGCTTATTACTCTGAATGATTTTCATTTTCTTGTAATAAAATCTCAGTTACAAGGTCAGTATAAAATGGCACAAATACATGGCAATGTCTAGCACTTACCCTCTGCTGATAGTTTTGCTATCTCAGGGACCTCAACGTAAAAGTTTTTCCTGAAGGGCCGGTAGTAGATACGGGTATGATCAACAACTGTCAATTCCTGTAAATTTGTAAAACATAAACTTGTATTAAATTAAAATAGAAGAACATCGAGAAAAAATCGATTGATTCATTTCAATGGAACTTAACAAATTCTTAAGTCAGAAAGATATCATTCTGATTCAATTGTACAATGGGATATACAGTGTATCTCTAAATTAAATAGTTGTTACATATAGGGAAACAGAACAAACAGATTTTGTAGATAGCAGCAACCAATATGAATAAATGCCCAAAAAGGCTGTGAAATTGCCATAACATATCTACAGGGATGAAAGCCACTGAGGTCGAAAACCCCTTAAATGCTCAGGGATGAAAGTCACAGAGCACGAAAATCCCTGAAATAGTCCAATATTCGCCTAAAAAACATGGGTTCCATATGAATGTATAGGGCCCTGGAACTCCAAAATCCCTGAAATCAGGGAATTCCCTGAAGACTTTCATCCCTGAATGCTCAATAAGAACCCACCTAAATATTGATTTTGTATATGAATGTATAGAGCTTTGGAACATGAAAATCCCTGATATTAGGGAAAAACCTGAAGACCTTTATCCCTGTATCTATTCGTCCAACCCACCTTCTTCTTGCGCTCTCGCTGCAAACCGGCCATTGTAGACTCTAGGTCCTCCTCTTCCTCTTCTGACGAGTACTCCATGGCATCAGCGTTAGCCTCCATCAGCTCACCTTTCTGTTTACTCGGGTCTTCCTTTTTCTTTGCCACACCGGCCATAATCGTCAGCTTCCCTGTAGCGTTTGTTACTGATTGGTCCTACAAGGCATTTAAGGAAAAGAGTTTTAGTTGCAGGTACTAGATAAAACTTTTTTGTTGAATAATTTTCTGCCTACAAAATCTCAATATTACGTAACATTGATCCGATATTATTGAATGTTATACAAATAAAATATGTGGAGAGAGTTCTTAAAGCATATACTTACACCACCTTGATCTGTGGTTCTTTTGTCCTTTTCTTTCATTTGGTTAACTTCATCTGTCACAGACTGTGGGGAAAAGGGAAGGAAATAGTTTATCAAAAATGCTAGATTACAGATCTATGGTAAATGCTTTGCATGGGACCGCTAGTATCGCAGCCATAACGTAAGCTGGTATTGGTGAGAACATCCACATCATGAAGGACATCCCTGAAAACCTTCATTCACCAAGAAGAACTTATTACAGGTAAATGCCAGTGTATCATTTCGCAGCCATAAAATTTACTCTTTCCGCCTTAAACAAACATGCCCTTAGCATGTCAAAATGTATGCAAAAAGGATGTTTAGTGCACTCCCTTATGGTGGATCAGGCTTACACTTCATGAAAATATCTTTAGTCTATTACTATCACATAAAAAGTTTTTGGTTAACATAAATTCTACCCTGCATGACGGCTTGCTACAAGTCACTTTACTCACTGCCATGAAAGCATCAAGTGGGTCGATTTCGTCAGCATCGTCATTTGCACCTGTGGATGGCGCTGGGTCGTCATCATCATCGTCGTCCTCCAGGCTCCACTTCTTACTCGGCATGGTGATCTGGATAGGCTTCCCTGCCTGTGCCGCCTTACGCTCTGTCCGCCATTTCTCAATACGCTCCCTCCTCTTCTGCATCTCACTCTCCAAACGTTTCTGCTCAGCTTCCTGGTGGATATATAGCAGTTGTAAGTCAGGTGGGGTTATTTCAATTTTTTTAGCATTATTAATAGAGTAAAACCTCACATAGGCGCCAATTATTTTAACCCCTATAATTTCCATACCACTCTTCTTTTAATCCTGGATTTTGATAGATTAGAGAGAACTATTAAGTTAAATCTTTTTTCCTGCCAACTGTTAAACTGCTCTCAAAACCCAATGACTTTACAAGGGGTTGACTAGGTTTTACAATACATGGTTTTTTGAAAGTTTGTAGCTTGTATATTTTTTAACAAATAGGTTTAATGAAACTAGTAAGTAGCGTAATCTAATGACGCACCTTATACATGGGGATTTAGTTCTCCCTGGATCCACAAGGGGGACACTAAGACCTTTCTTTTGGCATGTTACGTGCCTCCTAAGTCATACAAAAGGTGCCCGAGGGGGACCGGAGGGCCCAAGCAGCTACACATAGCTTTTTGAATTTTTAAAACACATTCAGTAGAAAAGTTATGATTTTTTTTAATTTTCCTAACCATTTTCTAAAAGTCTAGGTGCGTCTTATATGAAGTCTAGGGTGCACCTTATATGCAGTCTAGGGTCACCTTATATGCAGGAGATTAATGCATTCCTTTCTCATTGTCGGGGAGCTGGAATCGTATTAGCAAAACTTACCTTGTCTAATGGTTCATCCTTCACTAAAATTGCACCCTCCTTATGTTTGGGACTGTGACTGCGACTTCGGGACTTGGCACGACGCTCAACTTCTTTCTTGGTGCCTCTATCCCTTTCCCTTTCTCGTGAACGACTTCGGGACTTCCTGATGATAGAAAATAAAATTGAAAGGAGGCTTGAATGTATGACGACTTTATTTTGAAAGCTGCCTAACTATTCATTGGATATTTAATATGAAAGCTACTGTGGTACTCATGGCAAAAGTCCTAAATTTGACAACACATTGTTGATGTGATTTTTTTTTATTTGTTCTTGTGCATGAACAGGTATTACCTTCTTTCCCTGTCTCTTGACCTCCTCCTTTCCCTTTCCCTTGACCGTGATCTCCTTTCTCTTGATCTTGACCTCTTCCTTTCTCGTGACCTAGACCTCTTTCTATCTCTGCTTCGTGACCTCCTAGTTTTGCGGTCTCTACTCCGTGATCTTCTTCGTGGGCTCCGTGACCTAGATCGTTTTCTCCTGCTGAATAAGAGAAAGGGATTACATCAGTACAAAGTTTGAGACATGTATGGTATGGAATGAAATGGCTGTATTTATGCAGTATTGCTAATTATCACCTGTGATTTTTATGGTGACAGAAAATATTTCATCCCATTTTAGCAACAAAAAAAAACGGTAGGAGTCACACACAGGGTGTGCGCAGAGTGTAGGAGTCAAACACAGGGTGTTTTGAGGGACAGAGGGTGTAGGAATCAGACTCAAGGTGTGTGAAGGGTGTAGGAGCTGGTAGGCAGAGGGTGCTTGCTGGGTGAATAGGAGTCAAACACAAGGTGCTCAGAGGCCTGAGAGGGTGTAGAAGTCAGATGCAGGGTGTAGGAGTCAGAAGCAGGGTGTGCAGTCAGGCGCAGGGTGCGTGGAGAGTGGAGGGGTCAGATGCATGAGACAAATGTTGATGCCGCCGTGGACCACTGGGGTCCGGGCCGCAACCCGGATGTACCATTGTCTGTTGGTCCAAAATTTCAACATATTTCAAACTATAATAAAGTCTATTTTTTTTTCATAATTCTATGGCGTAGTGACAGTATCATTAGGGTTGGGGCTAACATTCAAATTCTATAATAAGAGAGGGATATTATCATGGTTTCTTTATTTTCAAAATTATCACAGCCTCTAGCTCAGCCCATCTTGTTGATGCGAATTCCGCCGAAGTTCTGGTGGTTGTGGCCCGGACCTCAGGGGTCCACGGCGGCTTTAACATTTGTCTTGTGCGGGTCAGATGCAGGGTGCAGAGAGGGTGTGGGAGTCAGACGCAGAAGGGTGTATGCCTACTACAGCAGTATAGGAGCCAGATGCAGTGTCCATGCATAGGCCCCTACAGTTTTGTTGTTTGTTTTTTTTTTTCGTGGAGAGGGGCACATTTTGCAAAATTATTTTTTGGCCATGCCCATGGACTGCATGATTAGTGTTTAGTCCATGGTGGGCCTCGTTGCGTTGGGGTCATGATAACTTCAAAACTTTAACTTAATTCTAAGTTTAAGTTGGACTGGAGTCTTGAGTCTTGGTCAAGAAAACCTGGTCAAGTTGGTGAGACTGAGACGAGATAGGCCGAGAGATCTGCCTGCTTGCAGGCAGAGAGCAACATGTATTCCTGGCTATAGTGGCTCAAACACCTGGCTGTTCTGAACAAAGTACTCACTGTCACTGTGTCAGTTTCTAGAAATTGTCCCTCATAGGGAGCCTAAGTCTCGCGATAAACTATGTCGTAAAAAAAAATTCTGATTTGGAACTAAAATGACCAATATTTGAATTGACCTGAAGGCCCACCATATATGAAATTTTAAGGCTCAACTCTCATTCTTAAAAAAGTTATGCTAGGCCTAAAATATTCTCCTATCCTTCAAGCCTGTTGGCGATAATATGCTGAGTTCAAAATCCGCCCGCATGTGACGTGACTTCGTCTCCCTATACTCACAAACATGTAAGTTTTCATGTACAGCAACATGTAATGATCAAAGCACAAGATATATCCCATAAATGTGACATGTTTATGATTAGCCTACACTATTACTCCTTCAATGGCTTCCATTTCAGCCTGCTGGAGTAAGCGTGGGGGATTTGAAAATCACCTGGATTATCAATTATTACATGCATTTCAAGTGCTTTGCCATTGTGTATTGTGAATCTTTGGATATACATTGAGGGAAGTGTTGATGGAAGCATTGGACCTGACAGTAAGTACTTCTATGAGAATTGGTCACTCTGCCAGATTGGCTGAGTAGATAAACTACCAACTGTGGCAACAGACACCTTTGCAGGCTTTGGTCTCTGAGGGTCAGTACCTTTGGAGGTCTACGGAGTACGGTAACTCAGTAAGACGAGAGTAGACCTGCCCACCGGTCCCTAAGCATATAATGTTACGTGATCTTATTGTCGTTTTTGCGACAATCGGGGGTCATTGCTGCCACCTACAGGAAGTTCCATACAACTCTATACACCTGTAACTACAACTTCCGTCATACCTGTCATTCGCGCTGCGCATTCCAACCTGTTCACATCAGTTGCAGAGATCCGACACCGAGGCAACAATATAAGCCAAGGTTAAGTTTTTACATATTTTTATAGGCCTGAAATACGGCCAAACACATCTTATCTACTCTTATCCACTACAAGTATAATATAACTGGTGTGAGGGACCGTCTGGAAAGCATACCAGAATGGCAACAGCGCGGGTGCCGGCACACTCACACGGCACACGTGCGAAGGTACGGTCAATAAAAATGGCCGATACAGCGCCGGTCGCAACGAGTCAGGAATTGGCCGAATATATAAAGCGACTGGAACAAGAAACTGTCCAGTTGGAACTGGATTATTCTTCATTCAGCGACACCAACATTACGCCTGCCCAGAGACAGAAAAAAGGTCCCGACTACAAACATAGGACCCCATCCATACACTCTACACCACGACGCCGGCATTCGTCCTCCGCGTCCACAAGTAGCGGCAGGAGTCATATACGACAGAGGGCAGCATCCGCACAACAGTCAGCAAAGACGAAGCCCGCCCCCAGACTGGACCGGCTCGAGGAGGATATCGAAGCAATGAAATCCCGAATGTCCGACATGACGGTAAATATCGAATTCCTGGTAGGCGACGCCAAAAGAAAGGCAGAACGAGAGGACAGGGAACGGCTTGCACAAGAAGAGCGAGACAAGACGGCAGCCATCGCCGAAAGACAACTAGAGGAAAAGCGCCAGGCCCTCGAGGCAGAGCGACAGAGACGCGAGGAACAGGTACGCAGGGACGAGGAGGCCACCCGCCGCCGAGATGAAGAAGCCGCCCGTCGCAGGGAGGACGAGCTACGACAGCGCGAACAGCACCTACAACGACAGCTTGAAGCGAGCAGACAACGCGAGCTAGAGCATAAGGAGGAATTAAGGCGTATGGAGAGAGAGGCGAGGAAAAAAGAGGTAAGGGCCAAGGAGGATCACACGCGCCCCCCTCAATCTTCCCCCGCCTCGTACCCGCAACAGCAACAACACGATGACACACTGCCATACTCCGAGCCACGTGCGGCAGCAGCACGTGACACCCAATCACAACAACAACAGAGCCACGTGCCGTCCGGCTAACCCACCCCGGCCTCCCTTCGCCGCGACCATACTGCACAAGATTACGTTGCAGCACAGCTCGATAGGGAACGATACGAGGCACAACAATCAGAGGGTAAGATAAATTACATAACCAACATTCTCCCACACAATACAAAGCCCAAGCCATACATGTATATAAGGCGGGAGTTGTGTTATACCCTGAAACAAAAATTGGACGCCAGGCCCGACCTTTCCCCTATTGAGTACGTCGACGCAGTCCTCTCGCTCGTAGATGACGATGATAGTACATGGACACAAAATGAGAGGGAATGTATAAGGAAGCACCTGAACAATGTCACCAGCGATGCAATGTGCAGGGACTGGGCGGACGTTCGACGATGGTCAGACCATGTATTTGACCAGGTCGAGAGAGGCAAGCTCTCTTGGAATGATAAACAGGAGATTCATAATAAGCGCGTTGAGATATCCATGACCGGAGGTGGAGTGAAGGACAAGCCGACAACAGCCCTCGGCAACCCCGGCCATTCACATACAGGTCACAATAACAACAATCCCCGTCATGCAGATACCCCTTGCTCAGACTATAATTCGAACAGGGGTTGTAAACAGAAGGGTCATCATGGAGAAAAGGCAGAGCGACGATTACACTTTTGTTCATTCTGTATGGGACGCGGAAAGAACTCACATCATACACTCATGGAGTGCAATCAGAAGTTCCGCGATAATCACCAACACCAAAATGGCTCGTGGAACGGCAGCGGAAAACACAACTACGGCAGCACAAATTTCTATGCCAACACCGGTCAGCATAGTTCTGGTCAGGCCCCGAATCAGAATTATGGCGCGCAGCAGAACTTTAACCCATACCAGCAACAGCAGAGGCAGAACTATAATACACAGCCGCCTCCCACGCATCAATTCCAATATCCAAAAAACTCCCAGTAGGGGTGCGGGGGTCGATATCCCCCCCCCTCACCCGCTATGCAGCAAAGAGACACGGATCCGAGACATATTTATACCCCCACACGCGGGGAAACTACAGACGGTGACGTCACATACCAAGGGGAATCCTCCCCTAACGAAGACATGGCCGCCTCCACACGCGGCGGCCATCTTGATGCCTCTGACGTCACCACTCTGTGCGCACTATCACCCGACATGCACCGCGCACACAACAAAGATGGCCGACAAACATCGAACCGTCCATTTAACGCACAGACATTTATCATCCAAGAGGATACAACGCCACTCATGAAAAGAATAGAGGCACCACATGAGGATGAGCGACATCCCGACAATGTATCCAGCGGATTACACATACACCGTCACTCCTACATGGGGGCGTCATCAAAAATGGTGACCCTCGAGTCATACCAGCAGCATGGCGGCCAACGACAGTACACACAGCACGGACCGCCACATATAGCCACCAATCCCCCGTTTGATAGGATTCAACATATGTGCCGGACTGACATGATTGACCCCTCTATTGATATATCGCCTCAGGCATTCAGTCAATATCGTATGGACAATTGGCCCACATTCGTATACGGCGACATCAACCCAGATATAGCGCACATATATGATGTAGTCAGAGCCACAGGTCTCCCCAATGCTATGGCCGCACGGATACCGGTACCATCTGCACTGAATGTCCCCCAGTGGGAGAGATTATTGGGGAACAACCCACGGTATACTGAATTGTTGGACTTTGTAAAATACGGATTCCCAATAGGATACATGGGCCCAGTGTCAAACACGGTTGGTATAAGCAACCATCCAAGTGCTAACAACTACGGCAATCATGTGCAAGATTTCATAGACAAAGAGCTAAAGCTCGGCGGCGTGGTGGGCCCCTACCCAACTCCACCATTCAGCCCCTGGGCACACATTTCTCCACTCATGTCACGCCCAAAGAAGCAATCTGAAGCTCGCCGTATAATCACAGACTTAACGTTCCCAACGGAAAAGTCTATTAACTCCTATATTCTAAGGAATACCGTAAACGGCAACATAAGACACCACAGTCTCCCAACGGTACAGGAGGTCCTCGAGCAGGTGGCTAAAGTGGGCAATACCTGCTACATGTCCAGCATAGATATTAGCAGGGCATATAAGAACTATGTCACAGACCCGGCAGACTGGCCATTATTATGCATCAACTGGGGCCATGACCACTATGTAGACCTGAGCGTCCCCTTTGGCTCCAGGGCGTCCGCTAACCATATGCAGCGGGTCGCTGATGCACTAGTGGATCTACTAGCACAAAAAGGAATATATGCGAGAATGTACCTGGACGACATAATCATTGTATCTCATGACCACTCTAGGGCACGAGAAGACTTCGATTATGCAAGGTCTCTGATAAAGACCCTTGGACTACCAGAGGCCCCCGATAAGGTACAGCCACCATCGAAATGCGTCACATGGCTCGGGGTGGACATAGACGCTGAAAACATGACAGTCTCAGTTCCCCCGGAAAAACTAGCTGAGGTAAAAGGAAAAATAAAGTATTACTCACAGAAAAGGTCAGTATCAAGGAAACAACTGCAGTCACTCCTAGGAGTCTTGCTACACATAGCAAAGTGCATAAAACCGGCTCGCCTATTTGTTTCTCGCCTGTTAGATGGGCTACGGGAAATGAAAGGCTCATACATGAACCTGAATTCCGGGATGAAACATGACTTACGCTGGTTCCAGGAATTTAGCACTTCATGGAACGGTGTCGGCCTTATTCCCCGGCATGACATCACAAAAACCATATATGTTGATGCTTCAGGTACTGGAATAGGGGCATACGACGGCTCCATGGCATACGCCGCACAAGTAGCCCCAAGTGACGATCCGGTGGAAAATATAACCTACCTGGAGGCCCTCAACATAGTCGTAGCCCTACACTCTTTCCTCACCTTTAAAGATAAAGGTGCACATATTAAAATATACTGCGATAATGAGGCGGCGGTGACGGTGCTCAGTAGTGGGAAAGGAAAGGACAAGCTCCTACTGGAAGCAGCACGGGCCTGCTGGATGGTCCAAGCCATCCTAGAAATAGACATCACATATGAACACATCCCAGGGGTAAACAACAACATAGCCGATGCACTAAGTAGGGCACATATTAATGCAAGTCATTTTGACACGGCAAGGACCCACATATATAATAATCGGCTCACTGTAATAAAAGCAGATTCATATGTATTCCAACTAACCGCACCTCAAATGTGTTCCAGATCCGGCATACCGATTCTTTCAGCAGAGAGCTGCCCAGAGGCAGGAACAGGCACGTGCAGAGGCCACCACCCGAGCCAGACATTCCTCCGCGGCATTGTGGTACCTCTTTATGAGGCAGTTTGCACAAAATCCAGTACTCCCCACTTACCAAGACGTCTGTGGGTACATGGAGTTCCTCACAATGGACACAAAGCACCCAGGTACTATTGCAAACCACTTATCGGCAGTCGCGCAGCACCTGACACTCATAGGCCAGGATCCGGCCCCCTTCTACCATCCACGGGTGAGGCGCGCGAAGGACGCCCTCGAGAGGGACAAGACAGTCACCACGAGGAAGAAGCCACCAATCCCCATACAAAAACTAAAATTGGTTCTCCAGTCATTTCCAATGACATTTCAGGGCAGGATGGCACGGGCCGCGGTACTGATTCTATACCACGGGGCCATGAGAAAATCGGAAATACTTCCCCCGAGTATCAACAGGTTCATACCTACCTGGCACCTCACAAGAGGAGATGTCCAACTGAAGGAAGACTCCGCCCTCCTTCTGATAAAAGGGGCAAAGAATCTTCAGAAATACAATCAGTCCCGAACAGTCAGGTACATAAAAGGTCCAAATCCGGACACATGCCCAGTAAGGGCCATGCAGGAGGTGACAATGCTGGTTCCCACGGCGCACCAAGACGAACCTTTCTTTATGAACGAGGTGACCAGGGCCCCAATTCCGGCCACCCTAATAGAGACAAACTGGAGAAATGCACTGAAAAAGGTGGGAATACCAGAAAGGATGTACTCACTACATTCACTGAGGTCTGCAGCAGCAACGGAGGCATATGACTTTGGGTGTACTGAACTCGACGTACAGAACTTCGCAGAGTGGCGGTCAGACAGCCATAAGCAATACATTAAGGTTAAATCCCAACACGTAGTCAGCACAGCACTGGCTAAATCCCTCAATACATAAACAATTAACAATTTTGGCTTCTGGCCATGTTATTCATCATATCAATACTCGTATGACTTGTGATATTTTATTCACTATAAAATTTATTCTACAAAAATAAATTTTATTTACCCAACTACATCTCCACTTATACTTCCATATGGTTAGTGTAGCAATGGTGATCTTATTGTCGTTTTTGCGACAATCGGGGGTCATTGCTGCCACCTACAGGAAGTTCCATACAACTCTATACACCTGCAACTACAACTTCCGTCATACCTGTCATTCGCGCTGCGCATTCCAACCTGTTCACATCAGTTCCCACCCACCCTCACCTCTAACATGTGATAATTATCTAATTAACAATGTACAGTCATTATATCATGTATTTTACCATACATCTCTTAATAATTTTAATTTATTACACATAAGTCTATACCCATGTTTAATATCATGGTAATTGTAATAACACATGTTTATACACACACACAGGGTCTGCCATATTTGGGCATGGCGTCGTGACCTACTTTCCGCGTGGTACGCAAACAAACCCGGGAAGACTAAACTGAGAGTACTGAACCCTCCAAATAAATTTCGATTTTTTTCCTCCCCTACACATAGAAAACATGTCTGCACTCTATAAACATGTCATAAACATATATTGTAATATGATTTGTGTTCAATTAGATTATGACAACTTAATATATGTTCAAGAACATTCACTGAAATGTGCATGAGCGATAATATGCTATCTTACCAAAGGCTTGACAGTGGCCGATGTGTTGGCAAATAGTAGTTTTAGAGTCTTAGTTTTCCCATGTTTTCTCAAAATCTTTATCCCGATTATTCGTCCAAAGGACTAGAATGTGAAAGATTTTATTAGTAACAAGACTTACAGTGCTTTGTATGAATCTAGAGGTTGTCAGAACGTTTCCTGAATGGTTAAAAGTGAGGTACTACCGGTACGTTGTAGCTAGTACATTGTACCCTCTTTTTAGCCTAAAAGCATGCGCGCTACTAGTACTATAGATCTAAGATGGCTGATGTTGCGCTTCATTCGATTTGAAGCCAATCTTTGAACTCATTTTTTTCATCTATTTGTTGTTCAAACAGCGATAAAGCTCTTAGAAATAGGTGCATACAACCTTTCTGAATTAGGAAATGTGGGTGATTAAGCCCCTATCACGATCCTGATCGTGTGAAAAGCCTAGAATGTCAGTGCCCCCTTTCACCCTTTCTGCTATTAATAATACTGTTATCGGTACCCCCTGCCCCCCCCCAGTTGATTATTTATCAATGGGGGGGGCTGGTGGGCTTGAGGGGGGGATCAGTATATTTTCAACCCCTCTGATGGGGGGGGGGTGTCAAAATAATTTCATCTATTTTCAGTGGATCTGGATTTAGCTGTATTCCGAGTTAGCAGGTCGCCCCATGGGCGCCGCCATTACTGGAGCTTGTTACCAGCGAGTTCTACTGATAAGACATATCAGATGGGTACCAGTCGGCCCCCGAGAGGACCGCAATGAATCGTTGGGATTATCTCATTGGCTAATAAATAATCCTGCTAAGGGAGTGGTCATTATTTATCAACAGGGGGGGGTGGTGGGTTTGAGGGGGGGCGTAAAATTTTCAGACCCCTCCCGAGGGGGGGGCTAAAAAAATTTTGATCCCTCTTGAGGGGGGGCTAAAAAAATTCACCCTCTTTTTAGCAAAAAAGCCCGCGCGCTACTATAAATCAAAGAGGGGCGCGAAAACTCTCCGCGCCTCCGGTGCGGGGGAGGCGCAAAAAATTTTGACTGCCGTTGAGGGGGGGCGTAAAAATTTTTCGCACGTCCGCGCAAAAACCCACCACCCGCCCCCTATTGTTAAATAATGACCACTAGGGAGTGGTCATTATTTATCAACGGGGGGGGGGGGTTGGGGGGCATAAAATTTGCCAACCGAATGCCAACATTGGCCCAATGTTGGCAGGACATGCTGATGTTTGCCGACCAAAAGCCAACGTTGGGCCTATGTTGGCATTTGGTTGGCACCGTCGGGCCTACGTTGGCAGGATGGGCAGCCTATGTAATTCGATGGTTGGGCCAACGTTGGGAGTTTTCGCGCCCCTCTTTGATCTATAGTAGCGCGCGGGCTTTTTTGCTAAAAAGAGGGTGAATTTTTTTAGCCCCCCCCCTTCAAGAGGGGTCAAAAATTTTTTAGCCCCCCCTCGGGAGGGGTCTGAAAATTTTACGCCCCCCCTCAAACCCACCACCCCCCCCTGTTGATAAATAATGACCACTCCCTTAGCAGGATTATTTATTAGCCAATGAGATAATCCCAACGATTCATTGCGGTCCTCTCGGGGGCCGACTGGTACCCATCTGATATGTCTTATCAGTAGAACTCGCTGGTAACAAGCTCCAGTAATGGCGGCGCCCATGGGGCGACCTGCTAACTCGGAATACAGCTAAATCCAGATCCACTGAAAATAGATGAAATTATTTTGACACCCCCCCCCATCAGAGGGGTTAAAAAAATTCTGACCCCCCCGATCGAGGGGTTGAAAATATACTGATCCCCCCCTCAAGCCCACCAGCCCCCCCCCCCCAGTTGATAATTAATCAACTGGGGGGGGGGGCAGGGGGTACCGATAACAGTATTATTAATAGCAGAAAGGGTGAAAGGGGGCACTGACATTCTAGGCTTTTCACACGATTAGGATCGTGACAGGGGCTTAATCACCCACATTTCCTAATTCAGAAAGGTTGTATGCACCTATTTCTAAGAGCTTCATCGCTGTTTGAACAACAAATAGATGAAAAAAACGAGTTCAAAGATTGGCTTCAAATCGAATGAAGCGCAACATCGGCCATGTTTAAGGCAATTAGAAAACCCCTACATTATCGCCCACCCACATCTTCTAGCACTGTTCTACAATTCAAAACATCCCTTTTCCATCAAAGTGAGCCAGTTTCCATCAGTTTCCGAGCTTATGATTGTGATCTTATTCAATGGTTAAAAAAGGTTGAGAAGGAAGTAGAGAAAACGAAGGGTTTATTGAGGGGGCTCGCCGTACTACGAGTGGTACGAGTTGGGTTTGTTTGCGTACTACTCATTAGTATGCAGCGGCCTGAGCGGAACCCTGTTTAGGTGTATAGCCATGTTATTCATCATATCAATACTCGTATGACTTGTGATATTTTATTCACTATAAAATTTATTCTACAAAAATAAATTTTATTTACCCAACTACATCTCCACTTATACTTCCATATGGTTAGTGTAGCAATGAGAGCTCCCTGAGCGGCAGACGGTGTGGAAACCCCCACACTAGACGAGAGTGACACTGACAGTGTTGGGTCATTCTCGCATTCGCTTGTTATTTGATTTGGATAATATTAAACGCGCAGAGAGTGTAGCGTTGGTTATTACCTGTTGTCTCTGGCCATGGCTAGCTCCTTGAGCTGTAAATACGGCCTATATCCACAAATGCCGGTTTTAGATTTTGCTGTGCGCCGCACAAACGTCGAAAATGGCGGCCTAATGTGCCGAAATTCGGTATGATTTTACGACTAACTTCGCTGAACTTACAAACCAATTCCAATCAGTAATTAATGATATTTCATGGGTGTGACATATGTAGAATATCATATACATATTTGATAAATATCAAGCTATATCAACCGCTATTTGAGATTTAGATGTCGTTATTTATCTTGAGGACGAATAACGTCACACATGGTGCAAACTTCCGGTCCTGACCACGTGCGTTTTAAGAGAAAGAAATTTTGTTGATTTACTCCGAAATTGTGAGTACCCTGTGGTATTTTAATATTCCAATGCTGTTTCAAACACTAAAACAAGGTCTATCATAGTTAAGGCTGTAGTAGCAAATAGTTGTGACACTGGGTTTGTCCTCAGAGCTCAGCGTCCGTTGCCTAGTCACAGATATGAGACCCTAATGACACTACGTAGGGTCTCAGTGACCACTGTAGGAGTAGCTGAGACTGACAGTGGACAGTGGTGCTGTGCGGTAAAACCAGAAGTAGCAAATGCATTGTTTACATGTGCTTGGTAACTTGGTTTGCATATTTAGGATTAAAATTGATCAAAACCATGAAGGCCGATTAATCTATAGGCATACATCTAGAGATTTTCCAAAAATTGCAGTATAACTACAACTTCATCTATTTCATATGCTACATGACCAGCAAGTTTGCCGAGTGCATTTCCGAATATCCAACATGGCAGCCATGTTATTTCTTAAGAAAAAAAATGTCAGGATTTTTAAAATCACATTTTCGGCAGGTTAAACAAATCCCATCTTAATGTAGGGAAAACATGCCAAACATTTATTTTGGATTTACCCGGATAATTTTACATCACCGGGAAGCTGGCAACTTGAGTAATTCAATGGTGCTTAAATTGTCTTCATAGTGTTACTATAGCTCATTGCCGTATATTGGGGACCAAAAACTTAGTTTTTCCTATTTTTGCACCTTCAAAATGGTGCTGTGTCTCTCATAGTTGGCCGATCTACACAATTCTTTCACCATGTAAAAGTACACAATTAGGGCATTATTTCTAGATACCTCATTAAGTTTTTGGTGAAAATTAAAAATATTTTATCTTGTATCAAAGTGTGAGTTTCAGAAGCGAAAACCATGAAAAAACACCTACTTCTCCATCTTTAGGCTAAAATTACTATGAAAAAGTGAGTGATGACCCCCTATTTTCATTAATTCATCTTTTAGAGTGAGAAACAAGCTTTTTAAATATGTTTTTACATTTTATATGCCTCTAATAGTTCAAATTCTACCAAAAGATATGTATTTTTTTTAAAACTAACTAAAATCGCCATTTTGACCCGTCCTTTGATACAATTTTTCCCTATAGCATTTAACATGATCCCTATATATGAGAAAAAATGGAGCAAGAAAAAGAAAAAACATGGATTTTGTATCACATTTATGAGTTCTTTCAATATACTGGATAGCTTAGATATTCATGCATTTGTTGGGATTATCCATTGCGGTACTTCATGGTGACCTAATTCAACCATGACCCCAATAACTGTGATTCAAGGTCAGACAGTGACCTACTTATACAAATGTAAGATATATGGTAACTAATATGATTTATATACTTCTGAAAAGTGTCAATGATATCTCTGACTTGGATTTGATGTCCCTGGTCCATTAAATCAAGATTTTGTTGTTTTATTAAGAGAGAAATCCATAATTTGCACCCAACCACCTGCTATTAATGCAGCTATTTTGCCCCAAATTGGCAGCAATTGGGCAGTATTTGCCCTGTTGTAATAATATGGCAGCTGAAAAAATTATCAAATATCTTCCAATTTCCAATAATTTTCAGTATAGATATTCAAAACACCCTATACAAGACTAGGGTTGTGAAAAAACTAGGATATTTTATCATTAATTAGAAAAAAATAAGGCCCTCATGCTGCAAATGCACCAGTCCCCAATATAGAGGAACGGACCATAGAACAGAAGTTATGAGGGATTGAATGTGGAATTTCTATAATATTTTCTGTCAGTGGATTTCCAGCCAGTGTGACTCTTATCAGTCCCTGCCCACTGTGCACAGGCTGCACTGGTTCTCACACATTTCAGGCCTTACTTTACTTAATCTCAAATTAAATTTGATTGAACGATCATAGAGGGTAACCAATTACATCACTATAAGCACAACAGTTTGGGGATTAATGGGCTATATTTTGCATCAAAAGGAATTAAGATAAGTATTATAGATCATGTTGGAAAGTCAAAATTTTCTAAATGGCAGTGTGATAAGCAGACCTGAAATTCTTGGATTTTTTACTCAACTCTCCTGTACTCTTTAGCTTTGGGCTAATTTGGGCTAATAGATAATAAATAGCTGATTAAAGATCCTAAAAGTACACACTTTTGTGGTTATCCCATATAAGTTTGAAAAAGTTACACAAATATTTAGTTTTGATATTTTCAGGTTTAAGTCATAACTCTTCTAAAATATATACAATCTGTCCAGATATTTCATTCTTTCTCCCTCTATGGTAACTGATAATGTCTTAAGCTTTCAATAGAGGTCTCAAAAGTAAAAATTTACCAAGAATCAACAAAAATATCAGCATTTTATATTTCAAGGTTTTATAGAAATTACAGTCTGCGCACACCAATACCCTTTGAGAACTGATAAGATATCAAATCAGTGACTGGATCTAGAGTAAAATGACCCACAAATTCTGATTCCTTGGTTATTTTTACCCTTGGTACATGAAAATAGTTCATGTTGACAGTGGAAAAGAGCCCTAAAATAGAAAATCATATTGATTGATTTACTATAGTGACAGATAGGGACTAGCGGGAGTGGATGCAGGGGTGTTATTCCTACTTAATGAAATTGACTGTGGTGCAAGTTAAGGGTTCAAACTATCCAAAAATACAAGTTATGTTTCATTTCAAGAAGAAATAAAGACAGGAGAGTGCGCCTAAAATGGAGGCACACCCAATCTCAATAACTCAGGCCCCAGACAGTATGCCCAACTCACAACAAGTATGTGAGTTGGGCGCCGATCCAACTACCGTTGCCTTGCTTGCTACTGCCTACCGGTACTACTCGTACTCGTCCACCCATTTATTTTTTTTTTTTTGCACTAGCCAACGCTGGTGTGGATATAACTCTGGGTCAATTTTACTATAAAAGAAATGTTTGTTAAGGTTATTTTTCAATATCTATTTAATCAAAATAAATTCAGTTTTGCAATCTGATTTCAGCCTGTGATTTACTTATAATATAGCTCTAGCAATAAAGTGACACTCAGGTAAATCTGCATATATTTAGCTTCTCAAAGATGTTGTTTTTGGTTAGCAGATTGACCTTTCCTATCAAAATTGATCAGTAGTTTATATGTGCACTGATGCCGAAATCCTGTGCACACAGTGCATGTTTAAGGTCAATGGAACTTACATTGCAGTTTACCGTCCCAGTGGCTCACATATGTCCAGAAATGTATGGATCAAAATGGACTTGGCAATCTTCTTGGGCATGCTGCTACTAATATACCACATAACTTGTTAAAAGCCAAAGTTAAAAGACGACTCACTGACATAGAATATCAGGATTGGCACAGTAGTGTAATGGGCTCTGGACACTGTTACAATTACAGAATTTTCAAAACTGAGCTCAATCTTGAACCATATCTGCTTAACCTTAATCAAAAGTATTCAATCCCTTTGTGTAGATTCCGGTGTGGAAATCAGCGTCTTCCGGTGGTAACTGGGAGATACGCTGGTATTGAGTATTCCAAAAGAAAGTGCCCCCTATGCAAGAGTGATGACATTGGGGATGAATTCCATTACGTTTTTCATTGTCCAGCTTTTGACCATGATCGAGCATTACTTCTTGCCAATAATATACCACGACGACCAAGTACGGTGGCTATGGTGGATCTTTTTAATAACAAAAACCCCTTTGTTCTTACACACTTATCCAAATTTTGTGCAATTGTCATGGAAAAAATTCAGACCCACGAAGAGGATAGCCCCAGCAAAAAAGAACAATAAAAAGCGGGCAAGAAGGAAAAAGTCTACGCAATAATAGCCCAAAGCATAGTGTAACTGTTTCATCGCATATTGACCTGTCAATCTTACCATGGTGGATAGATAAAAGTTGGATAGCTAGAGTTGTGTACTGTACTTTATATTGTCATTAGGACACACTAGTCAAATTAGGTAGTTTGTGTGGTGCTCCTATACCTCATACCGTCTTCACACCGTTTACTAGTCAACATGGTGCTCATCGGTGCTGGAGACCGAGAATCTCAACTTATTTTATTGGTACTGCCAGATTTGCCTGGCCCTCACATCCGCTGGATGAAGTATTATCAGTAGTACTTTTGTGTCCTACTACAAATGTACATAGTCAGGTACTAAGTTGATCTTTTTCTGTTTCAAGTATTTGCATTCATTTATATGTAAACTTATTATCACACTTGTAATGTTTATACACTTGTAACTCAGTGAAGCCATTGTAACCATCGGCTAGAGCTGATTTCTTTTCTTATTTTCTTTCCTTTACCTCTGATGAGGATGTGAATAAATAAAATTGTAATTGTAATTATCCACCGCCCGCATGCTTTTAAAGGGGCCGCATTAGAAACTTTCATTATTCATTATTAAAAAAAAAATTGAAGAAATTCTCAAAATGAATTTGGACATGATAGGAATGACCAAAGGGGGGCATATTTGGTATCAGATTAAAGATTATGGTGCAAGGAATAGGGACGGGAAGTCACGTCACGTGCAGGCGGATTCTGAGCTCAGCATATTATCGCCCTCAGGCTTGAAGGATAGGTGAATATTTTAGGCCTAGCATAACTTTTTTAAGAACAAGAGTTGAGCCTTAAAATTTTATATATGGTGGGCCTCCAGGTCAATTCAAATATTGGTCATTTTAGTTCCAAATCAGAAATTTTTTTACGACAGTTTATCGCGAGACTTAGGCTCCCTATGGTAAAAACATGGTGACATCTACAACCTAGAAAATCCCAGCCTGGGACCCAGGTACTGGTAGATACATAATGAATAATGAAAAAAAGCCTCATCGATTTTCAAAATGGCTCGGACGGTAAACTGTAACCTGACTTCCCATGGCCTAATGAGCGGTCTGATCTATATATTTGGATGAAAGCGCAGAGCAGGGAATGACAGAAAGATTTTTCAATTTCCAAAATATAAATAGAGTGTGCCCACTGCATGTGTATTCCTGCCGACCACGGCCATTGTGGAAATACCAAATATAAACACTGCACATCCCATTCATTGCAATCATCTACTACCGTGCACAAAAGTCTCATTTTCTCTCCAGCTAGCAGGCAAAATCACGACTGTCTTCACCCTAGATAGATATTGATCATAGGTATCAGATAAGATCCTGTCTATAAAGATTGAATGAGGATAAATGAAGGAAACCTTAGCCTAGGTAGAAGTGGAAAGTTTTGCCGTGCGAGATCGGCAGTAGCAGTGAGGCCATAGAGAATGCACTGTGGCGAACTACTACCCTGCACAAAGTCCTTATTTTCTCTCAAGTCATTGGGCAGAACAAAGAACCATAGTAACCATAGATAGAAATAGATCATAGCTATCAGAAGAGACCCTATTCTCTAAGAGTGCTGCAAACCTAATGTGGAAGAGGAAAGTTTTGCTCTGAGAGATCGGCAGTAAGTGGTGCAGTGTCAATAGTTTTCCGAAAAACAAGGTTCAAGAAATAATCTCTTACAGACAAAGTATCTGGCAGAAATTGAAAATAAGTGTTGTAATGACGTTTTCCGCTCACTACCACAGAAATGAAAAGAACCCGTGTAGGGACAGCATTGGTTTTATACTGTGTGGCTGGCACCCCTACCTGGGGTGTGCACAGCCCCAGCCTGTCATTGGCTGTTGCTATGCTCCCCAGTTCTTCCTGTCAAGATAGTTTCAAGATCCCCTCTCTGCACAAAGAATGGGGTGTCTTGGAACCTACAGCTATACCTGTACAGGTATACTTCAAGTCCCTCTACATGAGGTACTATAGGTCTGTCTTGGTGTCCTACCAATCAGGGCCTAAGTGCTGTATGTGTGTGTCTCACATTGGTCCCTCCAGGTGGAGTGGCCATGTGGGATCCAGTTCTATTGCCTCACCTTCCCCGTAGGGGGAGTTAGGGTTCAGCAATAGCACTGTAGGGCTCTATCTGTATGAATGTGAGGTCCATCTGGACTTCACATGATGCAGAAAAAGCACTGGGGTCTATTGCAGAACTTTACCCAGCAATGCTGGGTTGCAGTGGAGCTCCCACTGAAGGAATTTAAAGTTGTATCAAGCTTGATATCTCTCTTATTCTTCTTCCTGATAACAGGAAAGTGTTCTACAGGTCCTACCATGCACTGCTGTGTATGGCAGGAATTTCTGGGTTTCGGCCCTCCTGGGGCCTCATCAGGTGAAGCCTGCGGTTAACTGTGGCTCCCCATGGTAGCTACCTGGGGATTTATGGGGGATTAGCCCCACTGGATCTTTTCTGAGATAAAGTAGTGGATTGAGCAGTTTAAAGAACACATTGTTTTAGGGAATTTTTTCCTCCAGGGGTTCGACCCTGGAATTTAAAAAAAAAAATTTAAATTCTAGGGTCGAGCCCCTGGAGGAAAAAATTCCCTAAAAGAAATTGAAAATAATGATATGTACATAAACCAGGAACGTTCCGCTTTCTAGAAATATTAATGACCAATAAGAGGGACCTGTAGTTCCGAAGTTATTAGCCAAAATCTATGGCCGTATCAGCCAGTTTTGGCACTGACCTCCCCTTACTCCCGCACGGCAAAACTTTCCACTTCCACATAAGGTTTCCATCACTTATTCTCAGTCAATCAAACTAAATAATATCTCATTTGATGCGTGTCATATTCATATATTTACGGTTAAGAGCATTAGTCATCCCCTCCAGTGAATCAAATGGAAATCTGAAAAATGTACAGGGTAGAAAATGGCCACTGTACTGCCAGGGGGCCACTGCCCTATCCTCATTCATGATCTCGCACAGCAATACTTGGGTTTTCCACATTAAATTTCCTTTAACTATTCTTGGCAAATCTAAACAAATATAGCCTCTATAGCTGTGCATGGTCTTGATCTATCTTATTCTAATAGGATTTTCCATTGAGCCCATTAGTTTAAGAGAAAATAGCGATTTAGTAAAGGGTAGTCGATCGTTACAGTGCATTCCCTATGGGAGCGTGGCTAGCGTTTCCAGTGGAGTACCTCCAACACTATCATACAGCAAGGAATGACGTCATGTTGGCGCGGACTATTGGGATAAAAATGAACTGCTGTTTTCATGCTCTATCATTTGCTATATCATGGATCTACGTTGTAGTCCAAATTTTGGGATGACTTCGCTACAGTAGTGACTAGTGTGTGGGTTTTTTTGCTACCGGTATTTTGATAAAGAGGGTTAATATTTTCCACCACCCCCCCCCCCCACCTCGAGAGGGTGGGTCAAAAGTTTTTACACCCCCCCCCCCCCCAACAGGAAGGGTCTGAATATTTTTTTATCTGCCGCCCCCCCCCCTTGATAGGCACTTACCTAATATTTCAAGACTTTATCCCATTAAACTTATCTAATGATCAATGGATGGATCTTGAGAAAAGAAGTGGATTTGCTTTTTAAATGAAGTCTATATGTCAATTTTAAGTGGAATTACGACCGGTCAAAGGTACCAAATCAGACCCAGAATTCTGCCATAGTTAAGAGTTTAATTTGGATCTAATTTTCTGATCAAGCAAGATGAATCCAAGGTATACTAGATCACTAAAATGATTATTTTGGGCAATTTTCTTTTCAGATAAGCAAGATAAACCCTCAAGAATGTAAATAATGATACATTTTATCATGATCAAACAATGTAAAAGCAAATTTTTGATGTCATCTTTTCCCTTGAACTGTGCACTGACAGAACCACGGCAGAATATCATCTTTGACTGAGGATGTTTGAATGATCATAACTTCCATTTAAATTGACATAATAACTTCATTTAAAAAGCAAAATCACTTATTTTTATCATAGCTATCAATTTCCCACCATATAAAATACATACAATAAGGTCTTAATTGATAGGTAAGTGCCCAACATTGGGGAAGTTGGGATAAGTGTCCAGAAATAATCTCACCCAAAAAGTTTGCAGGGTCTGTCAAACATACTGCAGCCTCTTAGAAAAAGAAAATGAAAACATTCTCTAGATCATTTTTAACCATAGAACAGGTAGGAACCATTTATTTTTAGGTGCTCAATGATCTTCTCATCATAAAATGGTTCTAAACTTTTAGTTGAACTTTAATGGGGTCAAAGGCTAAATTCCCTGCATTCAACCTTGTACAAAAAATAATCATTTTAAAGGTCTAGCCAAGCCTGTAAAAATGAGCCCTTGTTTGTAAAGATCCTCCAGTAAATAGCATCAGAATAAGCTTACAAAGAAAGGAGAGTTTAACACTACCCAGTTTCAGCTTTATCACAGTTTCACACCTCTCCTGCAGCAGACTCACACAGTGGAGGTATTTCAGTGCCTACCTTTGCCCACTCCACAGGGGAGTGGTGGTTTTCGTACGGACGTTGGGCTTCCCTATCCCACTTAAAAGGGTCTATTTCTCCTCTTTGCTATCCCCTCAGGATGTGTGTGGTGCACATATGCACGGGCACCAACACATTCCTCTGTGAAATTGTGTAATATAGTTCTCGCCATGAATATGACCTTAGCTGTCGAAATGGCGTTAAACATCTATTACTCACTCTACTCACTCACACGTACGGACGTGTGGAAAAAAATTTATGACCCCCACCTCAATGGCAGTCAACATTTTTTGTGCACCCCACTCCCTTTCCCAAGGCCCTATGTCACGGATATCTTGCCCTTGATCCATTTGTGGGAATTAGTGTTTCACTGTATGGTATGTATATTCTTTGTTAATGTGTGCTCATCAAGTCACTGAATTTTTCAACGTTACAGAAAATGTCATTCCGTGGTCGTGGTGGTGGCGGCGGATTCAGAGGTGGACGAGGTGGAGACCGTGGTGGGGGCTTCCGTGGAAGAGGAGGTGGAGGATTCAGAGGTGGAAGAGGTAATTGTCAAAGATCAATATCTTACTATTCATACTTATTTGTGTGAGTGTAACGCATATCCATCAGGGATAGTTTTTGGTAGCTGTATGATATGATTTGTAACTTGCCAGGGTAGGATCTACTTTATTACCATGACTCCTATGCAAGGATGATACAAATTCTCTTCTCAGCTAAGGCACATTGAATCATTGTCAGTTGAGCACATAGTCCTGAAAAAAAAAATATACTGGTAGGTATAAGGAACGTTTACTCAAAAACTGTCTATTCCAGAGCATGTCTTTAAAAAGTTACTTCCTTTAATACCTAATGATAGTTATGGTTGACTTAAATAAAAGATAACCTATAGACTAAAGAAATATGAATGCGTTGTTTTATTCAGGTGGCAGAGGTGGTGGTGGATGGCAAGACCAGGGACCACCAGACCATGTTATGGGTAAGTGCAGTTTTAAGGTCCTAATACATAAAAGAGCATTTACTGACATATTGACCAGAAGCTTTTTGGTGAGTTGAATGATTAAAATGTCAGGGGTAGCATTCTAACGCATTAGGCCGACCTTTAAGGTTGATAATACTACTGTTGATGATGCTACCAATACACCAGTTCAATGCCATGAAGAGAGTCGCGTAGGTTTACATTTATGAACTGTAATGACAAATTAACTGGAATTATGAGACAGATCTAATGCTTATCATAAAAATGGGAAATAAATCTTCTTTTTTTGTTAACTTTCCTCCCAGAGCTGGGTTATATGACGCATACCAGTGAACAAGACTTGGTATGTAAATGTACCAACGAGAAGGTACCGTACTTCAATGCCCCGGTGTTCCTGGAAAACAAACAACAAATAGGAAAAGTGGACGAAATCTTTGGACCAATCACCGACTTTGTATCCTTTCAAATTAGATATGATGATAGTCCAAGGCTTTGCAAAACATTACAGAAATGAATGACTGCTGTTCAATATCAATAATCTGAATCACAAACTTGCATACATATCTCGATAGAGAAGTATTCCATGTTTTAAAAGTCTTCCTTGAAAGTAATCACAAGCTTTGGGGCATGGAACCTATTCAGGTAATTTTGTTTTGAGAATGCACCATTGGTTTTCAGTTTTTACCTTAACTCTTCTCACAGTTCTTCTCTGTCAAGCTCTCAGAAAACATGTCGGCAAATTCATTCAACAAAGACCAGAAGTTCTTCATCGACCCATACAAACTGTTGCCTCTGCAGCGATTCACACAACCGCAGAAAGGAGGCGGCCGAGTTGCTAAAGCCGGTGGTCGAGGAGGTAGAGGTGGCGGCGGTCGTGGTGGTGAGTACTTAACCTCAGACTAAGATAAGAAATGTTGTATCAACCGTCTAAAGCATAATGTCATTGTGTAGGAATACAGCCTTGGGGACTAATTTAACAATGTGGCATTCATGATGTAGCAGTGTAGTGTTAACGAAGAACTTGCTAGCTTCCCGGTAGCTTTGGTGCTCTATGATAACTAAAGAACATGTAGATGAGAGCGTTGCTGGTCCTTAAACTCCTTTTATTAATGGTTAAAAATATGGTCAACGACATGATAATGAAATATATAAAAAAAAAAACCTGTAATGATCTTGTGGAATGTAACATATAAATATCTTTCCTTTCTTGAAGGTGGCCGCGGAGGTGGAGGATTCCGAGGAGGACGTGGCGGTGGTGGCCGTGGAGGCGGTGGATTCCGTGGTGGAAGAGGAGGTGGAGGCTTCCGAGGTGGACGAGGTGGCGGAGGATTCAGGGGTGGACGAGGGGGATATTAAGGAAAATATATTCTGTTACAGTATGAAAGTGTTGTATGAGTGTGCGAGAGGTTTTGGTTATAAGTCGTTAATGGAGATCCATTTTACTCTACCCAGTATCAGAACTGAATGAAATTTATGCGGAGTTATCTGTCAGCAAAATGAAGTGTTTGTTGATTTGTATGAAAGTGTCTTTGTGTAAATATCTAACCTTACAGTTGTACCTTCATGGATTTATTCGTGAAACAGATTATGGAGTGAAAAAATAAATCTATTTTATCATTAGAAGCTGTTAGTTGTCCCTTGTTCTTGTTCCCGTGCTTGATACGTGTGGATATAACATAAAGCACAGGTCATCCTTGAGTGAGGACAGACTGGGCCACTTGACTGATATAGCCATAGGTGTGTGCTTTAGAGATTGACACTGTGAACAGAAATGCAGACAGAAATATGGTGGACAGCTAGGGAGAGAGGAGTACATGTGTAGCACCGAAATGGGTTAATAACAGGTCAGTAAAATTGATTTGAGCTGTGGTACTCCATTCAGTGTTAGTATAGATCTGATAGCCCTACAAGGTATGATCAAATCATTTTTGTCAGCCATGGTGAGAAAAATCCAAAATGGCAAGCTTACAGGGAGACGATTGTTCCCCGGGAGGGAGCCCGGCTTGGCCCAAAGGTGCTGACGGAGTATGTAGGGTAAGGTCCGGCCCGAGCTGTCTGCTGTAGGCGTCCTCTTTTGCGCCCAGTTTCTTGAACATAGTTCAAGCAGTCTATATCATACCTGCAAACTCCTCGGAGTCGGTTTTTTAAATTTTTTTTTTAAGATCCACCAGGGTCAATCTTGTGATTCATCCAGATCCAATGAGATCTCATCTTAACTTTTATATAGGGGGGGGGGTCTTAGTAAAATTCTAAACTGAGGGTAATAGACATCTTTAAAAAAACCCACCAAAATACATATTTGGCCTCTAGATTTACAAAATTTCTTGGGTCCCTGGGGGGAACAGACCCCCCTGTAATCACATTATCCTGCCTCGTTTTCAAAGAAAAAACTGGGTTTTGCAGGCTCAGTTTTTTCCTCGCCTAGAGTTTGCAGGTATGGTATATTTGTGATTTTCATAGTTTCACTGAGAAGATATTTTAACATAAAGGTAGGGTGGGGGCCATCTTTAAAGTTTGAGGGGTCTCAACCCATAAAATTGTTCTCAAATATGACCCACAAGAGGAATTTATAAATCAATTACCCTCTCGGAAATTTCAAAACCCAGTCCCATGCTTGAAGGCTTTAAGTAATTTTAGACCAAAGCCAGAACAAATTAACAGGAATGGCCAGTCTCGATATCAGGTTTGACCAATTTTCGATTAGCAAACCCCTAAATTTGGTCCAAGAAATCCACTGGTGTGATCGGTTTGTTGCTACCCCGGTAGGTCAATTGGCTGCTAAGACCCGGCAGTACTGCATAGCAAACTGCGAATAAAATGCTATATGTCTATACTGCACTTAAACCAGTATGAAGTACAACGAATCCAAACTACTGAGTTCACTTGATGGCTAAAATCCGTAAATTCTAACCTGTATTTTATTGCACTTATCAATACAATCAGGATCTGATGGAGATATTCCCACACACTGCAATAGCAGCCTATCACATTGACACCATTTCAGACTTGTACTTTTGTGAACAATTTCTATCATGCATTAGATTGATTACTTACACACAGAATAAAAAAGAACGTTTCAAATATGACTGAGCATCTACGCACCCATCACAAAGGTATAATTAGAACATGACGGGATAAGTTTCTACATGTAGAAAAGCTTCAATGCAATTTGCACAAGTGTGTCATAATAGCCAATGTCCGTATACAGGGCCTCAAGCCATTGGTAATGTGTCAATGTTGATTAGGCTTTGCGGTAAATCTTTACTTAAGGGTCACCATGCATTAAGAGTTCAATCTTGAGATAAACCAATATTTACATACATTTAACTTATTATGGCTAAGTAAAGAAAATATTTATCAGAAAATTTGTCTCTTTTCTTAAATATTCCCACTCGTGTTGTGTGGCGTGGCAGATGCAGCTCTTGTCTTACCTCTCAGTGAGTGTTTTCACCCCCTTCCCCAAGGGGGCACCCCAGTAATCCTTAGTGCATGGTTGCCTTCACTGATAAAAGTACTGATGACGTCATCAGTACCCTTATCAGGCTGACTGGGGTGCCCCCTTGAGGGAGGTAGTGAAAACACTCACTGAGTGTTAAGACAATAGCTGCATCTGTCACACCACAGAACAAAAAAATGGGAATATTTATGAAAAGAAACAAATTTTCTCACAATATTTTTTTACTCAGCCATAATAAGTTATAAGTATGGCCCTAGACCCCTAAATTCGACATGATGACATAGCCATTTCTTAAAATCGACATGGTGACATGGCCATTTGACATGGCTATGCTAGTGACATGTGACATGGCCATTCCTTAAAATCGACATGTGACATGACAATTAGTGACATGAAAAAAAAGGGTCTGGAAAATATCTCATCTATCCTCAGAATGCACCTTTTGGTCTTCAATTCAAGACCCCCTATAGCCTAAGCCTACTTGCCCTATTCTAATGACAAATGTTGTCTTCTTTTTGCTTAGTGACATGGGACATGGGCAATTCTTAAAATCGACAAGTGACATTGGGGGCCCCCATCAAGGGCCCCATAAGTATGTAATTTTATATTGCTTTATCTCAAGATTGAGCTCTTCGTGCATGGTGACCTTGAAGACCTGGATCTCAATACTAACGTTCCACCCCGACATCTATTTGAGTTATGCTCTCAAAGGCCTGGCTCTCACATAGGCCAATGTAGTCCAGGATGATTGGGGTGTTAAATCAGCTTTAAGAGAGAATTAGTGGGTTGCTATTATGGCAGTGGTGCAAGTAGAGTATATAGCACATTGGTTAAACCAAGTGAATTTGTAAGATTGATTATGATAAGGAAGACATTTAGTATCAGATCTCCCAATTCAAGATAAGAGATACATCCTAGAATAATCTATAATATATTTTTAGTAGTGTATAAAGTTTTGCATAGTGCTTCACTGCATTATGCCCATTTCACTGAATAGATTATACATGTCATGTCTATCTTTATATATACCGGTAGATATCTATTTCGACATGCAACAAATATGACAAGATAATAAGCTCCTCGTAAGCATGAACATGTTCAAGTTGCTTACCATACAGCTTTATAAATAAAGATATTATTATTGCTAGCATCGATCACCACATATTAATTTTATTACTTGAGGACTGATAAAATTTGCTACTCATTAATATTCAAATACACAATAGGGGATCCAGAATACGATTTCGGAGTTAGGTACCAGTGAATATGTCATTTCCCTCTCTGATTAAATAGAACTTGTGAAGGCTTTCCAAGGCATGTCTTAAGGCATGCTACCCTTTAAGGGCAGCATAATGATCTAAGAATTCATAATAACTTGTCTTGTAATTTGCCATTTGTTAATCCTTCATGCATGTATCAATCCCATAGGGTCACCTTGATGCATGCCTGTAGCTCTTGTGGATTACCCACCAAGGCTTCATTCATGTATCATGATGACAAATTGGATATGCATCAATGCGCTATGCTTTCCTTAGAGGTGAAATCATTATTATGACGCAATTTCATTCATTTCACCTACCTAGTATGGCATGGATATTACCCGTAAACAGAAAACAAACATAGCCACGCTAGGCCGTTATCATGCCAATGTATGCGGGGGTGTCAGAAATGCTAAACCAATGGTTATCTCAAGCATTGACATGCACGTCAACGCTCCGGGAAAGGCGCTAGGTTTGTTTTCTGCTTTAGACCAAAGAAACATAGCTACATACAGGATGACATTGATATCATAGTATTTTTACTGAGTTGGTATTAAGACTGCAATTCTGATGATTGCCTATGGTAAATGACCGGTAGAATCCCCAAAGTGTGTCTTATAAGGATCAGACCAAAGTCAGGATGTGTCTTACATACAAGGTATCAAAGAAAGATAAAATGCATCTTCAGATCCCCCTATCTATGCCCCAACCAAACATCTACTCAGGGTTCCCTTTATATGAAGTGGGGGGGGGGGGGGGGGGGGTAGCGGCCTAGAGGCGAGGTACTAGGGTATCATTACTAAGGCTTTATAAGATACATACTGAAAATGAAGATAACGAATTAGCTTATTATTATCACAATGTATTATTATTGTCGCCTTTTGCTTATCACTGTCACAAGTATAGTACATTTATATGTAGGACACACTACAATTTAACCATTAAGGACCAATTTGGTTTGGCACATTCCCAAACGGTTGCCGTGATGCACTGATAAAGTTCAGGCGAGTTACTCACCGGTCCTAAAATAGCTCATTGTATTTATAACAGGAAACCAACATAATGCCTTAGTGAATATTATGCAGTTATTGTTGGATTATTGTACAACTGAAAGAACCAGACACGATTTCTTGCATTTAATACTGAAACATTATTATATTCTTTAAAAGTTCGCTAACCATTACTGGTAGCTAACACCAACTTCCTGGGTATTTGATGAGCACCATGCATATACTGCTGACAACCGTGGGGGGGGGGGCCTTTTTACGCCCCGCCCCCTTGATGGAAGTCCAAATTTTCACGCCGCTCTTTGATCTCTTTTGCAAAAACAAGGCTAAATCATGAGGGGCAAAAAGTTTTTATGGGAGACGCTTTGTTATGAATAACCTTTCTTAATTACCTAATCAGGTCTTTAGTAGTCATAACATAGGCCGGCTCCCATTATAGTTTACACTCAAATACAGCTCATTTGCATAATATTGGGGTGTTCTGTACTGAATTATTGCTGTGCTGTGATTGGTTGATTTTTCTCTCTTTGATCCAATGTGTTGAATCTAGTTGACTGTTTTTGCAATAGGTAGTGTGCAGATAGGGCCTGGGTTTAGCTGGTGGGACTCACTGCATGTGCCTATTCTCATGGCAAACTGGGTCCTATTCTGACGGGAAACTGGATTGTTTATGGGTATGGACTAAATCTGACATGGTGACATGGCCATTTCTTAAAATCAACATGTGACATGGGCCTTAGTGACATGAGGCGAAACAATTAGTGACATGACATAGGTGCTTTCTTAAATTAGACATGGGACATGAGAGGCTCTTAGAGATGACATGGGACATGGGAATTTAAGTGACAAGTGCCATGACCATTTTTTAAAATCGACATGTGACATGGGAGACCCCCCATCCACACCCCCTTGTTTCATGAGGCTACATATATTATATAAGTAACACAGCTGGGGGAATGTTTGTAATTTCTATCGTCTCCCCCAATTGTTTACAATTGGACAGACCCCTAATGTCTTACTTGTTACACTTCACCTCAGGTGAAGATTTTACGCCCCCTCCCCCCGTTGATAAATAATGACCACTCCCTTAATGCAGTGTAGTATTACTAACATGCATAAATGCAGCCCTGGCAAGTACAGCATCCATGCATCGTGCTCGAAAACAGCCCATTGATATGCTGATTTAGTGCATCGTGACAATAAATCAACACAAAGCCTGAGGGCATCATACATATATCAGCTCAGATACAGAATACATCATTGAGCTCAGACATGGCAAAGCTTACATAACTTATCTAATCACTGGTACATAACATGTATATAGATACCACTATGGTAATAGATACAGACCAAACATTCCAAAACGTTGTTTATCTCCAATAAAAATTAAAATTAACAGAAAAAATATAATTGGTAATACGATGAGCAAAAACAAGGAATTTGACAGATATCTGATGAGCTAGAACCTTGTGACAAAAAGGCAATACACTAACGACTTGCCTTGCAATTAATCTATTTTCTTATTGCATGGTGCAGTTTAAATTCAATAAACCCAGTAGTGAAGACGTTCGAACTTTGAACGGAGCATAATGCTCTTAATGCTCTATAGTCACCATGTATTGATTTAGTACCAGCGAGAACCGCTCTGATATTGCATTTGCATCATTGTATCAAATGAATATGGAACACTGAGGCATTACAAACTCAGGAACAGCAAACAACTGAGCCGTATGAAATGAGCAGTTTAAGTTTGAAACGGAGATACAGCAACCAAAGAAAGTGGGTCTGAGGATTCTATGTACATCTATGAATCACTTTCTTTGTCTGGCCTTCAATTAAACATAACAAAGAACACATTCTCTCTTGATCTATGGGAGTTGGTAGGATATTGATGTAGGATTCTATTAAAATAACGATTTTCAATCCTTGAAAAAACTAAATTTATTTACAGCTTTTGATGGCATGGGACATATTCAACTCTTTGTCTTTATATGCAAATATATTATACATTTAAGTTGTTTGATGCTATTCTTTGTTGAAAATTCGAAAATAAATTTTTAAGTCAAATTTCCGGAAATTGTCGCCGAAACCCGGCTACAGTGGTGACAATGAAATAGGTTTATTCTTTTTAAAGAAGGAACACATTAACATATAACGTTTAAAATCACTTGTAGTGTATTTAATACCTTTTATCAAAATTCACAAAATATACAATCAAAATGGTGAGATACTTTGATTCGGTGAGACTGGAACCAATGGAATTACATTCCTTGTCATTCGTCATAACACAATTGTGAGGGCAGGACCTGCCTGGCATAAACTAAGACCAGTGAAAACTAAAGCCCACATGTAACAACCTAATGTAGCTTTCAATATGGACAACCAATAAACTTTCCGAAGAAAAAAGTAAACATATATCAAAATAATAATCATTCCTATCAAACCACATAAATTTTAAACACAACTTGGAAGCGATTGCTTAGATAACCATTAGATTATAATGATTTTTCACTGCAGAATACATGTATACATTGCTTGTACATTTACACAAAACATGTGTAGATTTTACTGGAATTTTGCGAAGTGGTTTTATTCATCCTATGCCATAGGAAGCTCTGCAGTGAGTCTAACTCACATTTTATCGGCATTACGGTAGTAATATTCAATGCGCTAACTGATTTATTGCCATTTGGTGCACATATACATACATACATATATAGCATGTTCCGATTGTGATATGTCTAATATAAAAACCATAAGCTCAGTCAATTACACATGAACTCTCATACATTAAATGGCATAAGTATATGACAAAATGGAATTCATAACTATCTATGTATCGATTATGTTTCTGGTTTAAGTAGACAGTGCTAGAATACATGAGATAATTAACATTGGCGCGTCAAATGGCCTCTTAGACAAGATTGCCATGTCGAAGTTCAACCTGCTGTAATTTATTTTGCAGTTCTATCACTCTTTGCACAGCATTAGCAGTGGCGGTTTTCTCTGAGTCAATTTTTTTTGCCAGGTCCAGTACATCTGCCTTGTGTCTATTTTTCAGTGCTATTTTACTGGCCTGTAGAGCGTGATTACGGGCCCGCTGACTACGAATCTCCTCATGGACTCGCTCAATGTGTGCGAGGAGCTGCTCATGTGAGAGGTTCTCTAATGAGGTGCTCAGGAGCTGGTCTATGTGTCCATCATCTTCATCTTCTTCTGTGTCCACATGCCCTGAGTCAATGGTGTCTACACTCTCTGTCGATACAGAACTAGAGGAGAGTGAGGCCCGCGCTGGTGGCCCACGTGGGACCGGGGCGGGACGAGTTGGTCTAGGTGCATCCGAGGTGTGTGGCGGAATGGGAGGCCTGGCAGGGGGTTCTGGGGCTGTGGATGTTGGTGGTGTGGTTTCCTGTGTTACCTCTTGACTGGAACGGCTTCGTGGGACTGGACGTGGAGGGCGCGGTGGAGGCTGAGGTGCCTCTGATGAGGGTGTGCCTGGGTATGACTGGGATGGCGTATTGGGATAGGAGCCAATATCATATGACGAACAGCTCCAACTAGTAGTCATATCAGATGGGATACCTCCTGTCACCTCGGTAAAACTACTCTGACTGGGACTCAAACTACTGTCTATCGGAGACACAAGGTCATCCGGCAATTCAGGTGAATCATCCATTCCATCTGTCTGAACATCACACGAGTCCACAGAAGTAACTAAGTCACTATTCAACACATTATTCTCTACTTCCTCTTTAACTGGGACATCTGGGGCCATCGGTGAAGGTAATCCCCCACTAAGATCAATGTCCAACAAGTCATTTGATGATTCTGGGAGCACATTATTAGTGGTGGTCTCTGCTCTAAAAGTATTTGTCATGTCCAGATCAAGAAGTGTGTCCACCTGGACAGAGACTCCCTGAGGATTGTACTCCATTTTGAATAGCCTGTCATAGTTTGTGATGAGCAGAAAGGCTACTTGGGTGCGGCCGTTGGCGGTCCCCATTAATAGCACTGCATCGTCCAGCTCGGGCTGGATAATATTGTTCTGTACAAAGACAGTGGCCAGGTTCATGACCGGCATGCGGTTTACCTCCGAATTACGGCTCACTTCATGTAGGAAGTGTGACAGGTACTGGAGGAGATTATAATTGTGACGTGGGATCTCCTTCAGCACTACCCCAAGGTTATCCAGTGACTGATCTGGGTTCTGATGGAAGTCACGAGTGACTATTTTCATAACTCGTTCATAGAAGGAGATGGGAATGAGAGGTGAGGGCAACTCTCGCAGGTAGAGCTTCAACAGGGAGGCAACGCTGTGCACGTCATATTCCGGTAGTTTAAACTCTGGACGTTCCCCAGAATCAAATTCCTCCTTGAGGCGTTTTATGAAACTGCTCCGTCCTGGTAACCTAGATGGAAAGAAAAGTTTCCTTCAATGTTGACTTGATTTGAGAGATTTCTTTTGTACTATTTACATTGATCGGAAATTTTTCGGGAAATATTTTTCTTACTGATCATTTGTTTTTCTTTGTGGAATAATGAAATATATAATATGTAATATTTCCTGTAAAAAGAAACTAAATGCATATATAGAGTGGGTTGATGTGAACAACTGCAAGATATGAATATCTATTCTTTTCTTAAATCTGAAGACAGAAAATGAATCAAACAGGCATTGCCATATATTCAGGCACATCTGTTAGCCCATTTTACAATGGAATATACAGGCGTAATGAATTCCTTATAATATCATGCATGCTGCAATTTCTATGATATATTTTTGAGAACACTATGCAAGAGCTTATTCTTACCTGAAAATGCCTTCGACATCAATCCCATTTTGTAGAATAAAATCTACACACATTTCAACAATGCTGGGCACTTTTCGGCTTGATGTTAGGTTTTCATATGCCATGGCCTCAGCAAGTGGTAGACCAAATATAGCTGTAAATAAAAGGGAAAGAAAGTAGCCATTTTAAAAAAAAAAGAAGAAGATTTTTATCAAAATGCCTTGGTAAATCAATTCCAAGTCCTAGGATAAACCTCATCTGAGATTGGGTCTTTAAACACCATTGTAAAACCCTTTGCGTCTCGCATACAAGGGGGCAATGCAAAATGATTATACAACAAAGTTGTAAGGCCAATGGTCACTATTATAATTACTGACCTGTGGCTGGTGGTATAAGGGGGGGGGCAGAGCATTGAGGTGGGGCAATGGAGCCATGAGAGGTATCTGACTGTATATGCCTTAGTATGTAAGGGCTGCGTGCAGGTGGGTGGAGGGGGGGGGGGTTGTTGGAGGGATCTCAGATATGTAAACACAGTGTAATTACCTGGTGTTCTCTTTGTTTGAGGTGTGTGTGTGTGTGGGGGGGGGGGGGTATTATTGGTAGTGTCATAAACATTCTTGAAGAGCCACTACAGTTTTTCCATTATAGGTAATGGCCATTTAATAGCTAGGTGTATGTGATACTCACAGAATACTCGCATATATATGGCCACTGTGCCTCCAATGCAGTAAGCACTCATGCTTTAGTAGACTTTGGAAACATGCTATTGAAATACTGGCTCTAGGCTACAGACTCTTCAGAGTAGAAATAATCCACCCCCCTTCCTACTCTGTACTTGGCATTTCCTTGAAGCAGGGATCTGGTGATTTTTGGGCTACATTCATACCCTCTGTAGTAAAAGCCTATGGTCTAAGGACCATCGGCTTAATAAACCACTCCCTAAAGTTGACTTTTCTGTAAGCTGCACATGGGGTTTGAGTTTAGCTTATCTTTAAAATAAACTACTGGGGTGTATATACCCAGACTTTAAGAAAAAATTTAATCTAGGGATTTATTTCAAACATATAAGCGGCGGTGTATATGCTAAGTACACAGTGTATGTATTGGCCCATGGTAATATTCAAAATTAGAGAGACAGACTATGTACTTCAGATATCAACTTACCACCTCCCTTGTCATAGAACATGACTTTCTTTATGGCGCGTACCCAGGCTTTACGCTCCTCGTCACTCGCTGCACAGATAGGGTACGTCTCATGTGTCATGGTCATTCTACTACGATCTCCACCTTAAAGAAAGAGTTCCAGAAAGTTAGATATAAATCATGTGCATCTTTTTAAAGGTATTGAGGACATATATTACATGATGGTTAAGATTATGTGTTTTTGAACATCCAAATAGAAACAATAGCAATTGATTGGTGACCGTCATCAGTGCATGTAATAAACACGGAAATCTACATGTGTGCACATACATGTATCATATACCTCACTGATTATATGTTGGCCACAAAGTGCATTAATATTGCAACCCTGCAAACTCACTCACCAGGACAACATTCATGCTTCATGCTGACTCTCTGGGGTTGGTACAACCCTAAAGGAGAGCATGGTGCACCAATGCAGTGCTTTACCACCAGTACATTGGTGCACCATGCTAACAAGTGAGCAAAACTTGTTAAATATGACGTGGCTCTCAAATGGCTAAAGAGAGCATCCCAGACAAACTACACAGAACCTACCTGCAACAATCTCAAAAAGGAACTTATCAGGATCGTTCGGGTTATTCGGTAACTCAACCACCCGATTGCCTGGGAGGAAGATTTGGCCGAGAGGAGGTTTGCCCTCATCATTTGTCGCGAAGTAGAATAATTGGTCTCCTTTGATTGTGAACCAGCGATGATGCCAGGACTTGACGATCCCGCCTTGTTTCTTCAGCCAGCCATTCATTTTACTAGCTTGGTTCTGTAGCGCTGTCGTTCCTGTCGGTATTGTGCTTCGACCTTGTACCGTATTTTGCATTGTAGTTAGAATACGCCGGAAACTGCTCTGGTCCGCCATGTTGGCTGAGTATTTCTGGGATAGGGTCTCAGGGAGGTAGGGGAGTCTGTAATAGCAGATGAGATGTAGAAATTAGTTTCTTTTGTTTTCGATAATCAGAAAACAAGTCATAGTGTTATATATCAAATAGATATCAGGCACGTTAACTCTTTAAGCGTCCCATCATAGGCATGTGTTCCTTTGTAATCATGATGCATCAAATGCAGTGCTGGTGAGTCTACTCGTTAGCACTTCTTGCTTATTTATGATGCACGAATGCAGCGATTACCGAGCACCGCATTGGTGCATCATGCAAATCTTTCAGGTGTCATCCCTCCAGGCTGTGCACGATGCACCAAAGAACTGGTAATTACTCCCCAAGATTAAATTCATGTAAAACAAACAGACAGAATACACTGATGTACGCTGCAGCACTTAAAGAGTTAGATAACCGTGACACTATAATTATTAGGATGATACGGATGTAGCAAGAGTTTCATTCGCCACCCAGGATGTTAGTGCAAAGCATATGATCGGCGGTTTGAACCAATACCATAAAACCTCTCATATCCCTGTGCATTATTTAGCACAGTCAATCTATGAAATACAAATACCACATGTATAAGTCGTACCCAGACTACAATTTACACTTTTGGTCTGACTCGTGTATAAGCCGCGTCTTACAGGTTAGGTATACGGCATGTATGTACCAAATGTTACCAAGGAATATCATACAGAATCATGAAAAGAGGACTATCCTCACCTGATGTAGATCTGCTACTAAACCTATCTCTTTCTATTCAGGCTATTGTACTAATCCACAGGAATTCTGTATAAGCTTAGCTTGGGGATGAACTGGATCTGTGCCAGGTTTGATCATGTGCCAATTGGTTTCACTCCCTGTTTGTTTCACTTTTACACATACCCGGTACTCCTTTTCTGGGCATCATGCCCATTGGTCGCCAGGATGCACACATCAAACACTGGTTAGACTGCTCACAAGAACTTGATTGGTGCATTATGCCAACCCTCAGGGTATGAATCAACCCTGTAGTTTTAGCATGATGCATGAATGCAGTCCTGGCGTGTCTACTCCCAGGCCTGCATCCCAGGCCTGCATTTACCCATCATTAAGAGAAATGTGCGTAATACACTAATCTATCCGTGACTCTCAAGGGGTTAAATACACTGTACTGGAATCCGAGTCTATAGGAAAGTTACAGAGTATCAAGCATCATATTACCTTTCATGTCAGGGATGTAACTCTATTTTGACCAGAGTAGGAAACTAAAATGACAACTTTCCATTTAGGTCTTGATCTCCTCCAAATCAGTAGAGACCCCGCCCAAAGTCGAATAACTGGGGTTATACTAAATCTGTGAACTTATTGAAATGAAGGAGGGGAGTTTCTGAAAGGCTCCGATATCAGTAGCATCAGTCTGACTCGTCCCTTCCGGGATAGCAATAGGATAGATTATTTACAAACGTTGTATAAAATCAGGCATAAACGGCATATGGTAGCTGAGAAACACACACGTTAGATACTCATTAATCTCGATATTAAACATAAGAAGATACCAGGACCTATTCAGCCAAATTGTCTCACTCACTCCAAGATCTGAACAAGGTTGGGCATATGAAGAAGTGCAGCTAATATTAAAACTCTAGTGGTCATAAATCAGACAAACCTGTCGGTGTATTCATGATGCACTGGTGATCCAATACCACGTCACACGTGGGGTTCCTCTTCTTATAAAAACTACCACAATATAGTGTAGAGTATCCTTGGTAACAATCTACCTAGATATCCTGGCCTCTATAATGTAGAGCTGAATATCATTGGCATGTGTCACATGGTCACTGCTCCCATCCCTCATACAACTAGGGTGTGGAGGTAAATGGTGGAGTGATTCAAACACTACAAAGTCCTGTTTGGCACTGGGGGACGCTGACTGAAGCAGGAAACATATAACTCGTTTTCCTTATCCGGAAGTCCTGCTTCCCATCCTTTATGTATGGCACTGATCGAGATATGTATTAAAATATACCATAAATCCATGTGTATAGGTCATGGCTTCTCCTTGAGTGATAGGCTTTATGTGACTTATGGAGAGTCTCCAAAAGCAGGGTGAATCATATAATTGGGATATTTTATGAGGATGTTTGCAAACCATAATTGTGACTTATAGTAGAGGTTTATTTGAAGTGCTGGGAACGAGGCAATATGCATGCTTGAAACGCAAAACTGTAACAATATTCTCTGACTAAAAATGGGCATGCCTTGACTCAGTTTTATCACAACTCAGCGAAAAAGGCGGGGAATTTCAACCTCGATAGACAAAGTATTGTATCCCGTTTTTGTCTTAATCTATTTTTAAGAGTAATCTATTAAGATTATGTCTCAAGAACTACACTTATCCATACATATAAATCTTATTACCCAACGAGTAATTTAACACAGGGATGTAAGTCAGCTATGGTCAAAAATGAGGAAGCCATACACTTTCTTGACATAAAACCCTTCTATTTTTTTCAAACAGCCCTCCTTACCACTCGTATCAGGAAAATACATATCGTTCAAAATTTTCAGAAATCAGGAAATCCTGATAAAACCTAAAGACTTACATCCCTGTTAACACCCTTCATTTTTAAGAGTCTTAAAACGCTCAGGACCCAGGGTGTCACCTAAAACTTTTGGAGTCAATTAACTCGCCAGCAACGCATTTTCATTAGTGCATCATTCACAAACTTGTGCATCATTCTGAACCACATGGGACCAGTATGATACAATCATACATAGATACATGTATACCCCTGGTAAGTTAAAGCATTATGCAGCAGTTAAAAGATGAGCTGTCAGTAAAGTGGCCTTTATTTCATGAATGCCCATATAAAAGTGGCCGTCTAATTACCTACAGTATGTGTGTGACAGATAACACAGGTGTCCTCCATCCCTGGAAAATAAATCTATATCAGCTATCACTATAATCATCTGTGTTTACTCAATATAGCGTGCGGTCAAACTAATATTTGTCCCAGACTGATAGGTTATCCTAGTTATCACAAGACCATAAGCGCCATTTACGCAAAAATATTTTAAAGTCCTAAATCATGTGTATGTTTGAGGATAAATGGCCCTTATCCTCTGAAGGTACCGGTAGGTGGGGGGAGTTTTTATAATCTTCCCCCCCCCCCCCTCCAATCCTCTCACACACTTGCTGCTCAACGAAAAGAATGAAGAAAGGTTGGTTGGTGAGGCAGCCTTCCTTTACCCGTAGCTGGTAAATATGCAAGACCTGACCCTGCCTACCCCTAAGGCCACTGGACTTGGACATCTTTTCTTCATTGTATATAACCGCGGAATTTGGATAATTATCCTTTTACCCAAGCAGCACAATACTGCATCACACTCTTATCATTTTGTAAACAAATGCCGAGATCAACAGATTATACAACCACAATGAGTTAGCGCTGATCCATAACGCATATCACGCTTTTTTATGCTTTTTTGGACACCCCCGCCCACGCCTTTATCACACTGACCTTTTACTATAGAAATGTATAGGAGCCATGGACAGACCCCCCCCCCCCCCCACTCCCTCTGATGAGACGTACTTAATGGATTGGCCCTTAGTATCTATTGGTACCTGAGCGGGGCTTGGTATGGCAGTTCCCAGGAATGTATGTGTATTCACGAATTTTATACAGACTGACCTGATCCTTTGCAATTCCATGGACATATAAGCTCCTATTAAACATCAATAGGGATATATTATATGGGGTAAAATCGTGGTTCACACATAAGCAAAGGGGTTTCTGGAAATTCTTTGACTGTATTTGATAGCTAGACTAGAGGTGAACACAATATACATAAGCGATTTTGTCTCAGTCTCAATTCGTCAATATTGAGACGATACTCAGTCAACCAGAGCGAATGTCCACAGTCTTGCATACCTTCTGGTACATAAATTATCAATCTACATTAAAAACCAGTTATGGATTTTTGCATACAGACAGATGTCTTTCAGTCATCAATCACCATCAAGCCTTCAAGGGAATATACCATGTCTTACTTGGTATCGCAGAACCCCCCCCCCCCATCTAATTAAGTTACGAACATTGCTTTACATCTTTTTTTCTGAAAGCAATCCCGTTTTTCTTTTACAGCTCTCTTTATCCAACCCTTATCACAAAAAGTCTTTAAGGGCCACGCCCACAGAGTGCTTTATCGCACTCTATCAGAGTGTCATTGTCATTATTGGGCATGACTACAGCCCTATATAAATGCAGTGCTGGTGAGGTGCATTTGATGATCCATCATCATGATTCATGCTCATGACTGAAAATAAATAACTGTTTAATATGGCATGCTTTTCTACATCAATAGTGCCACTATTAGTGGAAATGGAAAAGAATTGCCCCACACCTCAGTGTAAATAAAATTCACCTGCCCATGGCCATACAATTATTTTTCATCGACTCCCCTTCAAGTCTCAAATGGGTTCACAATTCCTCTCATCCCAAAACACTTAAGATCTGAAGAGTACCGGTATTCAATGATATGAATACACAATCGTCATTAAAAGTATTAAATTCATTACCCGGTACCGATTTCTTGGATTTTAAATCAGCGAATCGCGAAGAAGTCTCTGCTCTGAGATGTGAGTCATAATGATAAAGGGTACAGTCATCTGACTCACGTCTCAAGTCGAGGCCTTCCTTGCAGCTTGCCACCTTGGCCAGGTTCGGCCACAAGCGACAAGGCAGTCACTGAGACTGAGTCAGTCACACTCACAATCAAAGCAGGTGCCCTCCCCTTGAGGCTTGACTCCGTGCAAATGATCGATGCAAACTCAATACTACCACATATCAGTTCCTTGAGGACCAACTGAGTGTTTGAAAATGCTTTCTCTACTTACCGTGGAAAAGCACGATCCTGTCTTTACATTCTGTTCCCGATACAGTGACAGAAACTGGAGAGAAAATAGCAAAACAGTGTCATTTTTAAAACTAGGTCAAAGTATGATTACTTCCGGCAAACCGGTACACAAAAACTGTGACGTATTGCGCACATTTTCATCAGCGACAAAATAATTTCGGAATATATTTTACTATTGATCCATCATATAACTTAAGTTATGATAATAAAGATATGTAATTGCATTGAAATCATATCAATTTCACTTCAACAATTCTCGCATTGTGAGATTATTTCATTGTACACACAAAGTGCTGACGTCACCACACCTATGCTCGCCAATGGTGGATAACTCGATGAAAAATTTTGTGCCTGTCACCGAATAGCAGTGGATTTTAAACGGAATATTGGATTAATTGGACCGGATTGTACTCAGTTACTTGAAGGAAGGGGTATTTGTTCACAACAAAGTCACCGTGAGTATGAGTCTTGTATAGTTTGATGAAATTCTTGGGGTGAACGCGAGAATGACAGCTCCGAATGGCTCGATGACATCAAGACCGATGCGATGACATGTCTTTCCCGATCCAACTCATTCCAAGACTGGGCGCAGGAATGATACAGGTTTTAACTGTCTCCAGTCACCAAAATCGTGATTTGACAATGTTCCAGTCGATCTGATGTATTCTTATGGCGTAATGATCATAAATCCCAATTAAAAGTTGTACCAACGTGGCCTTGTTTTGTGATCCACATTTGACAGCTTGGGTGTGTGTACGAGTTTTGGGAGTCTGGAGTGGAGGAGTGACGCCCAACCCACTCACAACTGTAGTACCGGGGTACAGCCACTGCCCCACCACACTCACAGTCAGGTATTTGTACGTGGTGTTTACTCCTCCACTAGTACCAGGAGTAGCACTGACTTTGGGGCCTAGTACTATGATTCTGATTATAACCAGTGAGCAGAAATGGTGGATGTGTATTCAAGCATATGGACTATGTAATAGGCTTTATTATAAATTATATATACCCCTGGGCCTGGTAGTGTGTCAAATTTGGGAGGATTGTCACATTGATTAATGATTGAGTGACGACTTGACCTGACCAAGTCCCAGCCCGGCCAATCCCAAGGGGTTAGTTCATGTTAAAACAAGATCAATTTGATCATTTTTGAGCAGTTTTATTTTCGTTCTGTACACAGAGTCAGAGTGGAGGAATATGGTTGAGAAAAAGTTGCAATTGGCGTTGGCGATTGGTTGGGATGGGATGGGTGTGTAAATCATGTCTAAGGTTAATATCTGGGAGAACTTAACCTGCAGGCCCCGGATTGTGAAAAGGTGAGGCCATCGTAGGCACATTGATTAATAGTGGATATGACGACATAGTCAACACCACACCCAGGGAAATGATGCAGGGAGAACTCCGAAATGGCGACTCTGTAAGTTTTCCTGGAAATAAAAAAAAAAAAAACTTGAAACTTGACTTGACTTCGAGGTGTGTATAGACAGAGAGACCCTGCCCTGATTCTCCTCACGTCCCCAAAGTCTGGCAAAGAAGGTCGTGAAACTACGTCTAGGGGTGTAAACTATCAAATGAAAGCTCTTGGTCTCCCCCTTGTGGTTCCAGAGAGACCTAAATCCCTGTGTTTAAGGTGGCTGGCGGGGATGACAGACACGTCCATGGCGCAGCCTTCTGCGCAGGTATAGACTGTACTTCTTCACAGCATAGAGGATAGGTAGAGGCCAATGCAAGTACAATATCAAAGGGTGGCATGAGAGGGGTTTGAGACTGGGACCTCCTGCATGCCAGCCAAACATGTTACCACTGTACCACAGATTCTTTTGGTATTCATAGTATTATAGATCATAGCCATTGATACTTCCATTGTCTCGGCATTTTCTGATCTTTTTTATTTCAATCATACAAAACATTAGAAATATGGCCGGGACCATATGTCAATATTCCATTTATTGGAAAGATATGCTTATAATCTAAGTTCTGACAAAGTTATAAAAAGGTCTAATCACTTTTAGATATGAATCTTGGGATTAATGTGACATATTACTATATAATTCTATGTAAGCTTGAAAGTTCTGTACTTCAGAAATATGCCTGGGACCCCCACATTTTTATTGCATATAAACAAAGTACATATCATTTTGGGTATCTGGTGAGAATATGGCGAAAATCTAATTACTTTTAATCTACCGCAGGGTACTACAGTAGTTTTGAACAGTTTAGTGTCAATTTAGTCTATTGCACCCTATACTATACTACCGTAATCTCCCGCATAGAAGACGCGCCGCGCGTATAAGACGCACCCCAAACTCAGCACATGCATTTTCGCATATAAGACGCACCTCTTAGGTACCAATTTTGTAAATTCAGTACATTTCTATAGTAAAATTACCCCTCGTATAAGACGCACCCACAACTTAAAAAATCCTATAAGACCCCCCAACATTTTGTTTGGCGTAGAGGACGCGTCTTATACGCGGGAGATTACGGTATACTATACTATAGGGTGCACTATGAGTTTTGGCAGCTTCCATAAGGTGCAGCTGGGGTGAGTTTCAGCAATGAGTTGTAGGAAAGGCTGTAATGTCAGAGAAGCTTAGGTTTGAATTTGGCCAATTCTATATCAAGGCGCACTTGTGCTTCAATTTCGCATATAAGCCACGTTTTATATATGGGAGAATTAAGGTGGTACTCGTGAACTGTAACTAAGGACATGGTGCAATAAAACAGCATGGGACCCATGAAGGGTAAATTGATCAGAGAGTTAATAGTAGATATGATGCCACACTCCCTAGCAATTCTCATCAAGGCAGAAATATCGAGATTCTGAGATAATAGGTAATATGCTAGATAATAGGTTATCAAGTGAACAGCTCCATGAGTAGTCTGTGCCCATCAACAGTGTGTATAATACCGTGTACTGATAGTGAATGGTGTGTTGTGGTTTGACTGTAATGTCTCTTAACACTGTCCCCTATCGCATTATCTAATCATACTTCATGATTTGGTATTCTTATTGCCTGCTAAATTCCTATACTATCTGATTCTCTCTCTAAGTCAAGGACTAGCGGATGCAGTGTTGCCCAAATGAAGGGCCTTAGGACGCAGGCCACAATAGCCTGCCATGATCTTAACTTTCTAATGTTGAAAGAATTTTTCAAATCGGCCTACTAGAAGCAAAGATAGGGCAGTTTTTGTGAATTTGTTTTATATTCAAACATTTCCTGATTTTTGTTAATTACAATTAAGTTTATATGAGTATCTTAAAACATCAATGTTTATATGGCATGCGTGAGACGGAAATGGCCTGTGTAAGATGTCATCACCAGTGCCTTGGGACGCAGGCCAGAAGGGCTTGGCATGATCTCACCTTTCTAATGGTGAAAGAATTATCAAATCCGATTATTAGAAGCAAAGATAGGATCATTTTTGTGTAGATGTTTTGTATTTGAGTATTTTCCAATTTCTGTCAAGTTATGATGAATTTTATTACCTCTAACCCATACTGATCCTCACTTAAAAAATCGACCATTTCCCTACTCTGAGTACAACTCCCTGTACATACTATAATGCAAGACCCGGTCTGCACCCTGTGGAATGTGTACTTCAAAGTATAGAAAACGCAGTGTTGACAGCCTTACCTAGACATGCTCAGTCATTTATTATTCATTACACTAGCTGTAGAGTACAGGCAAAACAATAAATAACATATAAACTCTTAGGTATTGTACACATCTAGTAGGAACAGACCGGGCGTAATCCCCAGAATATGATTGTACTGGTTCTATGTCCTATAGAAGCACAAACAATCATATATTACCCATACCCTTACCATGCTGGTTCCCCCATCACTAATCCCTATGTTTGCTAATGTTGTGACTTCATTTTCTGAAGATTAGTTTATTGCTAACACCCCCCCCCCAAACCCACCTCACACACACACACATAGTGTACAGAATGCACAGGTTGTCGCAGTATAAAGCCCTAAATTACTGCAGGGTGCCCGATTATAACATCAATTTGATGTACACTTCTAATACCCTGATATCTGCTTCCCCTAGTATAGGTACCTTAGAATATTGATATCAATATGGCCTGTGTGAGGAGGAAATGGACTGCGTATGGTGCCACGATGCATGCCACATTGGCCTGCCTTGATAAAAAGTTCTCGACAACACTGCATGACATAGGCCACTTTGGTCTGTATTGAGAAAAGTTTTCAGCAACACTGCAGATGAATTCTAATGCTCTATGATTCTCTCATACTCAGTCTACTTGGCTACTTTTACCAAGCTGGGGTATCCTCATACTGTCTTATTCTTGTATTCAGTTAGTGGTCTCACATTGAATGACCCTCCATGCCATTGACTGATGTGGGGGCTGGTACAGTTGGGTTCAGATTACGCCTGGGTAATAGGAAAGTTCAAAAATGTTACATAAATCACAAAACCAATGAAAACCAGGGGGTAAAATCATCGAAAATCGCTGGAAACCCCAGGTTTTTTTTTTAAACATGAAGATGTCAAAGGAACCGTCAAATTACTTATTAAACTCCTCTTGAATTAGGTACCAGTAAATGGATAGATGAGTAACAAAATGAACTGTAGTGGGGAGCCTCAATTGGAAAATTATCTTATCACTTATCAGCGATCAGGGACATGTCCTACCTTTTAAATGGCTTTTTGGGCCAAAAAGTGTCAACTTGGCAATAATAAAGACAAACCTGTGTGCTCTACATTATTCTTTTTTCCAGCCTGTTACCAGAAACACTTTCTCTTTTTTATTCGGCCTTTTTAGGTCTAACGGCCGGTGGCAGTAGACAAGTGGTATTGAGTGTCGGTTCCTGCCTGATTGATCATGTACATAGAACAGTGCAATAGATACCAGCAGCCAGTGACTATAAATAGACACCCCCTGCTCTAGATCCATTAGGCTCTCTGTTCCTTTTGAAAAGGGGTATTGTGTTTCAGTGATGTGAGACTATGGAGTAACAGCGGCTTGGAAGCGCTAACTGTAACAGTTACCAAGCTAGCCCTACCTCAACCAGTATCCTGATTCATCACTAGTATAAAGATACTGTGGGATACATGGTTCAATGTGTATATAGTATGGTATACCTGCCATTGATATAAAGGTTGATTGGTGTTTTGGGGGCTTGCGATCAGCGTCAATCTATCATGCCGATCGGCAGTCCAAGCATGGGATCCACATAGGGTACTAGGGAGGAAGCAAACCCTAAATGATGGGAAGCCAAGCTAGGGTGGGGAGGGGGGGTGTTGTAGGTTATGTAAAAGCCCCATTTTAGCAACTTTACAAAGTACCTACAACACTTTAACATTTTGAATAGAAAAGGCACATGTAAGGAGGCATAGTGACATGTGCTGTTTATCGAGAGGTTGAACTGCACTCTTCCCTTCCTTACTTTAATTTAAGTACTTGTGTATCAAAAAAGAGTGGTACATGTTTACAATCTCCTTGAAACCTGAAATACCAGTACATTGTACCTGGAATCTTTCTAAATCGGCGTGACACAATGTGATAACTGCTACCGGTATTCGAAATCCATAAACGGCGCCCTTAAGGGCCACACAGCGGTTTGATAGATTCAATGATGCGTTATGTCCCTGGTCACATAAAGCACAGCGATATATGCATTAATGCGTTATGCCCTGGGTCACATAGTGCATTGATAGATGCATTAATGCGTTATGCCCTGGGTCACACAGCACAGTGATATATGCATTAATGCGTTATGCCCTGGGTCACATAGTGCATTGATAGATGCATTAATGCATTATGCCCTGGGTCACACAGCGCAGTGATATATGCATTAATGCGTTATGCCCTGGGACACATAGTTCATTGATAGATGTATGAATGCGTTATGTCCTTTTGACGGTCATGGTGCATGTATGGAATCCTTAGAAGTACTGTAATCTCCCGCGTATAAGACGCGCCTTATACGAGGGGTTTTACTTCTCCTTGGATCCACAAGGGGGACACCAAGACATTTCTTTTGATATGTTACATGCCATAATGGTCATAATAGGGCATAAGGGGGCCCAGGGGGCCCAAGCTACACACAGGTTTTTAAATTTTGAAAAAGTTTTTTAGAATTTTCCAAAACTCTAGGTGTGTCTTATACGTGCACTACGTCTTATACGCGGGAGATTACGGTAACTAGTAGTACCGTAATCTCCCGCGTATAAGACGCGTCCTCTACGCCAAACAAAATGCTAGGGGGTCTTATAGCTTTCTCTCAAGTTATACGAGGGGTAATTTTACTATAGAAATGTACTAATCTTACAAATTTCAGCCTTAAAATGTGCGTCTTATGGCGCCCGTCTTATACGCGAAAATGCATGTGCTGAGTTTGGGGTGCGTCTTATACGCACAGCGCGTCTTCTACGCGGGAGTTTATGGTAGTAGAGGTATTAACCAGTGCCTGGTGATTAGATAGGCTTGACGATCTAAAGCAGTGCTAGCAAGTAGACTAAAAGCAAAGTACCTCAAACAGTTGGCATGCTACTAAATCATAAATCTATCATTCTCCGTACAGCCCTTCCTACCAGGTGTCGTGACAGGGCAGTATGTGTCGTGCTGCTTGTGCCCCTCCTGTCGTTGACCTGCCGGCCAGGTACAAGCTAGGTGAAGCGCTGCCAACCTTTTATTGGTGTCTGGACACTGTCCAGATGTGATCGTTACACTGCACCCACCCCAACCACCACCAACCCCTGCAACCCTCCACTACTGCTAACTCTCCTCCAGATCCTACCCCTGCTAGACAGTGCTGCAGTTCATTTTAGCTTTATCAAAATGTCTGTTAAGGGGGGAGGGGATAAACCTTGCCTTAAATCCATGGTATGTAATATGAATCAAAGATTTGCTGAGGCTGAAAATTTATTTTTAGAAAAAGGGGTCTCCATGAGCTCAGGGTTTGGGTTATACATGTAACAAAGCTATAAAGTGAGGATGCGGCTTATACATGGTGTGTGGCTTAATTGCACGCTTTGCTACCCATGTACTATAAGGTTAACAAATGACCAAGCATGCTGTCCGTGATATTCAACCCGAATGTAAATGCCGTTGCCTGACACTATCGACCAGTTCTGTACTACCGTAATCTCCCGCGTATAAGGCGCAGCCCACGTATAATGCGCACCCCCAACTAAGGGAGGCCTTTCCCACGTATAAGGCGCACCCCTAAGGCCAGATTTTTGTTAATTTAGTACTGTTCTATAGTAAAAATACCCCCCCCCCCCTATAAGGTGCACCCCAAACTCAAGGCAATGTCCCTCCCACGTATAAGACTCAGCAGCATTTTGTTTGGCGTATAAGACGCGCCTTATACGCGGGAGATTATGGTACTAGCACTAAGTCTAATCCTTGCCAGTATTGGGCACTGCATACACCCATTAATGGCCGCATGACTCCTCGCAGGATTAAATCACCGGGACTGCATTTGTGCATCATGGCGACCCTTTGGGACCCAGTAACGAAAACACTAGCATAAATGCTTCTTTAATGAGTTACACATTATGAAAAGTCATGGAATGAAAAAGTTGTCACAGGAAGTCATGGATTTCCAGAAAATTTCCTCTTGAGTCAGGGGAAGGCATAGAAAAATGAAATACTGAATATTTCACTACAAGATCCATTGGGCATACCATTTTTACCCCACGATTGCAGAAAATGTGCTGAGGAACCCTTGTTACTTGTTACGGCTGCATTCGTGCATCATGATTGCAAATGGTCAGAACGCATTAATGCACCATATGGCCCATGTAAAGGGGTTGGTAGCTTCAGTGCTAATCTCCCATGGGGGCGTGATGCACAGCCTACTGGGGCAATGTTGTGACTATTGATTAAAAAAGGCTCTTTCTCGTTCCACTCCTCGATTGCCAATCATACTCACATATACACTATAATACATTAATATACTCAGTACTCTATTCGTTAAGACTTGTGTCAGTTCTGAAAGCATTGTTTCATGCAGAAGACCCTAAAGTCAGTTGGAGATAAATGCCACCAGGTTAGATATAACAGGGATGAAAGAGTTCAAGGTTTTCCTTGATTCCAAGGTTTTTTTTCACTCACCTAAGAAAAATAAGTTTTCTTGAAAATCCTCTGAAAACAGAATAAATGAGTCACAAATTACCTCCAGAGGTTGCATACCTGCATCCAGTAGCAGCATGTCAGTTTTTAGTTCAAGGTTTTCAACGATTCTCAAGTTTTTTCTTGAAAACTTTCCTCTCTATATTGGTGTTTGTTCCACTCTTCAGTGTAGTCTTAGCAGCAAGCTATAGTCCCTATGCTAGAAGAGTGTCGGATAGTATACCTCTTTCCTGCGCGTTACGCTTTCACCATGTAACTATATTGGTCATATATTCCCTGCACCCTTTGACCTATCTCTATACATTAAAATTGTAATTGGTCCCTAGGTTGTGTTGTGCAAAAGCACCACTACCAGTATATCAGGTGGTGCATATTTTGGGTATGCTATCCGAACAAGACCTTAGAAAACAGCTATACAGTAGCATTCTGAAGGAATCCTAGGTCATATTCTACAAAAGGGCCATAATGTGACATTTTGGGTATAGTATCTGAACAACATCTTGAAAAACAACTTTTCCTGTTATTTGAGGACAAACTACACCCTTATTCAACCCCTACTTCCCCCCCCCCCCAACCACACAAACCCTGTAATACACTCATGGATGGGACTAGAGGGCATATACAGTGCATTTAAAGTTGTTTCCTTTTTCAAGGTTTTTTTGTCATTGTCGACTTTCATCCCTGGATATATCTCCCAGTGTTAATTACTGTTCAGATATCGCCTTATGGCAAGGAGGTTGTAACTGACATTTTTGGAAAAATGAGTTTCCTCCTGTTTTAACATGTATTGACCCTTATCTAGCTACTATGAAAGTATTGAAGCTCTCTTGTCTCTGATATGTGTGCCTACAGGCAGTGGTGCAATGTTGCTGTTTCCACTTTGTGCTATAGTAAGTGGAACATTTCTTTTGCTTCTCATGCAAAACTTTAAAAAATGCAGTTACAACCTTCTTGCACTAAGGAGACGAAATAATGTCAATCTGCTGGAAGAAAATTCCTGTTTGCGCTGGAATTTGCTTACTATGATACAAATGGCAATTAATCCTATATTTTGTGGACCAGGTTGGTTTGATGCAGTAGTGGAGTGAATTACTCGCCAGTTCTGTATTGGTGCATTTTGACAACAAGTGAATTCAAATTTGATGCATCATATGGCCTAAAGGGTTAAGTCCATATGAAGGAAATTCCCATTTGCGCATTTGCGGTGGAATTCTGCAAGGCGCTCGTTCACTTCCTATAGGGCCTCCTATAGTGGTCAGCATTGTGTGGCAGTGCGCGCTCCTTGGTCATAATGAACTGTCACTCTGGCACTGGGTTGTTGACTCAGGGTTGGGGTTGGCCTGTGTAAATATGAGTGACAATAGTGAGTTGCTCACTGGCTGTGAGCAGATGAGGAGAGCCCGAGCCACTCCGCCAGCTGCTCACTAATGTCTACCGGTATAGGACGTAAAACCTCAGCTATAAGCTGAACTCATCTACCTTAAAGCTGTACAGTGTCCAGTGTATACCCATTAGACTCAGATTTCCAGCTGCGGAAGAATTAGTTACTCTTATACTTTAGTTATAAACAACGCTATTCCTCTGTGAGTATTGACATATTATGGGGGCCCGTGCTTTGCTTTATCGCTGTCTGGCTATACAGATCGACCCCCCATTTTTTGCATAGGGGGTTTTGGCCAAAAAAAATAGAAAATGAAGGGAAACTCAGTAAATCTGATAATAGTGTGCAGGGCCTCCAGCGCCCCTATATTTCCCTATATTTTCAGGTCTTTCCTACATTCCCCTACATTTTTCCAAATTGTCCTATATTCCCTATATTTACTTGATTGACTAGACGTCAATCAAGTATTTACATCTATCTTAACCTTACCATATTTTGTTGATACAGTGTCTCCATGAGCATTGCAAAGCTGTTACCTTATAGGACAGGGACCCTGTATAAATCTATTGTGCTGACAAGGCATATTAAAAGGACTACCAGCAGATTATTTACAAATAGAAATAGAGTATTGATGTTGTCACACCTCTGGGTAATCCTTAACCCTTTAACAGGCCACCTACATATATGTACAACCACACAAAGGCCTTATTACCCTAAGCCTAAGGTAGGTATGATGCACTAACACTCTGTGTCCCTTGAGGTAGTGAACTAGTTAGGCTCTAGCCAATCTCAAAACACCACTACAAGAGTGTTGTTCAGTCCCCACTGCCACTCTTACAGGCACTCTCAGACTCAGTCTGCCATAGACAGAGATACCCTGTCCTGGGTCTCCTCCCGTACTGAGTGATCTTGAGCAAACTACCATGCCTGCCCAGGCGCCTCTCTGAAGGGAACCTTTAAACCTTGCACACATTCATCACTGACTTTTAGCCCTTTAAAAACAGGATCACTTACACACTCTTATTATCTGATTGACTAGACGTTAATGTCTAACATTGCAGCCCTGGTGAGTTATGGCCATAGTACATGATAGTCACTCATACTTGTGCCTGTGGCACAGCCTTAGACATTTTTTCAAAGTAAGAGCACATTTTCAGTCTTTAGGGGGAAACAACTTGTGTGCTTCTCTAGGTCAAAGAGGGGTGTGAAGATTTTAAAAATCTTCCAGATCTTTCTGGTAGGGGCAATTGAGGCCCACCCTCCCAATGTCATCACCACACCAATCTTCGAACCCTTTGCTTTCTCCAACTACCGTAAATTATCTTGTACAAGCCGCACCCCCAACTTTAGAGGCAGCTATAAGGCACATCTGTTGCTTGAAAATTGTATTTTTAGTACTGTTCTATAGTTACAAATACTTTCCTACATTAAGCCGCACCCCTTCTTTTGGCCGATCCTATTAGCTGCATTTAGATATGGGCTCAGGTACTAGCTGCGGCTTATACGAGAGAATTTATGGTAGATGGACAGAAAATATGTAGATTTTTAAGGGTGGTCCTACTGGATTGGAATGTGTCCTAATAGTACACAGTCTTAGCCATCACCCACCCCCCTTTCCTCTCAAATTACCCTCCCCCCGACAAGCTCAATAGTGACTTGTCCCCATTGCTGAAAATGAGCTACCAAACAGTGCTTTGGTCCGGTGATTAGTGTAAAACTCTGAGGTAGGATTGTTGGCGCTAGAGTATCACACTTTTTCTCTTTTTGTTTCAATGTCATTTGATAAGCGTGCTCGGTTCAGTGCCAGGACTGATGGTGACACTCACATTTTGGCTGTGGGGAGGGGGGGGGGGAGAAGGGCCACTAACTCAAGTGTGTGTAGGATCATTGATACATGAAATGCCCATGTCCCCTGTCATAACTGCAGTTAGTGGGGTGGGGTGCTTTTAATTTTAGGTTTTTCTGTAAAAAAACAACAACAAAAAACAGCTGAGAATAATACCTTACTGCCAATCATCCATGTAAAGCAATGAAACTGAAACTATTACCCACTGTGTATGAGAGATGACTTGTGTTGAAGATGTAGATCATGAGCATCCAAGAAAGAAAGGAAGGGATAGAGAGATGAGAGTAACTTGGCAGTTCATCTCTGAGCTGTAACTGACCTCTCAGTGGCTGGTATTGAGGACCTCATTTTGACCTCATTTTCAAGTTCAGGTGGTGTTGGCCAAATTTTGATTCGTTATGCTAGTTGAAATTGTAAAGGGACTGGGGCCTAGCCTTTCTGAAAGGGCTATACTTTGCAGAATGGCAGTTTCATGGGCGCCGTTTCATGTATCAGCACATTCTAACATGTTGGCTACTACAATGAATCTAATGTCAGGGAAATTTATTGTTGTGTCAGGGAAATGTAAGGGCATTGTCAGGGAATTTTGGAGTGTGATTTCGGTGGCAACACTGGGCAAGTAGTTAGCATTATAGACAGGTGATATTTCCCCAATGCTTTTGGTCCAAAAGGGTTGACCCTTGTGATTTCCCAGATTCCATCAGAAAAACATTGAACATTTATTGGGGAGGGCATCATTTAGTATTTTGAAGCTGATCAAGGATGGAAGGAACCATTATGACCTTGTCTGATTGAGTTTCCTACATGATTGCCTAAAATGAAATCACATTCCTGTATAGAACAGGATTAAATATATATTTATCAACCTCAGGTGTGGCCTGTAGCTCCTCCAGAAGTCAGAATATAGTAGTTAAAATAACCCCTATCGTCCTAGCCCTATATTTCTGATTTATGTCCTATATTTGCCATATAATTACCCTATATTTTGTCAAAAAGTAGCCCTATAAAGTCCCTATATTTCAGAATGACCCCGCTGGGAGGCCTGTAGTGTGTGAAAGTTTAACATTTTTGGGACGTACAATTTTCAGAGATGGTTGTTAACTTTTTTTCAGTGCTTTTTCTCCAACATTTACTTATCAGATATCAGTTGTGTAAGTTCTGATAAGATAGCACTCTGCATCCAGTATATTTTCTGCTTTAAAGTGGAGCCAAAGTGTTCATGGTTCTTACCGACTAAAAATACCCGCTGTGTGACATTGGCGTGTTGGGCCGTACATGGTGTGATTAGCCAGTAGCATGTCACACTTAGTCCAAGCGGACGTTTGGGACATGCGCTCCTGGATTGCGCTTTATTTAAACAGTCGAAATCGTTCTTATTTGCACCCATGGCAGATATGGATTTTATATGATCCGTGCATCACATGCTCCACACTCCCATGCAAAGAGAGGTATTGATATAAAAAAAAAAAAACATAAATTTCACCACCATCTTGCCCCAAATAAAACAAGGAGAGTAGGGAATATTTCATGTTATAACTTTTATTCCTGAACCTAGGTTTCTATGCAGGAGGCTGAATGGGTACTTGCCCACGTTCCACCTTTCCACTCCTGCCTTACCTCCCACTCATTTCCCCTACTCTTTCTCCTTAGTTTCCCATCTCCTCACCTTTTCTTATCCTCACCTTAAAGTAACCTAACCTTCCCTGCCTTGCCCAGTCCTATTCATCGTCCTCAAGGGTTAAAGTCATGAAGGGTTAAATTTGATGCTACCCTGTAGTAGTGCATGTCGCTGAGGTCATGAGACGTAACCAAGGTGACTGGTGACGTAACCACGTCCTATCTGACGTAACCCTATTGTATGCCTCATAATGCCATGTATTCAGACGTCCACAGTCAGAGAGAGCCAATTTATAGTCATCATGTACAAGTGGTAAATAGTGGTATTCACATCTGTTCTATGTCAAGATGTCAGTGTTGTGGGAGCGTTCTTTCTGTATCAAACTAACCTGGATAAAAGTTGTTAAGAAAAATATCTTAGCAAAACTAGATTGTCAATGACACATTTGGCCAAAAGCAGGACATGTAATTAATAAATTATGTGAACTTACAAAGTCAAATTTTGATAATTTAGTGACATAACACTGTAGAAACACACTTAAATCTATATGTCCTTGAATTTTTCAGAAAGATGTTCTTGTGCTGATCCAGTGCCACCACTCGGCTAACCCCGGCATCTGCCGGCCCTCGTCCTCTGAGGAGGCCGGGCGGAGCACGCCCACCCCTCGCCCACCTCGGGAGTCCCTCGCCCTGCATTGGTAGGCGCAGCATGGGACCCATGTAGGAAGCTATGCTAGCACCAACACGCCGCTACCCTCCACAACAATGAGTACGAAACATCCTAACCAGTTCTACACCGTAGAGGTGGGAGACTCCACATTCACAATACTAAAGCGCTACCAAAATTTGAAGCCCATCGGCTCAGGCGCTCAAGGCATCGTATGGTAAGTTATTGCTTTATTATAATAATTTTAAATGCCTTTCTGTATTAAGTTTAGAGGTTAGGATGTTTTTGTTTTTCCTATGTATAAATTAAGGAGCTGTAGATAACTGGCGTGACACACCTTTTCATCCCAGAGGAGAGTCTTCCCTATGACTAATGCTGTATAGGACAAGCAGCAAGGCATCCGAAATTCATTTTCAATGTGAGAAGAAATTGTTACCTTGTGAAAATCTAGATAATTTAGAGAGTCCCTGTTGCACGTTAAACTGTTAAAAAGGAAAAAAAAAGAGAAATAAAAAAGGACCAGGAATACAGTGTAATGGAAAGGCCTACCTGCAGGTAACTATAGCACAGGTGAGTAGCTCAGTTAGGGAGTGGGTAGGTTTGATAACGCTAAGTAGGCAATGATAGCAATTAGCAGGTAATTGGCACTATGATGATATCCACTACAATGGTCATTACTCACCCTTAAATGACCACAAAGTGCATTAAGGTATGATAGGCAGTTGTATTTATGAGACATGAATGCAGCCGTGCTGAGTAACTCGCCAGGGCTGCATTCTTCCATGATGTATTATGCTGCTCTTACCAGGTTGGTAAAATCATGAGAGGTATGGTGCACCCTTGTCAGCACCTTTAGTAATAGTCATTCATCATATTTGAAAATGTAGGGCTACGGGAGTTTTGAGGCATTGTGTGATCCTAAAAGGGTTAACGTGGCAAAGGGACGGATGTAGGGAATATAAGGTGTTCTACCAGATGTAATAATCACCTGTGGGTGGCATGATAACTGATAGAAGTCATGATTAATAATATGATGGGTGGAGAGAGATGGTGTGAACATTTGTATGCAAGTATTTTCTACCAATGTCAATGACAATGATTTTATTCTCTAAAACCTCACTGATGTACATGTACATACCCTCACCGCATCGAGGGGTCCAAATCTGTTCGACCTTAGTAGTAAATAATATAAGTCTTGGTAAATTAATTCCCACCCCATCGAGGAGCAATCGGGGAAATAGCAGTAGTAATAACATCTCATATTGGGCCAAGCCATGGCCCAGATCTGCACTTAATACGTGGTGTATTGGAAGCAATGTTTCATTACCGAATGCCGTGTGCCCACCCCGCCAAATGTGCTACTCTCCCACTGCTACTCTCACCCAATGCGCTACGACAGTAGCTCCCAGCACTTATAGATTTGCGACACTGAGATCCCCCGGGCTATAATGCAAGACATGCGCTTATTCAAGCAGGGATTTAAGTTTTCAGAATTTTGTCTGATTTCAGATTTTTCATGAGTCAAACATCCCAATAGATTTCTTTTCTTAGGTTAAAGATTTGCCGTGTTTTACAGTGAATTTGGAATTTTTATGTGCAGTTTCAGAATTTTTCATAGACTCTGACTTATATCCCTGTAATATTGAATGTTCGAGGCATCATGGCATACTTAAAGGGTAGATAACGTCATAAGCCTCTAGGATGGCACCACGGGTGACGACCTAGGAGAAAGACACGAATCTTGATGGTGGCATGGCGATTACGAGACCTCAGCCAGCGAGCTCGGTGGTCATTTATTGTGCGTTGCTATGGCGACTGCCTGACCTGCCGCCTGCACCGGATGACCCCTATATTGGTTTGAGTGTGTGCGTGTGTGTATAGGAGGGGGGGGGGGTGTTGGTTGATGATGGAGGGATTATCACCTGGTGGTAGGGTCAGGTGTTGCCATGGTTTCAGTTGGCGTATGGGCTGAGAGATGGATTAATTCTAGTGCCTCTGGGTGTAATGGGGGAAGTGCTGGAGGAGAACGCTGGAGTTGTTATGGTAGGGACAGCATCAACATGTTTTTCTACCTAAAAATAAACCTACATACCATTTAAAGGCTTCATACACACTCAGTCATTTGTCATCATGATGCACTAATGCAGTACGATAAATTGATTCACCAGCACTGTATTGGTGCATCATGGTGACCCATCAGGAGCGTATCAACTCCATAGGCTCGACGTAATGCACTGCTACATAAAGGCCAAATTGTACCAGGGCTCTGATCAAATGGGACAGATTCACTATGAAAATGATCACCAGAATGTACAAGCTGTGTCAGATATATAGGCTATGTGGTCCGTAAAGGACCACCCAATCCTGTAAGGACTACAGAAGTCAAATACTAGAAATGGTGTCTTCCCTTCGCAGCATCAATTCTAAAGGTGCTCAACCGATAGGCACGTAGACCCAGTGGATGATGTCTTAGATAATTAATTCCTCATAATAAATCTAAGAATTGAATATGGGAACTCAGAAATGAAAGCAGGGGATAATTCAACAGTGAGTGCCACTACTTGTAAATATTTTCCCTTTGGGGTTCAAGAGTAATTTCATTCAATTATGTCCCAATACCAAAGGCAGTTTTATGGGGTAAGGGAATTGAAAAAATGATATTGGCGACATAAATTCTCCACACGCTCCAAATGGACAGGGCAAGATAGGAGAAGACATGATTCAATGGCTTAATTTAGTTATTTCAAACCGCCAATTAACATGCTGTCAAGATATATTCTGAATTAACAGGATGGTACCCATATGTGAAGGGCAGAAACAAAAGAAAAAAGTATGTAGATGGATCTTTTTTGTTTCAGATATCGGCCCAGATATCTTATTTTCAGGATTAAACTGAAGTTAGGTGTATTGGTGTAAGGCTCAAATAGAAATATAGGATACGTCCAAAAAGATAGAAAATGGAGGAATTCTAAATCTGTGTCTGTACCACGCAGTAGCTATACACACCTTGTGCTATTCAAAAGACCACAGAAAAGAATGGTCCACTCTCGGAATTCACCACTTCTCGGCCGTTTTTGTGCTCTATTCAGTACACCACTCGCTTTCATGTCAAGTGCACACTAGACGTATAGCCTTCCATTTTCCACCGGTATGGACCGGGTAAAAGAAAAACTACGACCTCTCTGTCAGTGGTCACTACATGCCCTGCATGCTGCTGCTACACCAGAACATGGGAGGAAAAGGAGCAGTTTTTCCCTCTATCTTAACTGTGAGTGATTTGTGAGGAAATTAGCGCTCACACGGAATGGAGTAAATCAATAAGTACATGATGGCTCATGCCGACCAACTCGTCTAACCCTTTCACAGTGTAAGAGTACCAAAGCCTTCATGCTAGTTTGCGCTGGCTTTGGATAACGGGTGGTGATAAGAGTCCCCAATAATGGAAGGTCTACTCTATATGCCTGTGTCTATGGTATACAATTAGAGTGCCCTCCCCCCCCCCCCAGCCAAGACTATTGATCCCATTGATCAGAAATTAGAATATTGCTCCCAACATCTCTGATTCGTTGGGATGATGATCTAATGCACCGCTGGCAAGTAAGTCGCCTATTCTGCATGTGGGTCATTCTCATGAACTGTTGGCAAATGGCCTGAGGGTGACCTGAAAAGGGCTAATTTTTAGATCTATGAGCAGATAAAAATCCTTTTGTCTTGAAATACTATGGGTCTTGTCCTACTGATATGCCAAATTGGGAACATCAATTCAGAGAACTTTGGCTATGGCACCTGGCTAAAGATACTATATTAATTATTGTAAGACTGCTTGAGGCGTTGACTAACGCATTTACTATTTTAGGCACTACAAGGGTTTATTTTCTATACTCCAGGTATGTTATACCTTTGGAGTTAGTTACTCTAGGTAGGGGAGAGGCTATGCCTCATATACACAGAATTTTCCTTCATATTATCATGTGCTGGGTTGCTCTCTTTATATATTCTTTATACAGGTGGAATTGTGCTATCCTTCTTTGGTTAAGAGAATAAAGTAATCATTTTATTATAATGTCTTCCAAATAAGTACACAAAGTGGAATTCCACTAAAAGATTTTAATTCTAACATGAATGTATAGAGAGACTATCCAATTTCCAATGGTGGGTGGGTCTTGGACCTTTTGCACCCTAAATACCTGTGAAATAGCTATAAAGATGGGGTTCATAAATGCGTTAGTCAACGCTTCATAGACTATACAAGAGCAGAATTTACCTAATTTTCAGAAGTACCGTAAATTCCCGGTCACAAGCCGGCCCCGGTCATAAGCCGGGGGGTGAGTTCAGGAAAAAAATAAAAGCCGGTTTTTGGGTCAAATTTTCTCTTTAATCTATAGTAAAAAAAAAACAGTCATAAGCCGGGGGGGAGTTTGGAAAAAAAATAGAAGCCGGTTTGGGCCCAAAATAGAAAAAAAAACGGCTTATGACCGGGGATTTACTGTAGGTGAGCTATTCTTTTGCTTATTATTCAATTTTTTTTTACAATTCAGTATCTTTGTAATTATTCAAAAGTGCTGACTTCAGATTGTATGAGGGACTTAGTTTTCAGTTAGGAGTGCCGTTGATATGCAATCTATTTCAATGATGATTATCACTATTACAGTGGTGATATTTCAAATATATCTATATTCAGAAAAGATTGAAATCACAGGACAAAAATGAAAGGACTGGTAGATTATAATTCCATTCCGACTCCTCAACTCCTATATGAGTACTAGTGACAACTGATCCTCATCCTAGGCCACTTTTCAGACCTGAGGTATTTTCAGCCACCAGGGAGTTGACTCATGAATATTCCATATTATCAATGGACATGGATTCCAAAATTGTATTTGGCCATAATTCTGGTTCTATTTGGGATAATTTTGATATTCTTTCACGATTTAAAAGAGCTTGTGCTTGTGATAGAGGCTCATATCATATTTTATCAATGTAATGCTTTTGTCAATGCGATAATCATGAGTCCAGAAATGCTGATACATCAATTCTATTGGTATCAATGACACTCCTATTTTCAGTACCGGTATATACTCAATATCTTCGCTGAAAGGAAAGTAGGAAACAAGTGTCTTGATTGCACTATTAATATGGATATCAAACACTCATAAGCAGTATAATTTAGCTGTTGGTTAACATCACCCACTGTACCATGACCATTTTACTTGAAAAACTGTGTACAGCAGACTTATCTTTTATTTGTTATTTTCCTGATGATGTGGCAATTCATGCATCAAATAATTACCACAACATTACAGCTGTAAGCTAACCTCATGTATAGAGGGACTTTGACTTTGAAGGGAATACATTGACCTACCTAAACACAATTTAGATGTATTTTTTCTCTATATAAGGTAATACTTGAAAAGCCTGACCTATAGCCCAATTGTGAGCATGTGGTAAACAATTGACTTCAATGATAAATAGACAGCAAAATTTCCAAAAAGAAATTGTATGTAGTTGATGGTTTAAGGTAGTTAGATATATACAGAGCACTGGAACTGTGTAGCTGTACATAACTTTATTGCGTTAGTCAACGCTTCAAAGAGATTAAAGTGTCTGTCAACATAACACACCATGCTGCATGGATTTATGCCACCCATTATATAGAGGAACTCTCTTGTTTAAGTATTTTGTTCTATTCATTGAAAGAGATCATTTATGTGCAAAATAATGATGTAAATGCACACAGCATGGGTGCTGTGTACATATTTCTTCTTTTTTATGCGTTAGTCAACGCCTCAAGAATTTTGCTGTTAGTCAACATTACATGCAATGTACCTTGGATCTATTACCTTATGTATGCATAGCAAATCTCTCTCGTTTCAATATGTTATTTACATTATTACAAAGAATATTTATGTGTAAAATGAAAAATTAAATATGCTTAACATGGGGGATGTAGAGATATATAATTTTGTTTCTGGGTTAGTCAACGCTTCGGGAATATTACACAAATATTCCATGAAAATGTTTGATTGGCTACAGAGGCAAGTGTTTTCCATATTTTCCCAATTCCTTTTTAATACATATGTGTATAGGTAGAAAGTGTTACATAGTAACCTCTAGATGACATTTATTGTAATTTTGGCAAAAGCTATAGGGGTTCTTTTTTCATCCATTTATGCATTCGTCAACGCTTCAAAAAACTACACAATCTCATTTTAATGCCCACTACCTGTATTTTAGAAACTAATGAGAGGTTTAAAGCACTCCAGCATTTCATTCATTGTTAATCTATGTGAAAATAATGAAATTTGCTGTATTTTCTTTCCTGATTACATTTTTTTTGTGCCATACATCATTCTCCTACTAAGGAAAAATACCTGAAAATATGCTATTTCCACCTGCTTTTTGTTTCTCACGCAGTTAATATTGTCCATAGAGAGGCAAAACTATATACCCAAATGTAGCCAAACATGTTGTGGACCTGATAGAATCAGTCAAAATCAATTCAAAGCAATCCTCTCAGATTTATAACATAACAAGCCTAAAATGCTGATCTGCTAACAGTTCATGAGAATGACCCATCATGTGTGTACCATTCTAACCTTTAAGATGTGTATCAGTGCTGTATGGGCATAATAAATGATTGCCAGTGGCGGATTTAGATGGGGGCGCAAGGTTCGCGCCCCATCCTTTTTGCTAGTAACCCATTGAGGGTTAGCATCGACTATAGTCGACACCATGGTAGGCCTAGTGTCTACTATAGTTGATGCCAGTTATATAGGGCATTAGCATATTAGGCTATGGAGGCCGCCATATTGGTTAGGCCCCCGACTAAGGAGCAGGGCATTCTGGGTAAATTTCTTATCAGTCTCAAGAACAATGGTCAGTGATAAGACTGATAGGCTACAGCCTGCCCCTTATCTCAATCACCCTAAGTACCTCTCTATTGTTTCAGGTGTGAAAGAAGGTGATAACCCAGATACAAGACAATGCCCTGATTGGCTTACCTGTTGTTTCAAACAGAAATTTCAATGATCTATTGCTCTTTCATTTCAAATATTTAATCAATTTCTAGATCAGCTAAATAAAGCTATTGCTATCGAGTATCCACACAAATGATTTATAAAAAAATCCCAATGATAGTAATCAATTGGCAGGTTGTCAAAATAGACTGTACAAAGAGGCCAAATGGTGATGTAGCCCCCGACTACATGAGCCACCTAGCTGAACCTCTTAGTACCAGCAATGTGCTAGTCCCGCATAGGATTAGTATAGGAATTGAAAATAGCTTCGTCCTCTAGGAACTTAACTTTTTTCAGAGGCCGTCCCCATGGCCAGGACAACAATTTTTGCTCTGCTCTTAAAGGGTTAAGAGTTTAGGGCCGTGCACCCTCCTTTTCCAGATTCTGGATCCGCCACTGCAATTGCAGCGCTGGCAATGCTCAGTAATTTTATGTCGTCCAAGTGCATGAGTTCAGTGAATGAATGTAGTCCCAAACAGTTACTCCCCTTGCCAACCTTACCTGGTATTGATGCATTACATTCATATAACAATGACGCATTGGTCACAATACCACTTTGGAACTATTTACTGTACAATAGAATTAGATATAACGCCCAAGTAGAATTTATTTATGAGTATGTTTATAGTGAGTAGAATGAGTCATTCGAGCCTGTGTATTGGGTGTGTATATCTTTACCACTGTATGAGTCATTGCATTATCTTTTTAATGATAGACACACCGACAAATACGTGATAATTGATAGGATGGTAAATGTAAGAGATTGTGATTCACATGTATATAAATATATGTGTATATACCTGGCAGCTGGGCAGAAATTGTAATTGTAGGCTGTCATCTTGCCCCCACCCCCCACCCCCTCTCCACTGGAACATTGCTGTTGTATGTTGTTTTGATATACCAGGTGCGTAACTCGCCAGCACTGCATTGGTGCATCGTTCTTATGCTTCATGGGTTAATCAACCCAATAGAAACACCTGTTTTGTGTAGTACAGGCTACATAGTTTCCAAAACACCAGGCTGAGCTCATGGAAATATGTCATTAATGTCCACAAACATCACAATTTGCCCTTCTCAGTCCAGGCAAGATATGGGGTGTGTTAGCATGCAGGCACCACGCAGCCCTTACAAATTCACCACTGGGTTTCTGGCATCAAATGGGGGATAAGGGACAGATTTGTCCTTACAGGGGCGAAAGGGTTTTAAAGGATTAGTAAAATCAAAACAATGGTACACAATTTGATAAAAGTATGACATATACAGTTGCCATGGCCAGTACCTGTAAGTTGTATACTTGTAACTACAGGTACCAGTAGTATGTACAGTGTATGACACAGTTGGTACCACAGTCAGTCACAGTAAGGTGTATTGGCAAATAGCTACCCTTTGGCTTAGCAGACGGAGCAGCTAGACCTTGAAACTTTGCCAACCCGGGAGGTCTCTGCTCCTATATATGTTTATACCACACTTGGTTGGAAAGACAATGGAAGAGCACAGCTAATATATCGCGTATAGCTGTTGTTAGTTGATGCGGTCCACTGGGCACACACACCCTCCCCATTGCCCAGTTTGTGACAGGTTTGAGTGGGTGTCAAGTGGGGCATAAGTGAGATATACACCTTGTTTGATCAGTGTAATCAATATATTAACAACAGGCTGTATGACAGCCTGTTCTTAATATTTTGAATAAAGTGACCAACTCGGTGTATATCTACCACATATATATATATATATATATATATATATATATATATATATATATATATATATATATATATATATATATATGTGTGTGTGTGTGTGTGTGTTCCTCCCCTCCTCAACCCAACCAACCAGTACAGCATGCACACTCATACTCATACAGTATATCATAGACATGAGTTTGTAACAAAGGACAACTCAGGATTTGTGTATATAAGTATAAGGCCCTTCTATCAACTGAATGTCCGTGGTGATTTCCACATGTTTTTATGTATGACCCCCCCCCCCCCCGATTTGCGAGGTGCGACATAAGATTGTGACACAGTGGCTACCTACAGTCAGCACCACATACTGTATCCTGCCATTAGGCTTCTTTTTAAAGGCCAACTGTAAATTCTCGTACCTACGCTTCCCCCCCCCCCCCAAAAAAAAAAAAAAAAAGAAATACAAAAAAAACTTCCATGTCTCAATGAGTGCCAAAATATCAGATCCCCCCCCCCCCCAAAGGCCCATAAAAAGTTAGAGAAGGGCCAAACAATTTAGGGTAGGTAGCGTTACCTGAATATAACCTTTTTAGGCATTATGTAACACCCCCAGGTGAGTGATATGTGACACGATGTGTGACTGAGGGACTATCCATAGTTTGTACCACATTATGTAACATCCCCTGGTGTGTGATATGTCACACAATGTGTGACTCAGGGACTATATATAGTTAGTACCACATTCTGTAAGACCCCTGGTGTGTGATATGTTACACAATGTGTGACTCAGGGACTAGCTATAGTTAGTACCACATTATGTAACATCCCCTGGTGTGTGATATGTCACACAATGTGTGACTCAGGGACTATATATAGTTAGTACCACATTCTGTAAGACCCCTGGTGTGTGATATGTCACACAATGTGTGACTCAGGGACTATATAGAGCTAGTACCACATTCTGTAAGACCCCTGGTGTGTGATATGTGACACAATGTGTGACTCAGGGACTAGCTATAGTTAGTACCACATTATGTAACATCCCCTGGTGTGTGATATGTGACACAATGTGTGACTCAGGGACTATATATAGTTAGTACCACATTCTGTAAGACCCCTGGTGTGTGATATGTCACACAATGTGTTACTCAGGGACTATATATAGCTAGTACCACATTCTGTAAGACCCCTGGTGTGTGATATGTCACACAATGTGTGACTCAGGGACTATATATAGTTAGTACCACATTCTGTAAGACCCCTGGTGTGTGATATGTCACACAATGTGTGACTCAGGGACTAGCTATAGTTAGTACCACATTATGTAACATCCCCTGGTGTGTGATATGTGACACAATGTGTGACCCAGGGGCTATCTATAGTTAGTACCACATTCTGTAAGACGCCTGGTGTGTGATATGTCACACAATGTGTGACTCAGGGACTATATATAGCTAGTACCACATTCTGTAACCCCCCCCCCCAACTCAGAAGGGTTGGGGGGGGGGGGGTTAAGTATGACATATATAACCAATATTCTTCCAACTCTTGCAGCACCACATGGGGCCTAGGACCCCGTACCCTGTTGAATTTTGAAGATCCATTCATAAGAAAAAAAAGTTATACCATTTTTAACATTTTTATAACTTTCCACACTCAGGGGGTGGCTTATACGAATTTACGATAGTACCACATTATGTGACAGCCCCTGGTGTGTGATATGTGACACAATGTGTGACTCAGGGACTAGCTATAGCTAGTAGCACCACATGTTGAGGCACGCGTGCCATCACCCCATCCTGGTACACACACAGAGTTGAGTCACAGTCAGGGGCTGCACCACCCCTCCCAGCTCCCACACAGGACCTGCTGCCCCGCCCAGTGGAGGGAGCCCAGTTTAGTTGGTATTGATTTGTGTGTGGTGGTGTAGGGAAGGCAATGGGGGATGTTGTGAATAAATGCTAGGGTAGAGGGTGTGTGTGGAGGTAGGGGAGGGGTAGGGTACCAGTAGTCAATAGATCTACGTGGGTCTAACTGACTCAGATTATATCAATGCATATATAGAGGGGGTGTTGTGTTGTAAATCCTGCTGAGGGTAGGGCTAGGCCACCAAGCCTATGATGGCACGAAGCATATATCTTTACTTTTAAACCTTTCTCAGGGATGGAGGTCTTCAGGGTTTTCCCTGATTTCAGGGTTTTTGAAGATCCGAAGGCCTATACATTTGTGTAGAAAATCTGTATTTCAGGGTTTGTCAGAGGGCATTTCAGGAATTTTTGGGCTCATCCACTTTTATCCCTGCTTTCTATCCCGTTGTGTCCACAGCCTATAATGTGTCCATAAAACCATGTCAGGACATTTTGTCTATTATAAGGGCATGCCTCTTATAAGCTTTAAGCGTTGGAGCAATTTTCAGGACGATACAATTGTTGAAAAAGGACTTGTGTGCATTTTCATCCTGTGGAGCACTACCATGTATCTATATTTCAAGGTATTGCGTTTTGCATTTCTCGGAAAACGGAAGTCAGTTACTGTATGAATTATACAAGGGTGAAAATCTTGCTGGTCATGTATGAATATTAAGAGTTAAGGGGTAGGAAGAAGAATTGGTGACCTGCAGGGCTACTAATAAGGAAAAGAAATTCATTCAAAATCCATAGCCCTGCAGGGCAAGCTTCTATTCTATTCCTTATTAGTAGCCCTGTGGGGCAAGCTTCTATTCTATTCCTTATTAGTAGCCCTACGGGGCAAGCTTTTATTCTATGGTTGATATGTTATACTACTACTACTACTACTACTACTACTACTGTTTTAAGCCACTGTGGAGGCTTAACAGCTAGTATTATATATGGTTTTAAGCTACCATGGGACGGAGGGGTAAAAGGGGCGGGCCTATACTGTATAGTCATACTGACCTAGTATATACTAATCACATGGTGGCTTAAAAGCTAATATTATATATGGTTTTAAGCCACAGGGCTACTAATAAGGAATAGAATAGAAGGGTCAGGTCGCCAGAAAGCAGTAGATTTTGTGTTTTTGGGTCATTTTGGACTTTTATGGCTCTGGAGAAAGAAGTTGTGAACCAATCTTGTCTTACATAGACTCATCTGATAGAGAACACTTAGGGCTATCAGAAAAATGTAAATTTGTGGTCATCTATCAAAAACTTTAGGACTTATAGCCTGCTGAAGTGAAAAAAAATGACCAAATTTGTTCTTTTTTATACTTATTGTATTTTTTACAAGTGTCCTGTATTGAATAAAAAACACTATAGAGTATCCCAAAGTTATTTTTTGTATTGTATATGATCATAGGTATCATTTCCATGAGGTTTGGACATGTTACTAAGTGGGAATTTTTCATGATGTGTCTTTGAAAATGGAAATATGTAATTTGTAACATCTGGTACCTAAATCTAAATCGGTTATAAAACATGGAAAAAATGAAGCTTCATAATTATTGTTATTACCCATATGAAGGGCACTATCATCACCTACTTTGGTGAAAAATTGTGTGTCTAACAGCATTTGTCTCTATATGAGAGCAGCTTATGTGAAATAATTCTGATAAAAGTACCGGACGTTACGTAACGTCCGGTACTTTTATCATCATGTAGGAGGCAGTCTACTGTGCATGCATAACTCAAATTTTGTTCCATTCTGTAATTGAAGTCAATAATAGACATATTGGCCTTGTTATTTCATGTGTTTGTTATGCATAATGGGACATTCTTATATTACTGAGAGCAACTTCAATTACCTCCATATTTCATTATTTTGGTACCGGACGTTACATGACACAAAATAAGCAATAAAAATGGAACCGGATGGCCTAGATCGGTATTTTTTGGTCTTCTGAGCTGAGGAGATGTACCTTGACAATTTTGTTAAGGTTATATAAAGTAATTAGAAAATTAGTTTTTCAAGGCCTGCAAGGGCAAAATCTTACACTTTCTGACAACCTGACCCAGAAGCTTGCACCGCAGGGCTACTAATAAGGAAAAGAAATTAAATTAAATTCCATAGCCCTGCGGGGCAAGCTTCTATTCTATTTCTTATTAGTAGCCCTGCGGGACAAGCTTCTATTCTATTCCTTATTAGTAGCCTGCGGGGCAAGCTTCTATTCTATTCCTTACTAGTAGGTAGGGTGGTGGTATGGTTGTAGTACTAGTAACAACAAACCCAACCCTCCCTCCCCGCATCCACTAGCCCTGACAAACAGGCCTACTGCCTGGCAGGTTGCCAGCCACATCACACACACAAATAACTGACCGTTAAACCACGTGACCTCCAGCTGTCCTAGTTGGGTTGAGTGGCTGGGTCATGTGACCTCCTGAGCTGACCTAGTTATGGTGACCTGCTCTGTAAAGCTGTTAGATTCCATATCTGCCAACCCCCTCCCCCATTCCTCTAGTGCTGCTGATCTCCTGCTACTGCTGGTAGCCGGCAGCGTACGTGTGTAGGCACACATGTTAAAAGGTAACCAGCGGCATGTGGAGAAGGGGATGTGGGGGGGGGGGGGGTTGGGGGTGGTTGACCCCCATCCTGAGCTGCTCTTTAACTTGGTGCCTGCAGGTTCATGTTCTTATATTGCCATAGTGCAGTAGTATATGGAAACATGGCTGAGTGTGAGTAGTATATAGAAACATGGTTGTGTGTGAGAAGTATATGGAAACATAGCTGTGTGTGAGAAGTATATAGAAATATGGCTTTGGATGTGAGTAGTATATGGAAACATGGCTGTGTGTGTGAGTAGTATACGGAAACATGGCTGTATGTGTGAGTAGTATATGGAAACATGGCTGTGTGTGTGAGTAGTATATGGAAACATGGCTGTGTGTGTGAGTAGTATATGGAAACATGGCTGTGTGTGTGAGTAGTATATGGAAACATGGCTGTGTGTGTGAGTAGTATATTGAACAAGTAATCAATGGATAATTCATGACGAGTGTGTGTTAGTGAACAAGTAATCAATGGATAATTCATGACGCGTATCTAGGCCAGCGCTAGCACTTAATTTTGGTAAGCCAGTTTGGCGATTTTTTATCATTTTTGATTAGCCAGATATAATATTGATTAGCCAGATATACCAATGACCAAATGCAGTAAAATAGTGATACTTAATTTTCATGTAAGAAAATGATAGATACTGTATTCTACCTTATAAGCATCCTCCCCCTAATATGTGCCTATCCCCTCTTTGGAGTCTTTTGCATTAAGACTAGAAAAAGATTCAATTCACTATTTTGGAGACCAAGGTGTTGGGTTTGGCAGGAAGTAGGTGCATGAGTCTCTAAATATGCAGTACCCTGCACCATGTTCCTAATGCACAAAGTGCACCATTTGTTTCATAGGTTTGTTAGATAGCAGCAAATTCTGAGCCAGTGTGGTGGCAGGGAGAGCTCCCCTCAAAAAAAGTACTTTTCCTGTCTGCTCCCTTACTCCTTTCAGGAAAAATGAGGTGAACATCTAGACATGATTAGGTGTGTATTCTCTGTAAAGTTAATACTCCATGTTTCTGAAAATTGTGTCACAGCATAATTTCAAATGTTGTATGGTCACAACGAGATATATGAGCAATGGTAGGTAAGAAAACATTGGGCTTTCTGCAAGTTAGAAAAAAAAAATCAGATTCATTGCGAATGAAGAGGGGATGGGTGTGTCTGTTTTTGTCATGCTATAAGCTTTCCAACGGTATGCTACACTCCATATATCATATTTCCCGTTGTGACTTTTGAGTTCTGGTAGAAGGATTATTAGCCAGTCTGGCGAATCCAATGGGAAAAGTGTTAGCCAAATTGCTATTTGATTCGCCAATGGCGTTCTGGCGAATGGCTAGCGCGAGCCTAGCGGATGTGCAGAGATGTAAGTTGTCAGGGATTTCCCTGAAAATAGGGAATTCAAAAATGTTGAAATGTAGTCTGAATAGGGATATCCATGCTCTTCAGGGACAGAATTTATTCACAGCCTTCTTTCCCTAGTCATTTTCTTCACACAGACCCAGTCCTCAGTTGTCTTTTCAACTAGGGACTCCACTAAGCCCCCCTTGTGTAAGCAGAGGGACTCACTGGTCCAGGGGAGACTCTGGGCAGGGAATCTCAGGGACAGACCCTCCCAGGGAGAAATGAAGGGAATGCTGCTCTCTGATTGGTCTAAAAGCATCAGTCAGCAACATAGTACAATTGTTTAACACCAGGGGGTGCCATGATTCTGTGCTGGGCAGAGTCTGCCCTGAACACTGCTTATTTACCAGGGGTGCTGCCAACTCTCCCAGTGTCGCGATAACAGCTTTTCAGGGATTTTCCCAGTACCTGACTTACATCTCTGTATGTGTTAGTGAAGGATAATCAATAGAATATCAATAAATTCAACTTTAAAACAAAAATTATTCCCCCTCCCCGGGACTCGAAGCCTACCATTCGCCGAGGTGTGTGTACCAATAGTCTATTGCTCGGATGCGAAAAAAAAAAAGATTGGCCGGGACCGGGACTAGTCCTGCCTACCTGTAGAAGCTGAGCGCAATGCACTAACCACTAGACCACCGAGCTGCACACCTCGGCACCCCGCTTGGTTTGATTTGAATGCGTCCCGAGTCTCGCGGTTATGGCAGCAGACAGCCTGGACCGGGACTCGTCCCGCCTCCCTCTATAATCTAACCAAGCAAACACACCGTTTCTCGTCAGTCCTTGTGGCACAATGCATAGGGAGTTGGATTTGGGATATGAGACTGCAGGTTCGACCCCTACCCTGGCAATGAAAAATTTCGTAGGTTTTAACATGTAACATATGACATGTAAGGTGTGCAGGTTATCCATGGATAACTGCACTGGGTGCCTGTTATCCATGGATAACTGCACTGGGTGCCTGTTATCCTTGGATAAATGCACACCTTACAAAAGTCATGATGCATGCATCATGCCATGCAATATCGACAGGTATGTGCATGGGAATATCCAGGAAAAGCACTCAGAATCACAGAAATCGTGTAATAAGGAAACATAACCCTGACATAACCATGTGTGTGAGTAGTATACTGAATCTACCACAACCTGGCGAGGCTGACAAACGCCCTGGATAATGAGTTCACCATGAGGGGTCTTCTACTTTAACTAATAGTGGTTACGGATTTACAAGGGACCAATTGACACCTGTAGGAGGGGGTTGATTTTGTAAGGAGGAGGAGGAGGGGAGTGAGCTGCTCTGGTGGCCATTAAGAAACCACATCTGAGATTGGGTAATAGGGGTCATGGGGTGCCACGGATGGTGTAATGGTCAGCATAAAATATACCACTGATGACAGAAATTACACCGCACAGTCAGGGGCCTTGCCTGGTTGTGGTAGATTCAGTATATACGGAAACATAGCCATGTGTGTGAGTAGTATATGAAAACATAGCCATGTGTGTGAGTAGTATATGAAAACATAGCTCTTTTTGTGAGTAGTACACAGAAACATAGCCATGTGTGTGAGTAGTATATGGAAACATGGCTGTGTGTGAGTAGTATATGGAAACATACCTCTGTGTGTGAGTAGTATATAGAAACATGGTGATGTATGTGAGTAGTATATGGAAACATGGCCCCGTGTGAGTACTATATGGAAACTGGAGTTTCTGATGGGCAGTTCAATAAAAACCAAGACTGGAATGTTTTGCTGTTCGACTGTAAATTTTCTTGTGCTGTACTCACATCTACGCCACCCATGAGCCTAAGCCATCATAGAGCATTTCGGGGATAACTGATTAAGTTTAATACAGTACACCCCTGACTTTCACGAGGTTCTTTCAGCTACTATGAGCCTTTGACTCGCATATAAATTTACAGTATTTGACATGCTGCCTGTCCATAAGGCCTCTCTTGTATTTAGAAGAATAAGTATTTTATAAGTGGTCCACAAATAGTACAACGCTATGAAATAGCAAACACACACAGTGCCAACGCTGCACGCCCTAATCAATTTTATTGTTTTATTGATTGATTGATTGATTGATGGCTTGGTTTTACATAGAGACTTGTAGAGTGAATGATGGCGGCTGTGCATGAGGCCCCGTACCTGCCCCTGCCATAGTTCTGTTGCTGCACCATTACCTGTATACGCTTCTTGCAGAACTCAGTATGCTGGTTCTACTTATTATTTTACCATATCATCAGTAATTATCACCCAGTACTATTAAATTTAGTGGCCTGAATATCGTGGTCATGTATATATCATAAGACAGGTTCGTTTGAAAGTCTGATTTAAGTGCTTAGATTTAAAGAATATCTGGTGACTGGCGCCCATTCAAAAGCCAGTGCTCAAACGCATATTAAAAAAAAAAACAAATCATGTTTAATTTAGACCAAGACGATACCCAAAGGATGCATAAATACATTATTGGCGGGGTACTTTCCCATAAAACTTTTGTTACCTATCGAGTACTTTTCCCATAAGGCTTTTGTTACCTATCGAGTACTTTTCCCATAAGACTTTTGTTACCTATCGAGTACTTTTCTCTCCAAACCTGAACCTTCAATACCCATTTCCTGGCCCTGGGAGCCTCTGTTTGTGACTGATTGATTAAATATCGATCTGGATAGACATCTGCAAGCAACAGACTGTAAAAGATGGGAAGAAGCACCCATGGCAGGCGGCCTGCTGTGACCCTATTGTTTGCCTACTTCTGCACTTGTTATCCTGTCAAGGCCACATAGTGCTTTAATGCACTACAATATACTATTGCTAACAAGCTACTATTTCCTGCCTCTATTTACCAAGGAGTGTCATCTCTGTGGTGTATGTCATATCTTTGTATGGAACAGATAGAGAAACCCAAAGACCCCCACCCCCACCCCCAAAGCAGTGACGTAATTGTTGAACGTTCCCATATCGGAAAATTTCTAGATAGCCCTGAGTCTCAGGAAAGCATCGGAACTATGAATTCACTTTGAAATTGTTTAGGAAAAAGGAAGTATCAAGGGAACTAAAACAGTTGATTTCAGAAAATGGAATTAAGACACATTTGTGAAAAAAAAAAACACTTTTGTGCAAAAATGCTGAGACTATGGGGAATGAGACTTTCAGGCTAAAACAGGATGAAACTGTATGCGTCACAAGCATGATGCAGTACCCAAGCTGGTGCACACCTGTATCAGTATAAAGCCTACTGCTGTGGAGATTGATGCTCCCTTCGCCATCCTACTGCGTAATAAAACAGCGGGGGGGTGAAAGAAAAAACTCTTTGGAGTGGCAAGCGATCCATTTCTTCTGGTTTCACCTGATTTTACTACCAAAAGCAACAAACACCTCACCATGCACATCTGTAAGATGACCAACCAGTTAACCTTTTAGTTGTGTCCCAGCTGTTTTTCTCGGCCTAAAACTAGATACAATTAGGTCTGTCTAGCCTAAATAAGGCATACTAATTTCTGTGGGCCAGTTAGAGGCCCCAGTAGGTCAGGGTCCGAGAGATTTGTGGGAACTTAAGTGGTTTGACCTTCATTGAATTGAGAAGGGGAGGGGTTGTGTGATGTTCTACTATGGGGCCTGCAGGTAGGCGTTATCCTACACATTATGTTTTATCAGCCTTCTATCTATAAACCTGTCTGCCTACCGACCTACTTTCTGCCTGCCAGCCTATCTGCCTGTTGCTCTACCTATCTCATTGCCTTATTATAAGTATCCACCTACTTGACTTAGTATAAGAATCTACCTACCTGCCTACTGCCTGTCTGCCTACCCACCTGTATCCCTGCCTTCCTATCCACCCACCTGTCTACCTGCCTGCCTGTCTGCCTGCCTACCCACCCACCTGTATCCTGCCTATTATTCTCCTTGCCTACCTGCATCAGTATTTGCCGCACTGCCTTTGCTCATCTCCCTGCCTCCCTACATCTCCCTGGTGCCTCCCTATACCTGTCTCCCCCTCTCCCTGTGTGCCTCCCCACCTGCCTGTTACCCCGCCTTAAAATATCCCCTTCCTTCAACAATCACAGCAGTGTCGTCCCCTGGAGGGTCAGCAGGGAGGTGAAGGGCGATCCATGAAGTATTGTTGGTGTGAGGGGCACGAGGTGGGAAGGGTTAAGTAACCCCATTCTGTGAGCTGAAGGACGGGAACACTCCCCCATCCCCTCCCCGCCATCCTTGAAGACTCACACTCCAGCTCTCACGATGCAGTGGGAGTCTTCAGGGTAACAAGAAGGCCTATGTGGAAAGTGGGGACTTAAATTAGTTTAACAAAAGTATGACTACTAATATGCTTCATGAGTGGTATGTATAAATGTCATCGCTGCGTCGGTGTGTAGGTTGACTTGATGCAGCACTAGCGAGTTACTCACCACATGAAATGAAGGTAAATGAACATACCGTAATAATAATACCTCGTGTACAAGGTGCAGCTTATATGCGAGGAAAGAGGCCAGCTTAATTTAAAAGAATCTTTGGACACGAGGATTATATCATATTACAGCAGTGCTGAAGTCACAAATGTATGCTTTCTGAGGTTAGGGTGTATCCTATATGCGGGGTACACCTTATACGCAGGCTATTACGGTATCTTCTAAGATATAATAAGATGACTGTCATAAATATGTATACAAAGCCCGCCATACTCTACTGAAGGTGTGTGACCGGTGGTGCATTCACATCATTGAAAGACCTGCATCACTTGTACCCAATAGACTCTAAACGTCCACTGTAGGTCTGTGTGTGTGTGGGGGGGGGGGGGTAGAGGAGGGGCTGATGGGCCATGAGGCTAGGGGGCGTGACAGGAATTTGTAGGTTCACTAAGGTAAAGGTTGCGCGACTGTTTCAACGATTACACTATTGCCCCTACCGTTGGCTTTAAATTCACTAAATAAATCCTACATAATTAGTGCTGAGGGTGCGGTAAGTAAGCTGTTTTCATTAACATATATATTTGTAGTAGGATACCCACCCATTGGTTCTCATGATGCACCAATACAGTGATGCTGAGTACCTCATGAACATTGCATTGGTGCATCATGCTGACCCTTCTGCATTGCATCAATCCCATAAGGTCGGCATGATGCACGAGCACAGGGGAGTAACTCACCAGGACTGCATTGATCATAATGACCAAAGATATATTAACTCACTCTGTGGTTCTTAGAGGGTCGGTGAAGTATGAGGGAGGCGCTGGCCCCACATGATGTGATTTCACTGCCCACTTGGCCACTACCCCGGGCGCTAAATGCCTGTAGCGGGCCGGTCCAGCAGGACAGGGAGCTCCATGTTAAAGGTGCCACGCCAGAATAGACCTGTTAATGCTGACTCTACATCTTGGTCAATACTAAATGCAACTCCTGTAAAAGCCGAGGCCTTTAGGGCTATACAGCCTCAGTTTGTGTATAAGCTGCACCTGGGCTTGCAATTGCCAGTTAAATACTTTTCTTTAGTCTTATAACCCAGCCCATAAGCCACATCCTCAGTTAAGTCGTAGTAGGGTAATGAATTGCAAAGGCTCTGCAATATGCAGGCATCATTATGGCTAACTGCTGGCATATGAGAGACTCTTGTGTAAATTAGATTACAAAATATACTACGACGGTATCCACAATAAATGCTGAGAAAAGTGATTCCATCCAGCCCACTTTGGCGTGACATCATAAGGGCTCTCTCGCCACCAATAAATCAGAGCCGTGCGGAGAGGGCCGCATGAGACCCCCCCCCCCACACACACACACACACACACGTACATTTCCCATAGGCTGCTGCTGACCATGGAACGCCCATTCACTGGACGAGTGGTACTGGGACCGATAGGTCCCTTCGTTTTTTAATCCTTTAAAGGCTGCATAGCGCCTCTCAATCTACTTTGCACAGTTTTAGTCCCGATGCATTTATGTGGATCTGATGAGTGACTCTTCTGTTCTGCATTAATCCATCATGCGAACCACTTCCAAAGCATCTCTGTAGAGAACCAAGTCTAGTGATGGAAGTGTTCTGCTTGTCCACTTGTGTTGTTACATCATATCAACAAATGGACAGGAAACCTTGAGGCATAACGCGGTCACTTAAGTGTTAAAACATCATTAGCTTGTCTCAGGCAGGATCATTAGATCGTTTTGAAGAAACATCTGACATATATATATATATATATATATATATATATATATATATATATATATATATATATATATATATATATGGAGTAATTAGAGGATATGCCTTGTAGATATGAAAATGGCTTTGCAGCTGGAGAATATGTAGTAGCAATAGTATAGTCTATAGGCCAATTAATATTATAGCACAATTCCTCGCGTATAAGCAGGTGTCTGAAATTTGAACTTAAAGGCATAAGTCCGCCCTTTTTATGCTCTCCAGTATAAAAAAACAATCTTGAATTGACAAATTATACAATCCCAGAGGTTTTTTTGTGACCTTGTAGATCAAAAGGTGGTATCCTGTGTCTATCTGAATAACTTATATCTAATGTTGACATGTTAATTACAAACCCTCATGAGGCTGTACACTGTGCTTCTGCCTACATGTGTTAAAGTATTTTACACCCCTGATAAAGACATCCTCTGTCTTACATAAACGTACATGGGTCTTCATTTTGACAGTTTAGTACCAATTTGATGTAAATATTCCCCCTGTAATGCACAACCTGAGCTCCCTGATTTGGGGAGGTTCCATACGGCACGGCTAGGGTGCCTGACAAGATGGCCACACATATTGAAACATCCAGAAGTATACCTATGAAGCTTTCATTCACCATTCCCAGTCTCCCGTAGTGAAGGCTGAGGTGCCTATGTGGACCTATTGATATAAGGCTTGTGGCCTCTAGCATTTAGTTGTATACATGTTTCTTACACTGCCAACTCGCCTCTACCTCTGAGGATACAGAGACACTGCATACTGAGGATTTCTACCTTTAGGTCACCTTTTACTGTGAGTTGATGAGTTCTCTGATTGCTCCTGGCCTACTATAGTGTCAGTAAATGGGTCTGCCTCCTGACATGGAATGGCATATCCTACTATAATAGGTACTTTTTTAGATCTGTTGATTCCACATGCACTACTGTATATCTATATATGTCACACCTCACCACCTATAAGTTACATATAGTACATAGGCAAAGGTTCACGAGTTGGAGGAATGTCGGGGGGTTATCGCACGCGCCGATCAGGTGCCGTATCGCACGACGCCCGCAGGGCGGAGTGCGATACGGCACCTGATCGGCAAGTGCAATAACCCCCCGACATTCCTCCAACGAGTGTGCCTTTGCATTTATTTCATGTTATTTTCATCTAAATCAGATAAATAGAATCAAATTTACCAGAATGACTCCCCGTGCGCACTGTTTACATCGCCATCTTGGACCTATGACGTCATCAAATGGTCACGTGACCTCGGCGTGTGATATTTTCGCGGGTTATCGCACGGGGGGTGTGCGATATGGCCCTCGAGTGCTAGAGCTATGGGCTGTCAGTATCTCGGGCATATCAACATGAAATAAAAATGTATAACCTCCACCTGTAAGGCGCAATACCTAGACACACCTTTCCATATTGCAGGGTAGGCTACATATATGTACATAAACATAGGGCAATAGTGAGAATATTGGGCATATTCATAGAATAAATAGGGCTGTAAATGTTTGTGAAGTAGATACACTATATGCTACACCAGATACAAATCAGCACCCTCCCCTAACACACAGCCTCTCTTTACATCAATCACCCCCACCCTGCCCCCTTAGAGGCCCCCATCACCAGGGGCACTTACAGAGCAATCTGTCACTGAACAGCAGCAAAAGGCCACACGCCTACTACCTATGTCTGCCTCAGTGTAAATGTGTCTATCTCTATCTACCTTTGTCTTTGTCCATCTCTGTCTCTCTAAGTCCCCCTTAAAAGGGGCTAATGCTAAGGGGAGGGGGATGATGCTCTTTCCAAAGCGTTGAATACACATGTGTCTGTGAATGTCCAATTGTAGTTGGTGCCATTATAATCCATTGAAATTGGATATACAATTTGAGGTTCAGCAACCTACACAAAATTTTATCTATCTGGAACTCTAGCCCACATAGATTAACGCCAGGCCACAAGCTTGTTGCCTGTACATATATCTGGTCTGATAAATCAATGCAGTCATAGCGAATGGCCATCCATTCACCATATTGTATCATAAAATGGCATGATCTAACACGTTATACAGCACTTAATCGTACAGTGCAAAATACAGAATACTGTCTCCCACAAGGTTGTCACTACTTTCAAATTGTATGCGTCTCTTCTTTTTTATAGCCGAAACTGTCAATGAAATACGGGAAAATCTCATGAACATTGCAATACGTGACAGAACTAAAACTGAAAAAAAAACAAGTCCTATTTTCGGTTTATATGGTATTCCCAAAGTATAGGTGCTACTTACAGGCGCGGTGCAGCTAAGGGGCGAGGCATGTTTCAGTAGTTTTACTGCCTAGGGTTTGTGAATGAATGCTATTAATTTTGTCCCAGCAGTCATAACTATTACCATGCATTAAAGTATTTTACAGTTTTACAATCTACGATGTGCTATTCAAAAATTGATGGGAGAGTAGTATTGCGACTTTATGTGTCTTTTATCACACTTTTATCATACAAATTTAAACAAATCCCCCGTGAATAGGATGTGAATCACATAGCCTAGAAAACAGGTCGTCAATGACCTGGACAGGAAAGCAACTTATGAAATTAAAGCCTAAACACAAAATGGAGTATTTCTCACACACCCCCACCACGAGCTGCGAAAATAGATGAATATTCGTTCTTGGGATGGGGGGTCGAAATTTTTGGGAAAGGTAAGAAATGAAAATAAGAAAATGGTGCATGGAGACCAGTTAGAACACACTCAAAACACCAGGGATTTACAAATAGCATTCCTATCCAAAAACCCATATTAAAGTGGCATTGATAGAGCATTTCAGCTGATTTTCTTTGGCTCAGCCACTGCTTACTGATTTTGGGGTGTGGGTGATTTTGGTGATAAGGCTATATATGTCCCATACAAAAACAGTGACAAGAGGGCGGGTGGGTTCTACAAATGCCAAAAAAGAAATTGTGGCATAATAGTTGAACGTTTTCTAACCATTTAGTAGTCATCATAATGGCGACCAATGGGCACGATCATTGATGCGCTAAGCGATTTAAGAAAGAGATGGCCAGGAGGTATTGGGTACAGGAGAGGCCATACCTTCTGACTACCACACCTTGATGACCTGCCCATACTGGCAGTACAAAGACATAAAGGTGATCTGAATGACCGTCTCATAATGGGCACTTACACTGAGAATGGTGTGTCATAATGGTAATGGGTGGTCTGTTTATGACCTCAATGGCCTCCCATTACGAGCAGGGTGTTACGCAAGCAGTACGTCATATTGATTTGCTGAGTACAAGAGTTTGCCCACGACTAGGGTAAATATAGGCTCATAGAAAGGGGGTGCATATATAGTATGAGCATAGTATGTTAATGTATAACATCCTCTGGGTATCATGATGCATGGATGTAGCTCTCATCAGTGCTGCATTCATACATGATGCCGACCCTATAAGGTTATTGATACACTCTCCAGGGGTTGCCATGACAAGCTAATGCAGCATCGGCAAGAAAAATGCCAAAATGTATTTCTTCTCTGCAGTGGGAGGGGTTATTATCCAGCACCTACTGGAATCAATGTAGCTTAAACTAACCCTCATAAAATATTGATAGTATCAAGGGAATACATTGATCCCCTTTTTTTTTACCATCACAAACACTTAGCGCTGTTACTGTAACAATACCACTTTGTTTTGATAACCGAAGGTTAACCCTATGAAGATCACGTCAAGCTTTCTTTTTCTCCGTCGGCCATTTGCCCCATGAGTATGGCGAGTAACTTGCCGGGACTGCATTGTGACATCGTGTCGACCCACTCGTGAGTAACTCACCAAGGCTGCATTATGCAGCATACTCACAAAGCCAAATGACCACAAAGCTTTAACGCACCCTGAGCCCAATAAAGGGTTCATTCATTGTGCCCCTCCCCAGCGATGGGTAGGTTCATGGTTGGTGAGGGTTTGCAGGGAATGTAAAGCTTTGTGTAGCTATGTTTTATGGATTATTTAGACGCGTTATTAGGTTGGGTGATGACTTCCGATACCTCTCTCACCCTGACCCTGTCAACACACATTACCTGTGTGTTCACTCGTGCCACCATTGAGCACCCCCTGGGGCGGGCACTGGGGGTTAACAGTAGGTCTATGACTGTCATTAGCCCTTTAACGGCTGATTATTGCTTTAATGTAGAAATGAGTAGCATATGGAATTGGAGAATGAGTAGCATTTGGAGAAATGACAAGCAAATTAGCGCTAATATCATATCTATATGAGATGTTCCAGTATTACTCAGAGGAATTATGGTGGCTTACTGCAGTGTTATCATCGAACACACCCTCCCCATGGAACTAGGTCACATGATGGCATACCTGGATGAGCTGCTCTCCAATGTTAACGTTTAACCACTGTATGATGCATCAGAGTTCATGGATGGTGAACCAATGTGACTCTGGTGATTAACTCACCAGCATTGCAATGGTGCATCGTGCCAGCCCTGCAGAAGTGTATCAACCATGTAAAGTCGTCATGATGACAATGCTGCGTGGATGCAGCCACGGTGGGCTGGTCACCACACTACATTCATACACCACGACAACCAAATAGTGCATTGAATATCTACTCATCCCTTAATCCCCTAATGGGCTCATGGAACTCCATTGGTCGTCAGTGGGTGCTGGCGAGTTTCCCTGCTAGCACTGCATTGGAGAATCATGCTGACCTTTTGCGAGTGCACCTTTTGCGAGTGCACCAACCCTATATGTAGCCCTGACCGGTTACCTGATACGGCTGCATCTATGCATGGTGGCAACCAAAGGGGCTAATGTATTATAGCTCAGTGCAGCCCTCCAAGGATTAAAGGGGAAACCGACTTACTCACACCTGCTCACACCTAGTCACCCTTTCACCATTAGCTGTGACTCACCCCTACCTGAGAAACTCACCACCCCTCTCCTCCTCCTCCTCCCCCTCCTCCTATATATATCACATTCCTCTAGCCACATAATCAATATCAGTCAACGTATGTGTGGTCATAGCGTCGGTCTACCACTCAGTGTAATATGTATATAATATTCTGTAGAGAAATACCGTAATTTTCTCTCAAAATGGAGGGTCCGCTTACTGTCAAGATTCTGATTCATTTACATGTATTGAAAAGGAAACTATTAAAAAATGCAACTTTCTTCGCTATCCAAAGCCAAACTACACATCTTGACACATAGGCCTTGTCTTGATATACTTTCAATTTAAGAAAGAACCATTACAAAAACAAAACAAAACGTTTTAGATTATTTGTCAGACCTCATTCCAACAGCCCTGTTTAGGCTTCTGTAGTAAGGTTGGGTTATAAGCCAGTGCGGCTTATAGGTGGGATTTTACGGCATATGAGGTAAGAGAAGGTGTAGAGTAGAGGTGCTCTTGGAGTGAAGTAGGTTGACGCACGAGTTACTCACCACTGAACACTTAATGGATGTATATCCATAGAAAGCTCTATACTCTGTCCCTCATCAACTGGTGCTGTACATCCACACTGGTGTGAACAGGCAAGCGAAAATGGTCATTCATGTACCCTTACTCAGATGTCCCTTTGTGCCTGCCTGCTAACAAATAGCAGTACATCTTGTGAAAATGATGTATAAATGCAGCCTTGTTATCTAACTCACCAGGGCTGTATTCAGGCAGCATGGCGACTCTGTAAGAATGATCCCTCCCATAGGGCCAGCATGATGCACTAATGCAGTGCTGGCGAGTTACTCACCGAGCCTGCATTGGTGCATCATGACAAGAACATGGGCCTTGAGGCAGGATGTGATCCTCAGAGGGTGAAGGTACAAAATGAGTTTAAGAGCCGGCTCTCTATGGACAGGCTGTACTGAGCACGGCCCCTCTCTACCTCACAAGTAGCTAACAGCCGCCCAGGCCTAAATCAATACCCAGGTAGCGCCTAGACCAACACACTTCTCCCGGACCCTGTAGGCACGGGAGCTGCTTGTTACAAAGGGGGAACCTAGCTCTGGTCGATCTCATTTTCTCTAGTGAGCATCTTTCATTTGGGGAAAAGGGGATTGGTAGTCACACTATAAGTACGTGGTTAACCCGTAATGGGCCGCATAGCGCTTAATGCATTGTGCGTAATGTATAAGTCCTACCTTCCTCTTGGCCCACATGCAGTCTATTGGTAGGCAATTCTTGAGGCAATTAATAATAGAAATCACTACTAAAAATACAGACCTTTGAAATCAAGGCACAGCTTATAGCAAATCCACAAAGAGCTGGGCGTGGCTTATATCTAAGCTTTTACTGTAGCTAAGATGAAGGTCTATGTACTCTGGGGCTGCAATGGGGCGGTCAGCATGCTGGGCCCTGAATCGCATGATGCTATGTTGGTTCAATTCCATAGGCTTCCCATATAACACTAAACAGCCATTGCCAAGGCAACGAATGGTGTTATTTCAATCATATTTCAGTGGTAATACGCTCGTTTCCTTTAGCAGGCATTTTATTGACCTACAAAATCACCAACAACACTGTGATGAAGAATGCAAGTCATACTTGTTCCCGGAGAGAAAGTTTTTCATCAGGACACTTGACCCCCCCCCCCCACCTTCCCCTCAACAAGGAGGCATAAATCAGCCATTGAGAACAGACTGTTCTTTTAGTGTAATCTAGGCCATACATGAGCTGCTCTTCTCTGACACATGTTGGCAGCCACATGAAAGGGATGATCCATACCCATGTCTGTGCTTTTGCTCCTCTCACTTCTTTTGAGTCGCATAGTGCTTTCATGCACTATAACAACCCTTTATTGTCATGATGCATGACCTTGGCGAGTTACTCACCATGGCAGTTATCATGTATCACGTTAAGGGAGTTGATACACTCCCAAAGAGTAGATGTGATACACGGTGGCATGGGTTGGCCCTAACTGCAGTATTGCATCTTGACAATTGAACAAAGTATTGAGGCATTCTGTTGCCCTTAAATGGTCATTAAAGGGATTGATATCGTCGTAAAAGGCAAGGTAATATGCTTATAAAGGACTAGTACAGCGCACCTTAAGTTCTCATGTGACAGACCCCAGAGGTAGAACAAGCCACACTGTATCAGTGTATGACTCATGTTACATAGGATATTCATAGAATAGAGAAAGCAATATTCTACCTATCGCTGACAAGAAAAGATTGTGCAGGCGTATATAGGCATATGTATATAAAAGGGGAGTGGTCATCGGGGGGGATCTTGTGCAGAAGCACGAAAAATTGCCTTCTCTTGGAAGTGCTTGACAATTTTTACCCCTCTGCCTTTAGGCTTCAAAATCACCGTCTTTTTGATCGGATACAGGGTCACCCTTTTTGCCATCCCACACTCTTACGCTTTTCAGGAAGTGGATTTTTTTTTTTTTTTTTTGGGGGGGGGGGTTGACCCATCGCCATGGATGAATAGATGACAATAGTAAGATTGATACGCGCAAAATGAATACAAGGCATTAAGGCGGTTAAGCTCTAGGAAAGATTAAGCCGATGACCACGCTCACCACCTGATGTTGGAGGCTGCTCTCCGCCCCCTTAATCCCCCATCTCTAATGATGCACGCTCTTCATAACTAATGAACCGTGACATTAAGCATGGGTCACCTGCACGCTCCCACTAGAGCCTCTAGTCTCTTCAGGTTCTCTCTCTTCTGCCTCTTTGGCTTGAATAGGACTGAACCAATGTATGTTTAGACTATTTGAGATTTTTAGAAAATAATCCATCTTTGTGGAGCCTATCAAATTCAATGAGCCTCTTATAGAGGTCAGCTTAGTACATAAGGCACTTTATACAAAAATGAAGATAAACATAGCAGGTATTGAGAACTACTGCAGTTACTAGGTTGGTAGGTTACTCGATGTGTTACTATTAGTGGAATAATTAATGGGCTGCCCTCTAAGCATCTGCACTGAGAGCTACTGGTGGGGAAATGCACGCGTCTAGACGTGCAATGGGGGTCATCAGTACCAGAAATAGTAACAAGGTCACTTAGTGGGGTTGTGCTTGATTTTGTACTTTAAGGGTAATTAGATATGGATTAAATGTGGTTTGTTTATTACTAATATATTTTAGTGACAATATTCTATTTCAGTATTGAAACTATTTCCGTCTAGGGAAAGTATAGGGATTAATATATTTTGGAAAGTGGGAAACATTCATGCTTCTGCCATTTTGTAGTTCGTATCTCGTCAATAAATAGGGAAATTGCTGAAATAATGTCCGTTAAAGAATAAGAAGGTTTCTAATAATAATAAAAAATGATTTACACACAGAAATAACAGCTACAAGATGCAATGCTGTAGTGCTATTGACCCTTGAAATAGATGAATACTTTTGGTCACTGGTTACTTGATTGACTAGACGTCAATCAAGTATTTACATCTATCTAAACCTTACCATATTTTGCTGATACAGTGTCTCCATGAGCATTGCAAAGCTGTTACCTTATAGAATAGGCACCCTGTATAAATCTATTGTGCCGGCAAGGCATATTAAAAGGGCTACCAGCAGATTATTTACACATGGGAATACAGTATTGATGTTGTCACACCTCCAGGTAATCCTTAACCCTTTAACAGGCCACCTACATATATGTACAACCACACAAAGGCCTTATTACCCTAAGCCTAAGGTAGGTATGATGCACTAACACTCTGTGTCCCTTGAGGTACTCAACTAGTTCTGCTCTAGCCAATCTCAAAACACCACTACAAGAGTGTTGTTCAGTCCCCACTGCCACTCTTAGGTCAGGTTCGAGCGTTAACTATGGTACACTATAGTCGTCCATCTAGGGACTAGATCTGTTCGTGCGGCCGGTTTGACCTGGTCGAGTGTCCTATTTTGGGTCTATTCTGCCCTAGATAACCGCCAGAACAGGCCTAGTTCTTCAGGCTGGCTCACCAGGGCAGACCAGGGGGCTTGGTGCAGTCAGGTTTTGGAACTGGAAGTGGGAAGAACTGTACTACGGAAAGCCAGTGTGACAATGCTATTAATTGATGCTTAAACAAAATTTGCAATTTGCTCTTCTGGCACACCAATATTTCAGCCAGTTCCTTGGAATTTGCTCCTCCAAAACATTTGCCCCTTCACAATAGTTTTTTACACCCCCCCCCCCTCGACTTTTTTGCGTCCCCCCCCTCCGGAGGTGCAGAGAATTTTCGTGCCCCTCTTTGATCTATAGTAGTGTGCAGGCGTTTTTTGCTAAAAAGAGGATAAATTTTTACACTCCCCCCCAAGAGAAGTCAAAATATTTTACGCCCCCCCTCAAGAGGGGTCTGAAAATTTTATTTTGGAGGGGTAAATCATAGAACTGGCATGTCGCACCGGCTTTCCATACCTAACACGTGAGTATTTGACAGTATGCCTTATGGGGAATAGGATCTAGACCAGGGCTGTTCAGGCGGTATCTAGGTCATGCCTCTGTGGCTGCCTTCTGAGCATGCCCACATATTAATGTGACCCGACCTTGACCAAGCTGCAGCTAGACCATAGTTTGCGCTCGAACGCGCCCTTACAGGCACTCTCAGACTCAGTCTGCCATAGACAGAGATACCCTGTCCTGGGGCTCCTCCTGTACAGAGTGATCTTGAGCAAACTACCATGCCTGCCCAGGCGCCTCTCTGAAAGGAACCTTTAAACCTTGCACACATGCATCACTGACTTTTAGTCCTTTAAAAACAGGATCACTTACACACTCTTATTATCTGATTGACTAGACGTTAATGTCTAACATTGCAGCCCTGGTGAGTTATGGCCATAGTACATGATAGTCAATCATACTTGTGCCTGTGGCACAGCCTTAGACATTTTTTTGATTGGGCTGTTTGTGGCACTTGCATTCGCCTCGTTGATTGAGATGGAATGCTTATGCTGTCAACCCCTGTTGATTGCATTTAACCGAACAAATTATTGATACCCCATCATGGCACATAAAGTGTGAGATTTAATCATTGATCTTGGTTGTCTTGTCTCCTGAGTCATTTGTTGCACAGAAAATATTGACTTTTTCATTGCACGAGTGGGTCAGGGTGATCATTGTTTTGTGGTTTTCTCGGCTCTGCACTAAAGGGAATTATGAAAATTTACAAGTACTACTGAAGGATTCATGTGGCTGCCTTCACCGACATGATCTGATCAAGGAACAGAATCCAAAATAACAGGTGGTTGATTCTCCCGAACTTGGCCAGGATTTGAAAGAAGAAAAAAAGATTCATGCTTCTTTTCGGATGTGGAATAGGTAGACCAGAAGAAACTTCTGGATAAGATAGGGACATAAGTACTTTGGTTTTCGGTCAAAGTGCGATGTAGTAGACTTATGAAATGACATCATAAATGAAGCCTACATTTTGGCCGAATTCGGGAGAACCCACCAAGTACTGGAACAGTTGTAACTTGGTTACTGCATAGACTCTAAAGCATGCAGTCGCTTTTAAGTTAGGCTTGACATCAATCCCAGTTCGATATAACTGTTCAAGTCTGTTGCACGTAGGATTTACTACTGAATTACTGAGGGCATGCTTACTGAATTGGAGGACCTCTAATATTACCGTTTATTCTTCAATGAAATTGGAAGGATGGATACAAAAAGACTACTAGGACTGATAAACAGCAGAGCGCCTTGGTTTTCAAGAAGACATGCCATTGAAGGAGTTAGCAATTGCATGCTAAATTTAATATCTGGCTACTCTTGCTATTCATAGATTGCAGAATTATCGAAATTGCTTTCATGGCAGCTGCAATTGGCACCGTAGATTGCTTTCACTGGATTCGAGTTGCGATGAATTTGCAGTTTGTAAGTGTGTGCTTCTAGTAGTTACGGCAGTGGTAGTTACTTATAAAATCAGCAATTGCCGTAGGAACAGTTACAGAGCTAAAACTCTTTGCAGCTATTGCAGCCTTAGCAGCAATAGCATCACAGGTTGTGACATCTTTAACAATGATTGCAGGAATTGCAGTAGAAACAGCAGCAACTGTAGCAATATCAACAACTGCATAACTGGAAAAATTGCAGTGCTAGACAGCATTTGTAATACATTGTAGTGAATGAATCGAGGGAAGCTCCAGCAGCAATAGCAACAGCTGCAGCAGCAATTTCACTGGACAGCAGCAGTTGTGAAGTAGGAATTGCGTTTGTAACAGCAGCTGCAAAAATGACAGCCATTGCCGCAATGGCCGCTCTAGCAACAGTCACAGCAAAAGTAGCAGTGATTGCCGCAACGAGAGCAGCAAGTGTAGCAGTACTTGATAGTAACAGCAAAAATTGTAGCAACCGGAATAGAAGTTACAGAAGTAGCAATTACATTTGCAGTAGTGGCTATTGCACTAGCATGCACTATAATCAAAGTAATTGCATCACCAACACCTTCAATAGCAAAGATGTCGCAGTTGTAAGAAGTAATTTCAACAATAGCAGCAGAAGTAGTAGCACTTACAGAAGAAGCAAAATACTATAAATGTGTATAAGGAGCACAACGCATAGAAAAAACAAGGACTTTTATAGAAACAGCAGCCATACGTAGAAACATAGATAGCACGAAGATTTGCAGCAGAAGTGAGAAAGGGAGTAGCAGTGATAGTAAATGCTTTACACCAGTAGCATTTGCGACAACAGCAATTACAAGTGTCATAATTACGAGAGCAGCACTTATGCCGCCATTACTTAGTGTAATTACAGCAATGGCAATAGTGGGAGAAGTGGCAGAAGTCACACAGCAGCGTTTAAAGGTCTGTCGCTCAATCATAACAGCACTGCTAATATGTTGGGGCCAAGGATTCAAGTGAGAAGTTTCTTTAGTTTTTATGTGTTTTAGGGGGAATTAGAGGGCAATTATAGCTGTCCATATTATTTGTAGGGGAGTTATAGTTGTTGTTTTTTGTTGTTGTTTTTTTCCCTTTTTATTACCTTTACTTTTATTTATTTGTTGGTGGGTATGGGGGTTATAACACCAATTGCAGCAGCAAGCAGGCAAACATATTCTGGCGATAATTGCAGAAATATCAGTGCAAATAGCAGCAGTAGTGGTGGTGGCCATGACCAGACCGCTGCTACTGCTGCTAGGCAGTAATGAGGTTGTCAACACTATTCCTAGAGACCGTTTGCGCCACTTAATTGTTGACGCATAAAAATACCTTAAAATCCTTAACTGTCGTAACATGGCATCTCACTGGGAGAGAGCAGGGGGATAAGGAGATGTAAAAAAAACATGATGGCAATTAAGGATGGATGAAGTACAGTATGGCCAATATAGGAGGGCTCCTCTGGGATGCAAAAGGGGTCATGCTTGGAAAAAATGCCTGGCCCTCCGAGATAATGTGCAGAGACGAATGTTGACGCCGACGCGGTTCCTGGGGTGCCCAGCCATCAGTGGGAGTGTTAGCCTCTGTACGAGGCTGCGGTTCTCGAGGGTCCTCACAAGTCTACGTGTGAAAAGGTAAAAGGGTTTGTTGTGCAAATGAATATGGTTTTGCGAAGAAGACAAAATGAGGAAAAAGGAAAAATGGGGGTTCGGGGGCAGAGCCCACGCTCAAGGATTTACGCCAGATCTCATCTGAATTTCAATTAGATTCAGATGAGATCTCATCTGAAAACAGTCAGAAGTGTGTGACAGCATGGTCCCAACACGTCCCTGAGGAACTGTGCCGGCGTGAATGTTTGTCTCCAGTGTGACGTCATTCTACTTCCGGCCATGTAAGAAATTTTAGTTAAGCACCAGATGCCTCTGGGATGGAAAAGAGGGATGCAGGTATAGGCAGCAATGTTAGTGAATACAACAGAGCTTTTAAATGGACTTGTGGTTTATGATATGATTAACACTTTAAAAAGCCTCATGGTTAAATGCAGTTCTGGACCTAGTTCACTGTGTAGCCCATATAGGGTTTAATTCATTGATTTTGGGACCAGTCAATAAGAACATATATATAATCAGGGATTTCATATAGCTTTACAGCATTAGGCTTCATCATAGATGGGACAGATTGTAGAGTAGAAGTCTCTCAAGGAGGAGTCAGAAATAGCATACTGCCGCTGGCATCCATCCCACACACAGCCGCATCCCCCCCACTATCTCATACCTAACCTCCTCACAGCATCCCTATCCCCCTATGATATTTGCATCCAGTCCTAATTCCAGCAGAATGCCACTCTCTCACTCACTCTGTGCTGGCGTATAGCCCTTGAAGGGCAGCCAGGTGTTTACTGCGCCATGCTGATTGTATTAATGATTAATGTAGCCCTGAGCAGCCCAAGTAACCTATAACTGCTGCATTAATGCATTATTCTGAACCCATATAATATTCAACTGAACATGATGGACTAAAACTGTGATGACAAGCCCCTTGCCAGTAGCACCACATTGGTTTATCATGACGACATACAGGCCTTACTCTTAGAGCATATTAAGCGCTACCCATTGCCGTGTGGATCATGTATGTCGGAGGGGGGGGGGTATAGTGTATAGCTTATCAAGAACTGGATAGAAAATATAAATATCCTCTTATTAGCCTGAAGGCTGACAACACCCTTTGGCCATTGAAGTGTTAGTTAGGGTATTGCTACTGTTTTATCATCATCTTCTTTGCTAAGGAATGTCTTGAAACGATTCTCTGTTGTGCTGGGGTTTTTAAAAGATCTTAGCTGAGCATTTCTCTTTGTAGTCATCAGAAATGCCAGTAATCTAAAGCCTTTAAAACCTACTGATGGTTTTATCAGTAGAGGCTTTTGTTCACAGCCAACCAGGACCACCTAGCTGTATGCTACTACTGTGGGCTCCGTTTATCTATATGAAGTACAAAAAGAGACATAGACTGCCACTTAGAAATGATTAATGACTCTTAAGGGGCTGCATAGTGCCTTAATACATGATGCCTATTGGCTGCCATGATGCATGAATGCAGCCCGCGTGAGTCTACTCACCAGGGCTGCATCATGCACCATACCCAGCCTAGAGTGTCGACATGATGCACCAATGCAGTGCTGGTGAGAATAGTGCATCATGACGGCAAATGAATGAGAATCTGAATGAAACCTGTGGTCTTTAGTGTCATCTCAGGTGATAAGTCTTAATGAGAGCAAGAGCAGCAGCAGTAGCTTCAATGTTATTTGGGTCTGCTAAATTAGAGGGATTTGTAGTAAATCCCTAAACTGGCAGCTTCCTATTGTACATCGGGGCTATAGGCTAGGCTAACAGGTGTTCCCATAGCCTTCATTCAGGGATCATAAAGATGTTAACCCTTTAAAAGCTACCTGGTACTTTCAAGTTCATGGTTCTCGGTCTTAATAATTTTGCATCAATTCAGTGCTGCTCACTGGTGCGTAACTCACTGCACTGATGTATCATGCCGACCCTTTGGGGGTTATTAAATGGATAGGATTTGCATGGTGTATATATGAAAGAACACTGGTGGGTTACTCACCAGTACTGCATTTATGTATCATAATGAGAAATGAGAAGTTTCCATGTGGTATACACCTATTAAAGGGTTATCCACTGAGCCCTGTACTCAAGTATAGAGAATTTAGAAAAACAGGCATATCCATTATAGTGAAGCTGTTCTAGCGAGGGAAATTCGTTCATACACTTCAGGTATCGACTTTTAGCCTGTGGTTCTGAGCAAATATCAAAAACATGTACACGTATTTTCCAGATATGACTCTGTGATCCTTTTTATATTCAAATAGATGTTATTCACATGAATGTCTTTTTTGTCTTTATAGTGCTGCCTACGACACAGTAACGGGTCAGAATGTGGCCATTAAGAAGTTGAGTCGGCCCTTCCAGAATGTAACGCATGCCAAGCGCGCCTACAGGGAATTCGTGCTCATGAAGCTCGTCAACCACAAAAATGTAAGTATTTTTTTGTTACTGTTGCTTCAAAAAGAGAAGAGATATATTTAAAGACAAACTTACTTCTCGTCTCTCGCCTATGGAATGTATATTTGTATAGTTTACGCGAATTTCTTTTTGATGTGAAACATTTAAAGAGCTGTGCAACCCGTCTTTAACCATTTAAGGGTTGCATTATTAACTCCATTCGTGTTCTTTTGTCGACCCCCCCCCCCTGCACAGGGAAACACATGGAATACATACGAAATTCGAGAACTTTGAAAAACAGAGGGAAGAAGAAAAACTAGACACTCAGGGATCTTACAAAAAAACAGGTTTTTTTAGTCCCGGTATGAGAAGCTGAATGCCAAAAAGTCATAAACTCTAAGAGGGGAACCTAGACCAAATGATTATTTGATAATCAGAATTAGGTCAATTTTATATCACCATCTTTACTTCTATGACCAGTCCAATGCATTGGAAAAGTCATTATTGGTACGGGGGAAACACATGCAGGGAAAAAAGACCGGGCTTTTGAAATTGAAATTCCAGTAAGTGCCCCTACACGGCCCTTAAAGAGTTACCGTAATCTCCCGCGTAGAAGACATGCTGCGCATATAAGACGCACCCCAAACTCAGCACATGCATTTTCATGTATAAGACGCACATGTTAATGCGTAAATTTGTAAGATTAGTACATTTCTATAGTAAAATTACCCCTCGTATAAGACGCACCCCCAACTTGAAGAAATTCTATAAGACGCACAAGGCATTTGTTTGGCGTAGAGGACGCGTCTTATACACGAGGTTTTACAGTAAATCACTTAAGTAGAATTAGTGGATTCGAAGGCATGTTTCTTAGATGAAACCTACCAAAATGCCCACTGTTCTAACCAATATAATGCCCTATAAATCAGCGCAACAGTCTCGCAACAAATGAGCAACTCAATACCCAACCTCGGCATGGAGAGTAAGCGTCTAGTACCTCTCATGGCCTGTGGGGGTGCTGCATGTTATTTAGGTCAATGAGGGAGCAGCTCAGGCGAGCGGCTCGCAGAGTAAACACAGGCTGGGGAGCTACCCATTAATGACAAGCGATTGTCAGTGCTCCCCCCTTCCAGCTTAAATCTTTGCTGATGTTTTTTTAGTCGGTGCTGGTATTTGTCTGCGAGAGTCTGTGTGGTGTTTTCATTTCCTTGCTTGTAAAATAGAACGAGTGCGCTATCAACACGGTTATTGATCTTCGCGAAGTATAAAGCGTTTAACTGCCTTTTCTACGTGTAATTTGATAAGGGGTTTTTAGCTGTTTTGGAGATGAGCTAGTTGCTTCATTCAGGAATACAGGCGTTATCATCTCAATAGCTTTCCAAAAATATCTGTCTCTTCCGCTAAAAATCTGCATTTTCTTGCTCTCCGATTTCATGATAGATATCTAGGTTAGCTATTCACTTACCGAGAATGAAGTATCGTAATACTGTGGGCATATAAGTCGCACCATGCATAGAAGCCACTTTGCTTCAGTACGGATCCTAGAATAAATAAATAAAAAAAAAAAAAAAAAACTTTAAAAATCTGAATCTCTGAATTTGATAGATTTTCGGTTGTTCGCTCTGCGTCCTTTACCTAACGAGTTAAGGTGGGTCGCTACTATTGGATTTGAGCCTACTGCGCAGGTTCCTGTGCATAAAGGTTAACTTTATCAGAATGAGATCATTTTTTGTAGGCACTTACCTATATATACCCTTAATGTCTACATAAAATTTTGGGGGATTCTGATCTAAATTGTCCATTTTATGACCATTTTAAAATTTGGCATATTTACATCCAGATTTTTATCATCATTCTCTCGAATTCTTTTGCACCTTAGCATTATAGCACTTACAATACCAATATAATGCTATAGCAGTGGTAAGCTATTCACAGTGAGCGAGGGCATATAATGGAGCAATTTTATGCCAAGTATGTGTACATTTTACCCATTATGCAGTGCTTTGAACATGGATTTTTGTCAGTTTTTCAAATACTTTTTTTTCAAATTGCCCAAACTCCAAAATTATGCGTGGGACCCCATATCAAAAGTACATTTATCTAAAGGCAAATTATCTGAACAATATTTAAAAAAAATAGTGGTTGAAAATATGAATTTTATTTGTTTTTGTTATGAAATAGTAGAAAATTTACCTTTCTCTTTCCGAAAAATGAGAAATTTACCCAGAATATCATGGTATGGTGTTAAAATCAAAAATTCTTTATAAATAAGGACATCAGACCATTTACCATGCGAGGTTTCATATCTCTGTGTTTAAATAGTTATGACAGAAAAAAATTCTTAAATCTGATACACATTTTCTCTAATTTCTAGGTGAAGATTAAAATACTTTTTTTCAAAAATCTGTAGAAAAAAAATAGCATGGGACCCCCTACTTTTCTTTTCATATTCTTATTCTAGATGATTTTTTTGTACCTCTGGGAGAAAAATGGAGAAAATCTAGTATCTTTGATTTGGTCTCAAGCTGACCTGGTCACCATACTTATGTATCCACTGTTAGGATACTTTGTTATAATTACGGCATTACTATATTGTTCATGGTTGACGTTCAGGAACCTGTTGTATGTTTTGATGACGTACCCAGGTTGATGGTTCATGTTTTGATGACGTGTCCGTCCATCCATCGGTTGCCTACCTTATAGGCTAGTACATATGTGTGTATACTGACAACAACCTCCTTAAATATGGATCACAGGCTCTGTACCTGCCATAGTATCTAGTCAAGAAGACTTCTATTCATTCTATATCAATAAGCTGCACCTCAAGGGTGGCCCAATTAAACTGGCACCTGCGCCAAGCGGCAGCCCTTTTATTGTACCATATAATAATCATACTTGTTGTCAAGGGTCATAGCTACAAGATATTCCTATGTCATCATATTCCACTGTACACCAATGTTTCATCGTTATGGCACAATAAAGAATTCTAAAAATTGAAATTGAATTGAAAATTGATTCAATAGTAGCGACCCACCTTAAGAATGGTAAGATCGGAACTGAGGTAGCCCAATTTATAGAATTGTCTTCATGTGCCCTAGAGATAGGCCTTTATCATTCAGGTCTTGAGCGCTCGGCTGAATGTGTTTGTAAAAAGAAAGGGCACTCAACAAGTTGATTTATATTGTTGTGGAGAGCAGCTCAGTGGTGACTGGTGAGCTGCTCAGGAGGACCGCATGATTTACTCCATTTGTTTGTCTATCGAGGCGCCATCTTGTTAACTGCACGCTGTTGCAAATTGCTTTGTGATTATCTCCTGCATATCCTCCTAAATTACCTCCGGGTGATCAGTCTAGTTATCTAAGGGCCGCATAGGGCTTTAAGAGTCAATGTCTTCTATGGACGCAGACTTGGCAAGCTACCCGCCAGGGCTGCGTTCATGCATCGTGCCAACCATACAGGGTCGTGAATAACCACCAAAATCCATTATTGAATTGATACCGAGCTGGCCACCAAACCTGTATAGGTGCACCCTGACAACAAAGACCTATGAACCTAGAGGTATCATACTGTATGTGAGGGGTTTAAATACACTTGTTTCTCCTCCATTATCGCCCACGGTTGCAGCAGCTGCTTGGGGCAAGGCATGGTGGGCCACTTTATAGTCAAGTTACTAATTACAATCAACTGATTTTAGCTGCAGAAATAGATCAACCACACAAAAACTTAAGTAGACTATAAGATGTAAAAGGGCCTTAGTTTACAGGACTTACATGCACATAATCCAAGATCCTATATAGCTTAAACTGTTCTTTTTTATACAGTGATCCCCCTGGTTCATGACCCGTCATCTTCGTGGATGCGCAGGGACACTGCTTAGATATTTTCGTCTGAATACAGCCCTCTTTGGATATGCAACCCTGCATGACATTTTACTAAGGGAAATGTACCATACTCCGACTGTGCCCCGACCAAAATTTCCTGGCTGTGCCCCTCCCCCCCACCCCGACCAAATTTCCGTTGCTGTGCCCGCCCCCAACCACCCCTCCTGGATCCGCTCCTGGATTCATTTAATCTATCGTCATGACAGTCATAATTTAAGTCAATGACACCATACAATAACGCTATTGTATTTTATGTTACAGATTATAGGACTACTCAATGCGTTTACGCCACAAAAAACACTAGAAGAATTTCAGGATGTGTAAGTTACCATTTCTATTTTGCTTGCCTTTCAGAGACTGTACGAGGATATGTATATATTTTATTGAATAAGTAATTCAACGTATAGTCCTTATGCACTCTAATAGTACGAGTTAGAAAAAAGTTCTGTATATCGTAACTTGTTTATCGTATCAATATTTGTAATATTTTCCTCTCTGTCATCTTACACCTATTCCTAAACTCTGTACGGGCGACCAAAATGTCATTTGCACATATGTTTAGCAATCGAGGACTTGGCTTTGGCTCTAGACCAATCAGATTTCTGTAATTATTCAGCCCTGGGAATGGCAGGTACCAAACAGAATGGCTCTTATCACTAATTATCCACTCACCCAGCGAAATCAACATGGTTGTCTACACTTTGGTGGGGAGAGGGGATGGAATCTACTGTTAGACTTCGATATAAATGGCACTGTCGTTGTTGGGTCTTTCTTAATCATTTCAGTACTGTATATAGCTTTTATGCATCATATCTCTTGTCATGATACATCAATGCCCAGCAAGACCTGTCAAAGGTGTATCAGTATGATGCATGACTGCAGCCTAATGTGAAGGCTAGCCAGGACTGCAGTCATGTATCAATGCGCCAGAACACATTGTGCACCAACGTGTATAATGCAGCCCTAAAAGCTTTAACTCTCTCCCCAGATTCCCTCTACTCAATCCTTCTTGGCCCAGGTCCTCCTGGGTCATTGGCGGTGCCTTTTCAGCCAAATCCACAAATTTGTAATTACCAACTTTAGGGTGTAATCATGCAGTGATATACTGTTATTTTACATATTTTTCAAAAGCCAAAGGAAAGTTTCAGATCTCATCTAGCAGACAACATTTTGTCCTTCATGGTGAGTGATGTCTTTCTCTACGTAAAAAGCTGCTGTAGGTGGCCCAGGGTATCCCCTGGGCTATTGGAGCCGGGTTTTCAGCCAGATCCACAAATTTGTAATCACCAACTTTAGGGTGTAATCATTCAGTGATATACTGTTAGTTTACACATTTTTCAAAAGCTAAAGGAAAGTTTCAAATCTCTTCTATCAGACAACATTTTGTCCTTTATGGTGAGTGATGTCTTTCTTTACGAAAAAAGCTGCTGTACTTACGTCATGTTTTTGGGAGCTATACTGACTACAAGTCCTTTAACCATTGGGTCTATGGGTCAGATAGATTTTGGCGATGAAATTAGCACATAGAGTCCTATGGGTAATCACCAAGTGAGACACTTTTTTTCAGCAGGCAATGTTTACAGTGTCCAAGCTATACACATAACACATTAGGGACTGAGCGATAAACTAAGCATGCTAAGGATAAAGTTTTCTGTACAATGCCTAACTCCTGGTGAATTGACATTTGACTTGCTCAAGTGAATAGATTTATGAGGGAGGGATTTGGGAGCGAGGGGGCTAGGTGTCCAGGGGGCCAGGTGTCCAGGGGCTAGGTCTCCAGGGGGCCAGGTGTCCGGGGGCCAAGTGTCCGGGGGGCCAGGTCTCCAGGGGCCAGGTGTCCGGGGGTCAGGTGTCTGGGGGCCAGCACACCAGGGGGCCAGCGGTCCAAGGGGTTTAGTAAGAGAAGATTATGCCAGACTGGTGTCAGTACATGTATAGATAATAGTCTCTATTTGTAAGTAATTAGTCAATATTTCGCAAGTGCTGATTCCTGTGACCCTACAGGGTTGATAGAGGGTTTTATGGTACCTACCCTGAGCCTTCTGTGCTTCAATGCACAACGCCCAATTTTTATATTGGGGGGGGGGGGTAGTAGAACCTGGGCCATATGTGATATATATCACACGTTAAATTTTTATGTCATGTCTTTGGGTGCTATACTGACTACAAGGCCCTTAAGCATTGAGTCTATGGGTGCAATAGATTTTGGCGATAGAATGAACACATAGGCTCCTATGGGAATCAGCAGATTAAGACTATTTTTTTCAGCAGGTGAGGTTCAGATAGTCCAGCTGTACTGATAACAAATGCGATAGCACCTATGGCTGAAGGGTTATATGTATTGTCGGAAAGTGAACAGTCTCCATATATGTTTCATCACTAGTTGTCAGGAAGGTCTATACAAGGCCCTGTCATATACCTTATTTTTCAGTCGGCAGGTGGCATGCGATGTCCGTGTAGCCAATGGCGGTCCGCATTTTTGTGACCAGTCTCATAACACTTCTGTTGATTTTTGGCAAGGAAGTGTCATACCCCCTGGGCATTGGTACAATGGTTTACTGGGATGGAAGTTTGATCAGAATGGAAGACTTTAAGTGGGAATTTCTTCTACAAAATATGGGAAAATAAATATTGAGTCCCCTACAGTATGTTCATAACTGCTTTACAGCAGACATGCTATTTTAATTTCATCTTTTTTTTCATATTTGGTGGAAGACCCTGGGCCATAAGTGCTCTATAGCACTCATGAAATCCGTTGGCCACTACTGTGGCCAGTGAAAGGGTGGGGGGGGGGGGATGGTTAAGGAATCACAATGCCCACATTTACTTTTTGTCACAATACACTTGTGCAACTTAGGTGAACTTCGTACGAGTGTACTATGACGATTAGAAAACTTGTATGATGCGATATGTGGGCTCTTATGTCTCTACTCATATTTATTATATTGATTATGATGGTGTATTGTGAATATTATTTTTGACCTTAATGAAAATAGCACAATTGTATGTGTGTACTTTCGGTCAATAAAATTCTTCAACAACAACAACTTATGTCCCACCATTTCACTGTCAATCTATTTTAAATATTCCTTTTCTTATTGAATCACCAATCTGATCAACATATTAAATTATAATGAAAAAAAAAGAATGATATCATATCTACCCGGGCTGAAGGTGCCCTGAATCTCATGTATTTAAGCCGTATTTCATAAAAGTCACACTCAGACTTTGGAACAATCTATAATGTGTACTGAGGCCCTGATTATGTATACTATGGCACTGCACTATATCTCTAAATGCCTCACGTACAAGCCGTTCCCTGACTTTGGAGACAATTCTGTAAGCAGCACTGACCACCTATTAAATCTAACAGTTTAGAGTAATATTACCTTAGCTACTGTACCGTGAGCTGCTCGTATCTGTCAGAGGCAGTGGGTGGGTAGGGAGCTGCTCAGTCTCCTATAGATTATACATTTAAGGGGAACACGATGCCTCCAGGTTCATATCTATTTGTCATCAATATGTGAGTCTGCTCACCAGCACTGTATTCTTGCACCCTGCTGACGTTTTGGTGTATTTTTGGGAGGTTAGGCATGATGCATGAATGCAGCACTGGTGAGTTACTTCTCAGATCTGCATTCTTGTATCATTATGATGACACATGGGCTTGGTGCATTGAAGCACATTAGGGTCCTTAAAGGATCATAGTCCGCCCACACGTGAGGCGCTCAGCAGGTCGGTTATAGGTCCTGCCACTAAATCACAACCATATTCATAATACAAAATAATGCTGAGCTGGCGAAATGTGCTTGAGGGCATACAGATATACTAGGGTTTATTTCAGTGACTAGCTATTTGGTCACGAGCTGACTGGCACTCCTGCCATACTCTAATACAACGTGTTTGCCGTGCTGAATTGTAAGGATACATAGTCATGTGGCTGATTTTACAATGTACTATTATGGACTGTTATTATCCCTGTGCCCTTCCTCGTGTCAAGGACATACATGTCAGAGGACAGCATATTTGTCCATCACCTTCTCCTACGTATTACGATGCATTAGCGCTGCTTAAAGACTACATTATAGCTACATTTGTCGTCATGATGCAAGATTGCTTCCTGGTGTGTACCCACCAGGGCTGCGTTGATACATTCTGCTGAATAGGATGGCTTGATATAGAACCAAATGATGGGTATGATGCACCGTTGGTCGGTATCATACATGAAAGCAGCCTCGCCAGGACTTCATTCAAGTACCATGACCACCCCACAGTGTTGATACACCCACAAATGGTCGGCATGATGCAGCATACTCCCACCACTGCATTGGTGCATCATGAACACTAAAGTGCACAATACACTGAACCCTTAGAGGGTGAACATATTGAGCAGTGCGTTAGTGTACAGTTGGGCTGCACCTGCCCCCAGGATGATTACAAGCAGTGTTTCTGTGGTAGAGGTTGTAGTTAGTAATTAGTGTCACACCGACAGAGTGATCCACCATGGGGAAGGAAGGCAAGCAAATTAAGTTAGGCTTCATCTTCAGCTGACTACCACAAAACACATGTAGCGTAAATCCCCGTGTATAAGCACGCTGGGTTAAGGAGGAATTGATGAACTGAACCTAAGGCTTGAATATGAAATTGAAGCTTTCATACTGCTCTGTATATTGTTTGAATACTCGGGTATAATTCGCATCCTAAGTTTAGACTGATTTTACAATCCACAGAAGGCTTCTGGTTCGTTTATAAGCCGCAGCTTATACGTGAGAACTTATAGTACACTCTGTTGGCAGAAGCTGGGTTTGGTAGGATAGCTTTCTCACAGTAATGCCTTACCAATAAGTAATTCCTGCCCTATAAAGAGAAAAGTGTGTGTTTCTGGTTATCCTACCCTCCCTAACAAACAGGGTCAACCTATTACATTGTTGTTGTTTTTTTTTTTTTGGTTTTTCTTGGGGGGGGTCTGTTCTTATGTTGTTTCATTTTCAATTTTTGAAAGGAAAAAAATCATCAAAAAAATAGTTGATGCCATCTAGAGATCCGCTTGCCATTGCTCCAATTAGTCAGTTGTCCCCAAATGCTGCAACTCAATTAATTCATGGGTAACTTTGAGGCCACAGTTAAGTACTGCAGAGTCATTGAAGAAAGATATTAAACCTACATATTCCATAGTTTCAGACTTTGTAACCTGAAACACCTAAGAGTAGAGTGTGTTTGCTGAGCTCTATGGATAATGACTAGAGAGGCGATGCCTGTAGGACTAGTCAGTAGTGAATGAATTGGTGCTTGTGGGATGGGAGGAGGGAGGGGGTGGAGCCTCAGCTGAGGCTGCTGTAAAGCTCCTGTGATCTCTTTAAGCCCCATGCTCCTTACTAGACGAAGGAGGGGATCCTAACCCTTCAGCTACCTCTTGGGAAGACAACTTGATTCCTCAAGGCTTCATGTTTATACATGATCAAGGTGCAACAACCCAAAGCAGCATTGTATCGATGCACTGCAGTGACCGTGTGTGAGTGTCTCTGTAGGTTGAGCATGATACGTGAGTGCAGCACTGGGGAGTTACTCGCCTGGGCTGCATTCATGCATCATATTGGTAAGGAGCCTGAGTACATTAAAGAACTCTGCAGCCATGGAATTCTTGGTGTTAACCGTGAGTTCAGTGGGAACGGTGATGAAATGGTAGTATATAGAAGTGGGCAGTGTGAGGCTAGGGATGGACAGCTGAAGTTGTAAAACACACTTCCTCTGAGTGGCCACACAGAAAACCTGAACCTGACCACACGGGGTAAAATATCCGCCCATGTATATTTATGAGTGCAAAGGGGGGAAGCTGACATTGCAGGTGTGTAGGAGATATGCGATTAAGAGCCCATGCAGGGGTAAGGTAGGAGGCTAGCTGGGGATGAGAAGCACTGGGAGCGATAATAAGGGACCTCTGATGATGAGCCGTCAGCAGGATTTACTGAGAATCCTCAGAGACTATAAGTATCTGATGGGACATCGCTGGGAGCCGACATATTGCAGGGGCATAGGACCCCAAAGAACCAGCAATGCTTCAGTCCCCACTTCCTGCCACCTTTAAACCCTATAAGGCTACATGCCCGGTACTACATAAATGCATAATGCACATTTGTCGTCGTGATACTTGAATGCAGCTCTACGCTATCAAGTGACTTTTGCATCCATGTATCATCCTGACACTGTAGGCTATATGCTCCAAAAGGGCAACAATATGGCCAATATGCTGTGCAGTTAAGTTGATTTGGCAGCACTCAATTATGTTGCCCATTAAGTCATTAAGCCTGTGATCCACTGCCACGCCTTGCTGTGAATTGAGTCAAATACCAATTGTTGTGCAAGTGCAGGTGCGCATACCAAATTCTTTTAATGTAACAACGAGAGAGTAGGCCATCCCCTTCTCTGTACCTGTACCTGTTGACCTGTTGTTTCCCTATAGCCCGCAATAGAGATAATCCAGCTTTATCCTATGTTCATATCCATGATCGCCCTGGGATCATCATCATAGATCTGCCCCCGTTAATTTGGGAGGTTACAGCCATGTGAATTAGCAGTAGTATAAATGGTAAGCCAGGTAGAAGGGAACTTGGTACAGACGACTTAACTCTCTAAGGGACTTAACTCTCTAAGGGTCTTATAGTACTTTAATCTCGGATCCTGATTTAAAACTTTTAACAATCATCTTTTTTTCATAAACCATTATTTTCATACATTTGGTCTGAGACCATCGGTTATGTGCCTCATGTGTGTACAGCGAGTCAAAGGATGGACTAGAGTAAGTGGGGTTATTCCGCAGATTTTATGTTCATTGGTCATGATGCGCCAATAAAGTGCTAGTGTGCAACATTCCAGCATTGCACCTGTACATCTTTCCAACCCTTCAGAGGAGAGAGTGCACCGACCCTGATATACTGGCGAGTAACGCGCGATAGCGGCAGTGGTGCATTGTGACAACAAATGAGAGGCAGTGCATCATGCAGTGGCAGCTCTCTTATTTCTGGCTGAATTTAAGCCATAAATGAGCCAAACAAACTCTAAACTACAGGGGGAAATGTTACTTTTCCCCATAACCCTACGTTATCCTCGATATGTGGCTTTACATGCAGGTCCTCTGTTGTCTTAAACTGGCCTCCGCACCCGGTTCTATAGGCTCAGGTTGGCCCTGAGCCAAAAAATGAGGAGGCCCGGCCGCATCACCCCCCCCCCCCCCATCTAAATCCGCCACTGGCATCGTGTATTCAGTCCTTAAAGGGTTAATCGGTTGTTTGTAAGCCCATGCTCCTTATCAGAGAGCTGCAGTGGGTAGGGTGGGTGTATAAGTATTGGACAGAAGATCAGAGGTATGTGCCGGATACTGACCTATTACCCCTAAACCAACCTGTTCTACCATGGCACTATGTGATAAACTCTGTAACCTGTTAGTCCTTCTTCTTCTTCTCTCCCCCTATATTAGTCCTTAACCCCCCCCCCCCAACTCGGGCTTCCCTAGCCCACTTAAAAGGGTCTATATCTCATCCTTCCTATCCCCACGGATGTGTGTGGTGCACATATGCGCGGGCACCGACACATTCCTCTGTCAAATTGTGTAATGTTGTTCTTGCCATGAATATGACCTTAGCTGTCGAAATGGCATTAAACACATATTACTCACTCACTCCCCCCCCCCCCAACTCTCTTATTGTCTCCCCCATCTCTCCTTTTAATACTCACCACATCCCTAGGTAATCTCTTGACTTCCCCACCTGCCTCCCTCATCCCCTCTCCCTCATTCCCTTCGCCCCGCCTCCCACATTCTCCAATGTTCAACTTTCCCTTGATTTCCAGAAATTTCCTACAAAGAACCAATCTTTCAGAGGCTCACAATTGAACACCTGAAGATGCAGCTGGTTAGAACTTATCTTTGTCACAACCGGACCTCCTTCTCACCCTGTACCTGTTTCACAAACTGCTACATGCCATTCCCTTCCTTGTCTGTGCTAGTTTCCCTCCCATTCTCCATCATCTAGTCACTCTATTTTCACACAGCCCCTGTTAGCCCTTGCCCATACCCCTCACCTCCATCGTCCACGCGCCACTGGTTCGGGCGGGATGGATAAAAATAGGCATCTCCGTTCATGGCGATCAATACGTGGCTGTTTGGGGGATGCCCGGACGGCTAGGTACATTGTGGTATAACGTAGGGTGTCCACATGGGCTCATATTGGGGTTAGGGGTGGGAGGTTTAAGGTTAAATTAACCCTTACCGCCCATATAATGCCACTCAAATCATGGTGCATCGAGCACAGTGCTGATGAGTTACTAAGTCACCGGGGCTATTTCAAATCAGTAGGGTCGGCATGATGCATGAGTGTGTCATTGGCGAGTTACTCACCAGAACTGCATTCATGCATCATGGAGACCATTGTTGTTTAAAGATGCATCAAGGCAACAAATACAAGAAGGAGAAAAAGCACAATTCTTCCCTAATAGGGCTAACAAACACAGTTGAGCAGGCCTGTGTGAGTTTTCACAGAGGCCACAAATTAATGTCTGTTTTGATACGATCCATTAATGTTGCAACAGGGCCGTTAATGTTGCACCCACTGATCCCTCCCTCCTGCCACCCCTGGCCCATAACTGCCTACTACAATGTACCATGATTAACTCCCGCCCGCAAGTCACATCCAGACTTAAGGGACAACTTTTTAGGATCGTTGAATCTATAAGACGTGCCTAGGGGTGTGGACATTGAACACTCTGTATAACAGATGCAGGAATGGAAGTCTTCAAGGTTTTCCCTGATTTCAGAGATTTTCACTCATTCCTTTGGAATATCACATAAGCTGCAATAAGCATCTGCTGCATGATATAAATCACAGCTTATACGCAAGGTTTTACAGTGCGATAAAGCCAGATCAAGAACAGAGGAAGAGGGGAGTGTGTTCCCAGTCCCTGTGGACGTTTCTAGGCTATAAACTACCCCATAATTACCATTCTATTATCAGCAGTTGTTGCTGATACTACGGGCACCGCCTACACTATTCTCATATCGTGTAAGATACTTTAATTATTCCACTACTGATTGTAAGTACCCCAATCGAGACCCACTGGATGATGTCATTTTGTCCAGTTTAGATGTGGAGATTTTGGCCCGATAGACAGAGCACAGAACACTTAGCACAAGCACATCATCATAGCCAAGGAAGATGCATTTAAAGGCATCATATTTACCATAAATGATTAAATGGGACTTGATTTTCATCTTATCGTTAGTCTTCTCCTTCTGTTCCCTCTGAGACTGCCCTCTAGAAAACAGATAGGTAGAAAATCTGCCCTGTTGGCTGTGAAATCGATGTAGCAAAGTAAGATAGCGGCAGGCCGTCCCACGTCCAGCCCAGTCCCTGTCACCCCGGGAGTAAAACGTGACATACATACGCTGTGTGTACTAGTGGACACATACATGAATACCACATGTATAGTAGGAGTTGTCTGAAGTCTTGGATTCAGATTTAACTAAGGGGATAGTATCTTTCTGTAAGCCTTTAAATCCGTGCAAAACAAAATACAGATTTGTGCACCCTCTGGTACTGCCCTAAAAAAGAAAAAGATAAACAGCTGTTAGCGAGAAATACAATTAAAGAATATTGCAGATGTGCCCACACCTTTGTATCGTGCAACTATCTCTAATGATTTTTCTTTTGATTTTGGTAGCTGGCGTATAGAGCCATTATGGCAAGTTTCTAGTAGTATAGGGAATTGAGGGCCTTTCTCAGGATTCGTATTCACATTGCCAGCCCCAGGCAGCATGCTAACAATTGGTTGTGATTTGGAGTACTAAGAAAATTGACCCTTTAACCTAATGAGCAACTTGGATCGGGAAACTCAGGTTCAGTATTTCATACCTTGCTGGATTCCCCCGCCCACCTCTCCCTGCTTCTTTCCACAAACACACTATACACTTTGGATTTAGTCAGTCTTGTGTCATATTGAGATCTCTTGGTCTCTGAAAGGCTCTGACCACACCTCGGCCTTAAATCAATCCCATCTAACAATTACCATCAGGGTCACCCAAGGTCAGCCTAATGTCAACCTCTAGGTCGATTACCACCTGTAGGGAGAACGGAAGTACATAGACGGGTCAAAGGACAGGTTGGCAGAAAATGGGATGAGACTACTTTGTGGGTGGACAAAGTGTGCGGCAGGCTGTCTGATGGTACTGGTTTACCTTTTCTTCTATGCCTGCCGCCCCCTTCAAGCCTCATCGCACTCTTAACTTAAAGGCTGGCTAGCACGGATAAGACTTACCCGTGTTATCAAGTCACATGACCACCCCTCGACCAATCAGGTCGTCGCAAATTTTTCGTTGGATCCCGCAGATTTGTGCATATTCCTTTGGTAGGTACCCATGTTGATAATCGACGTGCTAGCCCCCTGTAAAAAACCTCATTTGCCATCAGAAATGCTGTAGATAGAATAACTCAGAAGCATGGAAGGATAATATCCCAGTAATACCTTTTACCCAACCTCCTGAAAACTTCTTAATGGGAGGGGCAGAAGAAGTGTTAATGTACTTTGCAGAGCAATGGAGACGAGCACAAATATGTATGTTGAACAGATGACGGGATGGTAGTCAATACAATATCAGCTATTGGGGTAGGTTAAAGCTGCACTAGCAGTGGTCATGGACATGTAGTTTGCACCCAATGCTATTCTTACCTTCCATATGAATCAACTGATATCACACCAATAGTAATACAATATACTGATACATATTTTGTTCCAATCTAGAAGTGTAATGTAAGTGATGGGTTGGGGCTGGGCTGAAGCTTGTCAGTAGCTACTACGGCCCTCTGCGTTTAGGCAGGCCGACTTGGGGTCCAAAGGCATGTCTAGGAACTGGGTCGATAGGGAAATGGCAGCAGGCAGGAAGGGCTGGACAGGTGGAGCAGAGATCTATCAATCCATGGTAATGGGACAGGTTGGTTTGTAGACCCAGTTGTATAGTCCTACTGTGGTGGTGGTCTGTACAGGCCTATGGAGAAGATGGTCTGTAGGCTGAACTTCTTTGTATAAGGCTACTGAGGTTCGTAGCCTAGACGACATTGTATAGGCCTACTGAGGAGGTGGTCTTTAGCCTTGACATACGTGTATAGGCCTACTGAGGAGGTGATCTGTAGCCTAGACACCCTTGTATAGGCCCAGTGAGAAGGTGGAAGCGCATACCCAGGTTTATAGACCTAGTAAGAGGTAGACTGTAGTCTAGATACTAGTATTACTAGTTATATAGACCTTTTGCGGACATGGTCTGTAGTCAAGGCCCTTCAGTGCACTGAAGGGTTGGTCGTGCCGACCCTCTGTGGGGCTGATGCAGTCCTGTAGGATCCCTATGCTTAATAATGTAACCCTGGCAATTAGACTCACCAAGACAGCATTCATACATCATGATGACCAAAACCATATTACATTAGATTACACTACACCCCTTACAGTGTTAAAGCCAGGGGGTTAGCGTCATAATGGCACCTGTCAACAGCTCGTACTTTGGGCTGTCGTCTCCAATCTGACCCCATCAGGAGAGGGGTGGATGGTGTGTGGCAGTGGTGATGGGGAAGGTGGAGGGGAGGAGGCTGGGGTGCTACTCCATGTATGCCTGGATATAGGACCAATTACCTGGCAGTACAAGCACAGCCAGCTAACAGTCAGAACGATTTAGATCCTGTCTACTGCACATACTGTAAACCACACTTTGACTTATGGAGTCCTAAAAGCGGCACCTGAATTTAAAATTTCTCCTGTTTAAATACTGTTATATATTGATTTTTAAAAAAATGGGTATAAGTTTCACCTTGATATAACAAAGACCCTGCTGTAAGTCACAGGAGGCCTGACTTATCTCCAAACCACAGCTTATAGGCAAGGTTTTACAGCAGTAGGCAATGATTATAGTGAAGGCAGTGAGGTAGTGAAAGGGGTAGAGAGGACGAGGGCCAAGGGCAGAAAGGAGAGTGCATTTTGAGTGGAATGAGTGTAGTACAGAGGTCAGGATTTACTACTAAAGTGATTCTCATAAAGCCTAAATAGTGACACCTGCTGGGAGCCAAACAGTGAAAGATCTTGATAGACCTTGCCTGTAATAACTTAACAATAAGCAGTCATAGCTAAGGTGTGTTGTCATAATGCAAATGTGTCCCAGTCGACCTTTCTGGTGGTTAGCATCCTGAATGATCCCTAGTCCATGCATCGTGCTGACCCTTTATTATATCTCCAAACAGTCAGCATGATGCACTAATGCAGTTCTGACATACCTCCAAGCAGTCAGCATGATGCACTAATGCAGTTCTGACATACCTCCAAGCAGTCAGCATGATGCATTAATGCAGTTCTGACATACCTCCAAGCAGTCAGCATGATGCACTAATGCAGTTCTGACCTACCTCCAAACAGTCAGCATGATGCACTAATGCAGTTCTGACCTACCTCCAAACAGTCAGCATAATGCACTAATGCAGTTCTGACATACCTCCAAGCAGTCAGCATGATGCACTAATGCAGTTCTGACATACCTCCAAACAGTCAGCATAATGCACTAATGCAGTTCTGACATACCTCCAAACAGTCAGCATAATGCACTAATGCAGTTCTGACATACCTCCAAGCAGTCAGCATGATGCACTAATGCAGTTCTGACATACCTCCAAACAGTCAGCATGATGCACTAATGCAGTTCTGACCTACCTCCAAACAGTCAGCATGATGCACTAATGCAGTTCTGACATACCTCCAAGCAGTCAGCATAATGCACTAATGCAGTTCTGACATACCTCCAAACAGTCAGCATAATGCACTAATGCAGTTCTGACATACCTCCAAGCAGTCAGCATGATGCACTAATGCAGTTCTGACATACCTCCAAGCAGTCAGCATAATGCACTAATGCAGTTCTGACATACCTCCAAACAGTCAGCATAATGCACTAATGCAGTTCTGACATACCTCCAAGCAGTCAGCATAATGCACTAATGCAGTTCTGACATACCTCCAAACAGTCAGCATAATGCACTAATGCAGTTCTGACATACCTCCAAGCAGTCAGCATGATGCACTAATGCAGTTCTGACTGGTGAGTCGCTCACTAGAACTACTTTGTACTGTTTTGACCACAGATTAACATTGCACTTGACGCATCTTGTGGTCCTTGAATGTTAACTATTGTAGTTCCCATCATGGTGCTACATGTCCTTTTGTGTATATTACTGGCCTCCCTGCCCACCCCTCTATAACCCCAATCTATCGTACCATCAGCTGCTCTACCAGCCAACCTGGAAACTCCTATAGCCCCATCCCCCTACACTAGCTACACCACCCTACAATTCCTACCCAACCACTGCCAGCCGAGCTGCTCCCCTGCTGCCCATAGCCACTAACCATTTAAGGACCACTTCATACCTCAATACAGAGGTTACAGATTCCTTAGTAAGGGGCACCATTGTTGATCTGGTACCCAGAGAGGTAAGCACAGATAACAGCCAGCATGATGGGTACCAGGTGTCTTGTAATGCACCCTAAAAAGTCTGCACTGAATAAAGGGAATTATATCGGTCAATAAAGTATCCTGCTAGGTCGGTATTCACTCCTCTGGTCGTCGTGATGAGTAGTTCGGTCACCAGGGCTGTATTCATACATCATGCTGACCCTGTTCAGTTGAGCTATACATCTGTCTGCGCATAAACAGTCAGCAAAGTGCATCAGTGCGGTGCTGGCGAGTTACTCACCAGCGCTGCCTTGGTGCATTAATGAACATGCAGCTTGAGGTATTAAAGGGTTAAAGCCGGGCGTTCCGTGAGCTGCTCTAACCATGGTGAGTCACCATAGAAACTGGAGCAGGTTGCCATGGAGACGGTATCTGGTGGCTGTGTGGGAAGGCATGCTTGGGTTAGTTGGTAGTGACAGGTGTATAGGGTGTTCTGGTAAAGGTGGTGGTGGGGGGGGGGGGGTAGAACATAGACCCTGCAGCCCCCACAGTGCAAGGAAGAAGTGGTGTGTTCAAACTGTATCAATGGATTTCTAGTTATGCCTGAGGCTTTTTCTTCAAGCAGCAATTCATGAATTCATCCTCTCCTGACTGATTGATTCATGGTTAACAGAACTAAGTGGAAGAATTACAAATGAACTGAAGAATTTCAACCATTAAACATACGGTAAATCAGTAAACACACCGATCTTTTCCCCCCAAGCGACAGGTTGTATTTCTCAAGTGATAAAGATCAGTATGCCTTGAATCACTATAATTGGGAAATGCAACCTCAAAATCACGAGTAGTGGATACAATTAAACGTATGTATTTAAGTACAAGCTGCAGTATAAACATGAAACTGAGCCTTTTTACAGCATTAAGGATGATCGGATGCGGCTTTTAGGCAGAATATTTAACAACATAGGACAGTACTAAATCTTCAAAATCTCAAACACCAGGCTTGACATATTTATTTTGTATTGTGTCCCTTCAGTGCGCCTTATAGGCAAGTTTTTAATAGGTATGGAGAAATATCACAGAGTGTACCGAGTAGATAGCGTGTCATAGTAGCTGAACTAGAAGGTTTGTTGTTGATTCTCCCAGACACAGGGATATGGGACAGGCGGCCACACAGCCCCCAATCACCCATTACAGCAGGCTAATTAGCATGGCATTAATTCTGATTGGCACTAAATTACAGTTCACCACATGGGTGTGGCTGTGGGTGGGGATGGTCTTCAGCTGAGGATCCACTGTCGTGTATATACTGTATGATCTGCATTTAGCCATATGACAGGGAATCGGGGCTGAGTATGCAAATATGAAATATCATGGATTCCCAGAGAAAGACCAAGGAATTTGAAAGCTGATGGGGTCCATCCCACAAAAAAAAACGAAATGGGAAAGGCGGGGGTTGTGCGTCCCAAACCTGGATTTCTAATGTAGAGATGTAGGATGGGCCCTTGGACTAGGTGGGGTTTGAAGGTGTGCTGGATCCCCAGCTATATCTGATATCGATAGAGAAGACTGCCAGCCCACGGCAGTTAGCAATGATATAGGGCCTATGCCGATGCTATTTAATATAGGCAGAGGTAATTAGGCCTTGTACTAATAACCCTAATTAGATTAATCTGCGACTCGTCACAGGCACCGCGGGTATCACACACATTGCCCATGGTAATGCATAAGTGTGGTGAGATCATTGCTGGTTAATGGGATCTTGTTACACACTTAACACCGTCAGCACAACGTGATGCCTCAAAAATGCATGCTTGATGTGGCTACGGTGAAGCAATGCAGTGCTGGCAAATTACTAGATGGGGTTTGCATTGGTGTTAACACAGTGAGAAGTCTTCAGGGGGTTCTCTTGATTTCAGGGATCTTCAAGTTCCAAAGACTTATACATTCCTATACAAAAACCTATACTCAGGGGGTTCTAATGGAGCACTTCAATGATTTTTGCATGTATCATGCTGACCTTCTAGAGGCATATCAATCCAATAGGGTAGATATAAGTCATGAATGTAGCACTGGCGTGTTATCCACCAGGACAGGACCTGCTTGAATTCATCAGAAGAAAAGCCATAGTGCATATAAAGCACTCAACAGTCCCAAAAGGCTTAATGTGGGTGTAATCAAATAGTATCAGCTCTTCCTCATAGCCATACTAACCTCCCTACCAGGAGCCTGTATGAGAGACTTTAGATAACATTTATCCTGACACCGTTAGTGAGAGAGCTGATAAGAAATGGCTGATATCGCATGTACCTGCCAGCTTCATTAGCCACCTACCTCCCACGCACTGAACTGCAGTGCTCTATTATCATATACTGTGCCTGCCCCCTTTTCACCACACACCATCGCTGTCTCAAAGGGTTTGAGGTGTAAAAGCATCCCATATGGAAATACCCATCCTAATTGGACTAGTCAATGACCTTTAAATAAAAGTTGGAAATGAAATAAAAACGGATAGATCTAGTAAAATGAATTAGAATTTTCTGTGGTCAGCACGAATAGAAAAATAAAATGACAGTAGAAGCTAAATTGATTATGATATCATGCGCTATAGTTAGACTCATCTTCTATTCTCATTCTATAACGAGAGAGGGTGCTTGGAGATATACCAATAGTCTCCTCAATCCTCTTGCCACCTTGAGCTACTGATTAATGGCTAATATATGTTAATTTTATGCAAATCCGATCAGGTCTAGTCTAAGATTGTGTTAAGAGAGTGCAATCTCTGCTGAAGAATTGAACCTCTCAGAGACACGTTTTACACATCCACTCACGGTCTCCTTCAGAATGCCCTTTTCCCACACTAGTCTGATTAAGGTTACAATTTGTATTAACTGCTCCTGTAATTATCATCTTTATATTCCACAATCAATAGCGCGCAGAGTCAGAGAACAAGCCAAAACTTTATGTAAGTAGTTCAAAACAAACTCATCGATTAATACCATACAAGTGAACCCATTTTTTACCTGAAATATATTTTTCCCTTAGTCTTGATGATTGGTGATCAACGCACTGCAATATAAATCATTGTTTTTAACAGTCTCTAGCTTCATAAAATAATCTTCCTGGCTACTGTATGGTACCCATGGATTAGGGATATGGCCCATATATAGTGACTACCTCCATCAACCAACTACTTGTACTTAAACAAATACTTACCAACATGATACTGCACAAAATGACGCTCTTATTTCTAGAAAAAAAACTTATCATTTTTGACAATTCTTATGTGGTGTATTTGCAATTTTTGTGAATTGATCGACTTGAAACAATTTTTTCCCACCACATTGGTTTCGCGTGGGGTTCTCCACTTGGGGTTTTGTATCTGTGAACGTTTGCCTCGGGTATTTTTTCAATGAGAGATGCTATATGCATTCAACCATCTTGATTTCCGAGATAAGCAGAGGCTAATAAGCATTTACCGTAAAACCTTGTGTCTAAGGTGCATCCTTATATATAAGTCACACCAAACAGAAAAAAAGAGAAATGCAGCACCTGGGACTTTTTAAGTTTAGTTGTGATCTTTAGTGGTAAAACCCCCGTGTATAATTCGCATCCTCAACATGCCGCAGTAAACCTATGAAATAGTCTCTATACAAAAGCTACAGTTTATACACATGCATTTACGGTAGGATATCACCGACAGCCCCGTTCACTCGGGTATCTGAGTGCAATTGGCAATGATACCAGGAATGACTTGTCCACACTGATTTTGACGAGACCTCAGATTGGACTAGAGCCCACGCACCTGTCGCCTATATAGGGGGGGGAGATGTTTCTTTCTTATTTCATTTCTTTATTACTTCACATTTTATTTAAGAAATATTGATATTATTTTTCTAATTTCTAATCAAATGATTTACATTTGTATATTTCAGATACCTAGTGATGGAATTGATGGACGCCAACCTCTGCCAGGTGATCCAGATGGACCTGGACCATGAGCGCATGTCCTACCTCCTCTACCAGATGTTGTGTGGCATCAAACATCTACACTCGGCAGGAATTATTCATAGAGTAAGTAGACAGACATACAACCTAACTATAGCGGTTCACTTTGACCCGTTAAGGGCGGCTTAGTCATTCAGAGATGTCAGTTTCAGATTTTCTCTGATTTCAGAGGTTCAAAGGTGATATTTTACTAGAGAAATAATAAGATTTTTTTTTAAAATGAATATTTTATAATTCTGATATTTCTTAAAGATACACCCAACCCTAAGTGATTAATTTTGAAGGTATTTGTCACTCTGATTAGGGTATAACCCCCCTTTTGAAGTGCCCCAAAATAATTTTCAGAGTTTCGCCAAATATCGAACTGACATCTCTGGTCATTAAGGCATTTGACATCTTAGCCTTAAAGCACTGCACAGATTATTGTATCACTATGCCTATAGTTATCAAGTGTATGTGCATCCCAGACGAGGAACTCGCTAGTCATATAATCCTGTAGGTTCAGTATGGCACACCATGTCCACCAGACACTACACACACAAAAAGGGGAAAAAACAGTTTAATGCTATCAGATTATTCATCACCACCTCTTAGATGCATCTTAAAGAAAAAAAAAACTTGTAGTATTGCTGCATAACTCGCCAACATAGCATTCATGTATTCAGAAAATCAATAAGAGGAAATTGCAATTAGGAAACTTGCAATTGATAGAGTTAGATTTTTCATGTGTCTTTCATGTTTTACCTGTTCCAGGATCTGAAACCTAGCAATATTGTCGTGAAATCAGACTGTACCTTAAAGATCTTGGATTTTGGGTTGGCGCGGACCGCAGGAACCAGCTTTATGATGACCCCATACGTAGTAACGCGGTACTACCGGGCACCTGAAGTTATCCTAGGGATGGGATACAAAGCCAATGGTAAGTGGTGACAAAAAAAACTAACAATACTGGTTCGTCATTTGTATGTAAAGTAATGCTTTTGATTATTCAGAATACTGAAATGTACATATGGCATACATGAAATGATAGTAAAATTCGAAGACACTTTCCATCCAAATTGATGAGTAAAGAAAAAGTCTCCACAAAAAGTCTTTCTGTGATTATGTTTGTATATAATCTTTTATGCGTTTACAGCTGGACATAAAGCCCTTAACTTTTCATCTTGTGTTTTGCAGTGGACATTTGGTCAGTTGGCTGTATCATGGGTGAGATGATCCGTGGAGGTGTAATGTTCCCCGGCACAGACCGTATCCTTTCCGTAAACGCTAATTTCATATCTTTAGTGTGATGAATATATAGACTAGGTGTAGAGCGAATTTGAATCAAATGCATATAGCTTTGATCATGTTCCATTTAACAAACAAGCCTAGAGGTATAAAGTCAAGACTGAAGCTGCTATTATGAGAGAGTAGTGGTAGGGATCACATAAAAGCTGTAGTTATATGCAAAAACAGAGGCTTACCAATAACACGCTAACTGAACCTAATGAGCGTCGAAAAAATAACCTTCCTAAAGTCAGGGTCTAAGGTTTTACAGTACCTTTTATATGGGGGAAGGGAAGCCAATCCTCAATATTACCTGACACCCATGTGTCAGAGATGTCAGAGTTTCAGATTTTCTCTGATTTCAGAGGTTCAAAGGTGATATTTTACTACAGAAATAATAAGAATTTTTTTTTAAATGAATATTTTATAATTCTGATATTTCTTAAAGATACACCCAACCCTAAGTGATTAATTTTGAAGGTATTTGTCACTCTGATTAGGGTATAACCCTCCTTTTGAAGTGCCCCAAAATAATTTTCAGAGTTTCGCCAAATATCGAACTGACATCTCTGATATGAGGTACACAGAGTGCCCTCTGGTATGGACCACAGATATTAGTCACATGCTGCCACCTGTTGAACTACTGTGTCACCTAACCTCACATTCACCAACAAACATGTACACAATAAATCCTCCCCTATGATACTTCGACTCAGAGGGCATATATATATATATATATATATATATATATATATATATATATATATATAAAAGAAAAAAAGCTGCATTTGTCCTTAACTTCCTGTTATCAGACATTGACCAATGGAACAAAATTATAGAGCAGCTTGGTACGCCGTCACCAGACTTCATGAAACGACTTCAGCCGACCGTCAGGAATTATGTCGAGAACCGGCCCAAGTACGCTGGGTATCCATTTGAGAAGCTCTTCCCTGATGTGCTCTTCCCACCCGACAGCACAGAACACAGCGGTCTTAAGGCCAGCATGGCCCGCGAGCTGCTGTCGAAGATGCTTGTCATTGACCCCGAAAAGCGGATTTCTGTCGATGATGCCCTGAAGCATCCCTATATCAATGTGTGGTACGACGAGTCAGAAGTCAATGCAGTAAGTGTTTGTTTTATTTGATGTGCCTTATCGGACACCTCTGGCTTATTATAGTTGTGCATATATGTACTGGCATGCTATGTAAAACAAGACGTGTGGGAACTCTCCATATACCAGAATGACAGCTAGGGGTGTAGAATCATAGAATGGGAATCCTAATGTCTCAATTGGAACTTAGATATAATAGGATTCCTAGCAACTGATTATCCTGAAGAAATGTTCCTTGTTTTGTCAATTATGAGAAGACTTACTTTTATTCATCCTTTGCAACATTTTGAAAAACAACTATTTTTTTTCCAAAACTCTGAATATATGTTCAGTAAGCTTAAAATACCAGATATTAACTTACATGAAATAAATGTATGTGCATGAGTATATTCAATGCATAACCACTAAGAATTGCTATTTCTACTTTGCAATATTAGCCGGCGCCGGCGCCGTATGATCATACAGTAGATGACAAGGAGCATTCAGTGGAGGAGTGGAAGGGTGAGTCTGATTAATTTGGTAACTTTACAGAATGCATGATTCCTCTAGGTTAATGCATCTTTGTTATCAAGAAGCACTGATTCAGTGCTGACAAGTATACTCCCCAGATTTTTATTGGAGCCCCGTAGAAGTTAGCATGACTGCAGCCCTACCATGTCTGCATTCACACACATTGATGCACTATGAATCTTAGAGACGTCAGACCCTCCCAGGTTCATCTGTTTTCAAAGATTCAGAGACTCCTCAAATTTACACTTTAAGTGCAGTTTCTTATGTTGAGAAATGCTTCTACTTCTGAGGTGTTTAAGGGCCCTAAAATTTTCAGAGATTCGACCAACACCCAACTGACATCTCTGACTATGTAAGGAGCTTGCAGTACAAAGAATATTTGATTACTGTGAATTCTGGCATGTAGCTAATTTGCAGTACCCTAGTGCCTTATACAGACAAAAAATTGCACTTATATGAAAAGATGAAAAGCGACATAGTGACTGGTATATTTCCATGAGATATAATAATGTCCACCTTTATTTTACAGAGCTGATATACAAAGAAGTGGTAGAGTATGAAACGACAGATCGTCTTGGCAATGTGGCCAACAGTACTATGCATAACCACAACCCTGGAGAGTGTAAGTTTGATCAATTCCTACCAGTTCTTGTAATGTTTTATTTTAGACCATGATTACCTCTTTCTACTGGTTTTGTATATCATATTGAGACCTTGCATTTGATTTCATTATGGTATCATATGTATCATTCTATTCAGAAAATAAAAACACCCCCATTTATACATTTGAGACAGAAGTGTCTTAAATGTAAAAATGAATATGTCATGTACCATATTCGGTGTAATAATTGCACATCCTCTAGTAAGCGCCCTTTCCCCTTTTGGCTATAAGTGTAGAAAACCTGACGGAGTAGGCCTGCATCTCATGCTCACTTTAATATCTTCATTGCTAGAATTTAGATAGAGAATACGTTATTTTTTACAAAAACATGCGCCTGTTACATGGAGTATGGTAATAAGGAAACATAATGGCTCGAACTATCAGTACCTCATATGTCATGATTGGTAACTTGCATTGGCATACGAAACCCATACAGGTTTACTAGTACTTTTTAGTATTATATAAATCGAAAATAAGCTCGTGCATTTTTTTATGTGAAACTATTAGGCTTTAACTGGTATAGTTTCTTTCTTTGAGAGTGGCACAGAAAATAGCGTTGAAGGAAAGGGCATTTTTAGCCTTTCAATATCTGCATACCGGTAATTGCTATAATGGGCTACTGAAGTTTTAGCGAGTAATTCGCCAGGTTGTATTGAAGTTTCATTGACAACCCATAGAGTTGGTATGATGTGTTAAAATATATAGCCCTGGAGAGTAACTCACCAGGGTGTATTCATGCATCATCAGGAATGGAAGTTTCAAAATTTTATCTGAATTCCGGTTTTTCTGTGTTTGACTTGCTTTTAGATTCACTCAAATTAAAATACTTGGATGAATGGTTTATGATTATTGCAAAGAATTCGTAATTTCTGTGTGTAAGTTCAGAATTTATCATGCATTCTAGCCTACATCCCTCGACTATGGAGAGCATGTATAAAGTATTATGTAGTCATGAGGTGTTAACACAAAAGTCCACATTTAAGGAACCTGAGCCATAATTTGAGAAATGTCAATAGTATATACCTAATGTCATTTACTGGTAAACTTATATTAGTGGCTTGAATTTTAGGCTGCTATGATAATGAAGAACATTCCTATTCATTGATAAACTGCTCATTTGGGACCGGCTTTTTTTCTTATGTGTGCAGGACCGGCTGGGAAAGAAAGATGGCAAAGTTTAGGTAATGGTTAGGTATTCTAAGGCTGTCTGGAAGTAGCTTTCGAACTAAGAACAAAACAACAGTTCATGTATATAACAACACTGGAGCTTTCCTTTGATCACCAACATATTAACACAAAAAACAAACACATATCAATCAATGTTTTGAAGTGTTTTGGTGCTTTTTAGATATTTGATAGTTATTTTGCATGGTCTACCCACCGCTTAATCCGCTTAATGATTGCAGCGCTTTTAAGTGGTAACCAAAGGTGTGGCTGTGCATTTATTTCCAAAATAATCAGAATTATAAAAAATGATATACCGTTGAAAAAAATGTTAACCCCTTCAGGCTGCCAAATAGTCTTAAAGTATTTGCTATTATAATTTACCAATATAATGAGTACCCTGCCGACAAGGTTTGTACAGACCCATTGGGTCGGCGTGATGTATGCCTGCAGCCCCTGGAAACTACTTATTTATGCATCATGATGACGAAGGGGCATAATGCATTAGAGCATTGTGCAGAGCTCTGAAGTTGCTACTCACCTTGTTAATATGCTTGTGGTATAACTCACAAATGATTAAATATTACACCTTTAGATTGGAATAAATTCATAAGACGTACCCTTTCATTTGAATAAATTCATATACATGTCATAATCAAGCTGTCATTGTAGACCAATAAGTTATATTGGTATGCCTCATTGATCATTGATGCTTGTTAAACTACCATATATAAAATACCTCGGCCCTCGAATGCCGGCCACCGGAACTGTCAAAACAGAAGTAGTATTGATGGCGTGATTAGTAAAAGCTTAAAGATAATTACCCATAATTTTGATTATTCCTTTAGTTCTTCTTCTATTCTTAGGTCTAAAAATACCATTATTCTTTGCAAGAGGGTTTCAATGGTTTTGTTAACTTTTTGTCCATTATCATAGCGCCGTAGGCGCTGGTATAATATTATAAAAAAAGAAAAGACCGGATTTATTCTTGGTTAGCCATTGAAGTAGGTTGAATGACATTTTAAAAACTATTGTCATATTTAAGGCGAGAAAACTACACTAGACTTCAGAGATGGATATATGTGTTTGTGCCCAGGATATGTGCACCAGATACGTAGGATGATAGAAAAGAGGAGAGAAAGACCTTCTTAAGATGAGCGGGGGAAGCCCAATTTTTAGGCGATATGGAAACTCAGTCCTGGGGACGTCATGGAGAAAGCAAGACAATATTACTCGTTAATTGCTTTGAGTCATGGAAAAGTGAAGCTTTAGATTATCATTTAAAAAAAAATAATAATGCAATATAGCATTTGGTTTGCAGATCTCAGTGTTTCATAGGAACTACCGTAATCTCCCGCGTATAAGCCGCGTCTTATACGTGGGGTTTTAGTTCACATTGGATCCACAAGGGGGACACCAAGACCATTCTTTTGATATGTTACATGCCCCCTTAGTCATAATAAGATATAAGGGGGCCCAGGAGGGTCCGGGGGGCTCAAGCTACACATAGGTTTTTGAATTTTGAAAATTCATTCAGTAGAACCAAAGTTATTAATTTTCATTTTTTTGAGAATTTTCCAAAACTCTAGGTGCGTCTTATACGCGCACTGCGTCTTATACGCGGGAGATTACGGTAAGTGGGGGATGTAGTTGGTGGGGAGGGGAAGGGATCTGGAAGAGGGGTTCTATGCATTTTGGAGGACCCTGGAATGGATGTCCATGTAGAAAGCTGAAAACCTTTGGAGAAGGATGTGAGACTGTAGATGGGAGGGTTGGGGTGGCGTAGAATGGGATCGGGTCAAGGGTACTATTGTTCACAACCAAGAACAAATCGAAAGTTTGCCTAATTTTGAATTCAGCGTACACTTTAGAAAGATAAGTATATAATCCCCGGTATATAACTGAATAGAATAACTATGCCCTTCATAGCTTTTGCTTCTATCTGATGGCTTGTTTTGTGCTGAACGTGTTTTTTGATGTGTGAATCAAGTAGGTCCTTGAGTTACTACGACAAAAAAAGTATAATGCATGTTCAGGATGAATCCTTCTAAATACTTAGATCTGTCTGCCTAAAACCTGCTTAATTTTGGTATACCATTTGTCAAACTGAATCTAGGTAATTTAGTGTCATTTGTGTGTGTGCACTCTGTTTGCCTCCTGTGGGTTTAAAAAAAAGTTTCTGACAATTTTATATGTTTTGTGTTTTGCAGGCCCAGGGACTGGAATAAATGATACCGCCACGGCAGAAGTAGTTCCAACCACTGAGTCGTCCAGTCAGAATAGAAGACGATGATTCAATGTACATAGGTCCTGTAAAAAGAGTGACAAAACAAAGCCATTATAATTTATTAATTTATCATTTTCAGTATTAAACTGCCTAACAGTGAGAGAAAGAGAGACTGAAGGAGAACAGAGAAATGTGAGGAAAGGCAGACCCTCCTGCTTTCTTCCCACATCTGAGAATTATCTCTGTTGACCCTTTAAAGCCTGCATAGTGCTGTATTGCACTATGCTCTTTGGTCGTCATGATGTATAAATGTAGTCCTGGCGAATTACCCACCAGGGTACTTAAATGCATCAAGCTGAGCCTTGTAAGTTAATATAACTATTAAAACGGTTGGCATGATAGGTTAATGAAGTACTGGTAGATTGATAGCCACCACTGCATTGGTACATCATGGTGACAAATGTACATGGACTATGAGGCATTGTTATGTCTTTAAAAGGTTTACTACAGAGGCTGAAAGGGTTTGTAGCAATACAGCCACTCCTCTAGCAGTTTGTACTGTCAATGTTGCGTTTCTAGTGGCCGCAATGTTGGGAATTTACCCAGAATGCACGTGTGGGAATGCAACCCAAGGGAACAGAAGTACAGTAGAATGTATGATACAAAGATTATGCCGAAAGAAGAAGAAGAAAAAAAATCAAAAAAAAATCTAGAGACACACGTATATATATATATATACTGGAAACTATGTCACATAACCTGTTTTGTGTCGGAATGCACGCCCCAAGCCACCTGATGGTGCCCACATATGGACTGTCATGTGATCTGCAGTCAGCCAGTAGGATTCAAGGATGTACTGTTGACCCCATGTGACCTCTGCATCAACTCAGGCCTTTCTGGTAGTGTGAAAAACCATGTTAACTGCTTCTCATAAATTTGTGCTTTGTAGTAGGGAGAAAAATCCAAAACCACTCTTGTGTATAAATGAACAGAAAAAAACCATAGCATTCATCTCATTTTGTTAAATTTCTTAATTACTAAAATGTCACAAGTTGTCATTCCCAAGCAATATACCTTGTCAACCAGAAGAAGAACAGATTAAATGTCCACATATATATATGTAATATGTTTATCACACCAAGATGAACATTATCATGTCAGAAGAGATGCATTGTCTTATGATTTCAAATCTTGGCTATGCCATGTACGTGGTGTTCTCAATGTACACTAAATCCAAAAGATTTCTGCACAAAAAAAATTAAGGGAAATGCACTATTATTGACCAAAGTAACTTTAAAAAATAATGGCTAGCTGCTTTTCTGTGAATATGAACTGTAATGGTCCATAAGCCCACACGCTTTTTCTCACTGAGGTAAGTGTGATTGATATGCTCATAAATCTCTGATTGAATATTACCGTAAACTCCCGCGTAGAAGACGCAGTGCGCGTATAGGACGCACCCCCTTCTTGTGAGAAGCATTTTCGCGTATAAGACGCACCTCTTAGGTACCAATTTTGTAAATTCAGTACATTTCTATAGTAAAATTACCCCTCGTATAAGACGCACCCCCAATTTCAGTACATCCTATAAGACCCCTCAGCATTTTGTTTGGCGTAGAGGACGCATCTTATACGCGGGAGTTTACGGTAGTAGACAACATTATAATGCCTTGACTTCAGATAATAAGACAATGTGCTGCCATGGTTTTTGTAATGTGGTGGAAACCCTGTTCTTAAAGATTAAGCATATATGTGAATATACAAGCAGAATGCTGAGTTTTTGAATGTGATTCTTGGAAAATGAATTAGTACATGTAAATCCTCCCTCATAAAGTTTGAATCTGGTGCACAAAGAAGGTAATTTTGGGCTATTCATTTGCGGGTGCAGTGCAACAATGGGTACAATGAATCTGCTACGTATGACTTCACCTCACAGGGCACTCACGCTTCTTTATCGTGTAACGCTGTATAATTGGCCACCAAACACAAATTGTTTTTTTTTATTATTAAACTATTCATCCAATACATTTTTCACCATTCCTTATTAGATAGGAATGTAATTAAACGAATGAGTTCACACCTTTCACATGGGCAATCAAAGAAAGCTGTCACTTTCTCATTTGTTGTTCTTTTGTACACACATACCTATATATAAATATATATATATATGTATATCTATTACTTTGTGATGATAAAGACGGTGATGTTATGATGATGAGGTACTTATTCTGCCTTAGCATTATTTACAGAATAAACCCCCTTTGGCACACAGAGCCATGCCGTACGCCGGTCTGTCCACATTGTTCTGTGTGTAGCTTTAGTATTCCCATGTTGATTAGGTGAAGCCAAGTGGCTTCAGTTGTGGCTTTGACCTTGGCTTCCAAGGCTGTGAAGCCACCAAGTCCTTCATATAACAGAAACCTGTCCATCAGCCCCTCGTGGGTCTTTAAGTGTCGGTCTTGCGGCATGGCACAGATGATACTTCTCGATGTGAGCCATTATACATCAATCTTGTAGGTTTTAGAGATTTTTCCTTATTGACTTAGTCTTCATAAAAAACATCTTGCCTGCGATATGGCAGTTTCAACACCATTGCTAGAAGAAGTGTTTATTTTGCATATCAAGAAGAGCTTGCGAATGACGAGAGATGTCATTTTCTGTGGTCATTGCAAATTGTCCATGTCGTTGATGTAAGAATGAAGAAACGTGCCACCCTGAGAAATATAAGTACATGAAATCAAACACAAACCAGTTAAGTGCAACAAAACTTCTACATTGAGCATTTTACTGATATTGTTAAGTATATCCATTACAGGTCAATCTGATGGAGATTTTAGTGATGTAGGTGAGGAATCAGGGCATGTTGTACATGATTTCAAGTTCTCATGTAACATTTTGTCAACTTGTGTATTCCTTGATCACAAACAAAGCTCAAATACTGAGGGGTAGTATGAAAATATATGTATATGAATACATATATATCCTGTACATATATATGTACACGTACGCATATAAATATATACATTCTATACCGGGAATTGCGTTCTGTGTACCCTATTACTGTTTGGTAGCAAAATGTCATTAGTCTGAGCCGCATCCAATTTTGTACATTATTTGAAATTCAGCTGTGGCCCTAGATTGGGATTTTCTTTACTTTTTGTGATGTTGCTAGAACTCCCTGGGTGAGAATCGTTGTAAATGTCTTAAGTTCAGGGACCGGGGAAGGTTTTTCCCCGCACCTACGGTTCAGCATAATATATCAACTCTTAATGTGAGGTCCCTTCAGGTTGGGCAGTAGAAGCAAGCTTTCTGTAATCTCTGAAAAAAAGCATTCCACAGACATACACGCTACTCTGTCTTAGACCCCCAATTTCCATTGCCCAATACCCCCATAGTTGTCCTGGCAGCCTCAATCCTTGGAATCAAACTAGATATAGCCGCTGTAGCATTGACTAAACACCCACTGAAGATAGACCTGTGTAACTGTGTACATACTCTTGCAATTAGTCTATTACATGTAGTGGTACCCTTTCTGACCAATTACATTAAAAGATGTGCATAAAACATGATGATAGAAATAGAATGAAAGTACTGGAATTAAAGCTTCAACCCAATGAATACAAGTGTAATATACTATACAGCAGTGAAATCTAGATTTAGCATACCACCCACCACCTAAGCTACATACTACACTCTGAGGGGGTGGGCTGGTGAATGATTGTCTTAGGACCATATGGTTTTGTTCTCAAACCATCCTTAAAACATCTTTTTGAGTGCATCACTAAATTGTACCATCTAGGCAGCAGGAAAAGAATGCACCTAATTCCCACCTCTCCTTAATCACTTCAATAGGTACTTGGTTAGACATATCACAACAGCTGATTTTCTTGGGTGTTAGTAAAAACATGCAAGGTGATATTTTGTGTCATGTTTGTATTTCTTTATTTCCCCTGAAGCACCTAAAATATACAGAAGACAACAGGGAAATGTTTGAATAGCCATTACAATTTATACACAATGTTCTAATAAAGGCTACCACTCCTTTCTGCAGTATATGTTTCTGGTTTGAAATAATGAGGTAAATGAGAGTTTAAGATTAGGAATTCTTTATTTCCTCCAGGAGTGAATAAATGTAAAATGGGTGTGACCAGGACTTGGTTATTTCAAATAACAGAACTGATATACTCAATGTTTTCATGAGGGGGTGCATCGTGAAAAGACTCCTTTCCATAAATACTGTAGTGGTGGTTAGGTCTGTGCTATTGTCTCCTCTCTGTATGAGTATGTGTGTGTGCGTCATTGTGGTATGTCATTGTCCTTTGTATATACAGATTATGATAAACATTGGTTACATCTCAAGTTCCTATTACTCCTACTTTCCGTGCAGTCGGCAGTGTGGTGTAGAAAGTTGAGTTGTTGAATGATGGCAACACATGGTTGCGAGAATCCTTGATGGTTCGTTTTTGTAAACTTCTAGCTATTGATATTTAATCTCAAGCAAAGGAAGAAAGTAATGTAAAATATACAGGTGATTATGCATGTTAATATGTGAAGAATATCATCAGTGTCTCTTCAAAGGAAGTCAAGTAGTGAGTTGGATGAATGGGAGGGCAATTTGTGCATATTATGTCTAGAGAAAGTCTGACCAGAAATTGCCAGTCTTGTTGTATATGAGTCAGGCATCAAGTGCAAAGCACTACTTGATTATTGTTCATAGTTTCTGGTATTTTGTCACTTTGCTGTTGTAATAAAGCAAGCTTCAACTTACTGAAAGCACACCCTAAGTTTTTAGATTTATAAGCTGCTAGACCAACCATATAGAAGTATAGAGACATCCGAATTCGCCGTTCTGAATTATTTCAGTGTTTATAGTTTATGTTTGAAGCTTGTCCAATGGCATTGGTGGTAGATGAAAGCCGGGTTATCTGTTACACATCTCACCAGGACAGACTAGTTTAACAAATCACAATGCCTGCATATCCTTCTTTCCCCATGGATTACCTGCCAGCAAAACCAAACTTTGAGCCCTCATCCCATCCTTGCATGCTTGTCACTATCTTTGTGTACTAGTGTACAAATGCCATAAGCCCACAGTGGCTTGCCTCTCTGGACTTAATTATCATTATGTCACTTGTGTTTTTCTAGCTTAAGCACGTCTTGAGATGGTAGCACAGAGATTGGCTCCTATACCAGTTGTACAGACCAGCTGTCATTGCAGTAAACATTGCCCAAGAGAAAATGTACAAATAACCTAGGACAATTATGATAATAATAAATTTATTAGTCACCCAGTGCTGTGTTATGTCTTTCTTTGTACATTGCCTTTCTTTGTACATTGACATTGTGTAAAGTTAACAGTACATTGTAGAGGATGGCGAAAAAGTAATTTCTCTCATGTTCTCATTCATCCACTGACTTTCAGACCATAAGGGAACATTCATTATTTTTGGCCGGGGGGTGATGTTTCAATTGGAAAATATCTGAAAATGAAGCCCCTCCCCCTAATGCATATGTGGCTTGAACAGCGAAATGGGGGCTATTTACATCTGCCAAGAAACTCAGTAAATGTGATTGTAATAGGTGAGGAGAAAAATGTACCTCACGCTTACATATTTGCTCATAATTAAAAACGTTTTGATCTGATCAACACAATTAGAACAGCTCCAGAGCCCCAGGACAAAGTACTTTCAGGGAGTATATTGTGCAGTTGAGCAAAATGCTGTTGGGAGGAGAGATATTTTTGTACTTTAGCAGGAGAAAATAATGCACCTAAGCTAGTCTGTCACCCCATAGAGCAGCAAATAAAATCCACATTGCCAAAGTTGAAACTTTTGGAAAGCTCAAAGTCTAGTTTCAGAATAGAATGAAATCTCCAATATGACTTTTTGACCTATTAGCCCCCATTTCGCTGCCTATTTCACATATGTCCAAAAGTGAAACGTCTCCCTTAGGCATACATCCAAAAATGAAATCCCCCCTGCTTAAATACCCAAAAATAAATCCCCCCTCAGGAACAATCTAAAATAACGTATGAGCACCTCACTTTGAGAATACCTTTATAGGATTTATATATTCCCGCCCATGATTAATTTTTCTTTCAATAGAATACAGAAAAGACCTTTCCCTGTCTAAATTGTCAGGGGCATAGGAAAAGGGGGGGGGGGGCAATCCCAGAGGAGGTGGGGCCTGAATATAATTATCTGCCCCCCCCCCCCAATATTCAAGTGCTTTTCCTGGATATTCCCGTGCACATACTGAACAAGTAATCAATGGATAATTCGTGACGCGTGTGTGTTAGTGAAGGATAATTACACGAGGGCTTAGCCCGAGTGTAATTAGCCTTTGCTAACACACACAAGTCATGAATTATCCATTGACTACTTATTTTATTCCACGAAACCAATAAATAATCAATAGAATAATAATAAATTCAAGTTGAAAACAAAAATTATTCCCCGTCCCCGGGACTCGAAGCCAGCCATAGTGTGTGTAGATCTACAGGTACATACACCTCGTCGCCCGGCAGTGGACAGCGACAGCGCCTGGCTCGGCTCGGCTTGGCAGCGGCACACGGCGAAAAATAGTGTTTGTACACGACCGGTACACACCTCATCGCCCGGCAGCGGACAGCTAAAGCTTTGAATGCGTCTTGCGGTTATGTTTGTGTACAATCGATACATACACCTCGTCGCCCGGCAGCGGACAGCAACAGCGCACACAGCGAATAAAAGATGCGCCCGGACCGGGACTCGACCCGCGTACCTCTAACGGCTGAGTGCAATGCACTAACCACTAGACCACCGCGTCTCCTCCTTCAGCGGCCGTCTCGGCCTGGTTTGATTTGAACGCGTCCCTTGGTTATGTATACACGATCGGTACACACACCTCGGGGCCCGGGCTCGGCTTGCTAGGGGGGTCACAACCCAGAATGCTGGGGATTTTCACACTTTGAATGTATAGTAGTTATATGTAAGTGACCTCCCCGGGCTTTGTATCATATCCAGACCTGGTTCTAGCCAGCCACCATCAGTCAGTCCCTGTGGCGCAATGCATAGGGAGTTGGACTAGGGATCTGAAGCTGCAGGTTCGACCCCTACCCTGGCAATGAAAATTGTCGTAGGTTTTAACATGTAACATATGACATGGAAGGACATGAGAGGCTTGCGGGTTATCCATGGATAACCCCACAGCATGCAGGTTATCCATGGATAACCGCACGCCTTACAAAATTGATGTTACAGCCTACAGGGTGTGCAATATGGACAGGTATGTGCATGGGAATATCCAGCAAAAAGCACTGAGAAACCCAGAAATCGTGGAATAACTGTTGATATTGCATGGCATGATGCATGCATCATGACTTTTGTAGGGTGTGCAGTTACCCAAGGATAACAGGCACACCTTACATGTCAAATGTCACATGTTAAAACCAACAAGAATTCTATTGCCAATGGCAGGGGTGGAACCCATACCCTACTGATCCCAAATCCAACTCCCTATGCATTGCACCACAGGGACTGATGAGAAATGGTTGGCTAGAACCAGGTCTCTATAAGTCAATGATATGATATAAAGCCCGGGGAGGTCACTCACATATAACTAGTATACATTCAATTTGTGGAAATATTCTGCAGTCTGGGTTGTGACCCCCCCCCCCCCCATCCTGCCTGCCTCTGTGTCCGCTATGGTAGGCGCTCACACCTCAACAACTCTAAGCCGCCTGTACCCATGGTATAATGGACAGCGTGCTGCTCTCTGAATGTTAGGCACACATGTTTGCCTCCCAGCCTGGGCCAGGTATGGAGCAGTCAGTAGTATATGGTGTCCCGGTCCTGGCATAGAGGTGATTTTTTTTTATTGAATTTATTGATATTCTATTGATTATTTATTGAGGGGGTTTTTGTGTAATAAAATGAGTAGTTAATGGATAATTCATGACTTGTGTGTGTTATCAAAGGATAATTAAACGAGGGCGCAACCCGAGTTTAATTATCCTTTGTTCATTAAGTGTCAGCACACTCTAGCCAATGAATAACGATGGATGCAACAGGGTCCCCCTGCCCCCTCCCCCAATCAAGATTTGGTGCCTACGCCTCTGACTGTACATTAAAATATACTGCCAAACTTGATACAGGTGTCAAATGTCAATTGTACTCCTTTTGTGATATAGGCATGAACATTGTGGTTCCTTAAGTTCTAATGCTAAATGGTAAGAAACCAACAAAGAGAAAACACTCATACATTGCCGACCTAGAATAAAAAAAGGTGCCCAGATAACAAAATGAGTTTTTTCAACGTCAAACTAACATCATTTCCGAGTAGAAAGATGTTCAAAGATTGTTCAGCTTAATTCCATTTCATGGAATCATACCTGATTGAATAAATGCTAAAATAAGTTTGATTGAACACAACAATTTTCATGAGAATATGCATTACAATGATGCTAAATCAACTCTGAAACACCCTGATCTTACTCCCTACCAGGCCTGTATATTACCATAGGGGTGTAACAGTTTGTATCGACTTATATGTTGGGTGGCTCTTTGGCTCGCTTATCACTAGAGATACCAACACAACGAGTAGTTCGGTTTGGGCAAAGCCCCAGACTCCCTACTGCTCGGGTAGGCCTTTATTCAGGATGTCAGAACATACGTCTGGGCTGGACCATGTCCAGTCCCCTTCTGCGGATCATCCCGCTTCTTAGTAGAAGCTGGACGCGAGGCATGGTGCTGCCCCCTCTTGTACCAAACGGGTATCTCAAAGCGACACCTGGTTGGCATAGAAGGAACGAGTACCACACGAGCACGTCTCTCGGATGAAGCGCACTAATATAAATACAACGATGCCGGCCCCTACACCACCCCCCTAGACTTTACCTAGGGTAGGTGTTAAAAATTACCTATTGTTAAAGTTTTATAACAATATATACACAGGTAAGTCTATTATAACAATGTTATATAGAATATATGACATTAAAGGGGCATTATAAATAATATGTACATAGTAGTAGGCATCGTCGCATATAATCCGAAGTAACTAAATAATAACATAAATAGGAGGTGGTGCCTTATGCACCATCGACCTATGGTGGTATATGTAGGTAACAGTGTTACGAAGTTATTATAGTTAAGACGTATTTAAATATGTTAAGTTATATATAGAGGTTACATGTTGTAGTATTATATACAATATGAAGTAATAGTAACCCAAGAGGTAAGGTAACCCGAAGAAAAAAATTTTTTTTGTTTAGTTTATACAAAAAAAAATATAGTTTTATAAGAAAATAAGTTATACATAATAAAATATGAATTTAAGAGGTGTCCTACCGGGGTAGCAGGATCACCCTTACAATAATACTATACTTCCGGCGAACCTGGAATGACTGGTTTCTAATGCTAACTTTTTCAGATAACATGTTTCTGAATTTACTGAATCTGGAATGACTGGTTTCTGCAGCTACATGCGGTGACAAATGAGTGGTGGCAAGCCACGTTGCTGCATGTTGTGCCCTGGTGATGATGGAAAGATGGAGCCCCGGGTTCATGTGGTAATCCCTAGATGTTTGGGTGGTGTCCATCTTAGCTGCAGGTTGTCATTCCAGTCCGTCGGATCCGAATAGTCCTTTAAGAAGTTAATCTTCTGGCATAAAGTATGCCTCTACTCTCGGGTACTGGTGAGGTCAAGCCGGCAGATGGACACTTACAAGTCCTCGGACTCGTCTTCAGTGTCCATCTTCTCAGCTGGCTCCGGGTTAGTAGTGGCAGCCGAGCTGCTGCTGCTGCTTGTGGCAAGCAGCTTAAGGGCTTCGGTGCTCGGGTCACTGAGTAGACTCAGAGCACCCATGCCCTCGGAGGGACTGTCCAACGCTGCATCGGCTTCGGCAGCCGAAGGGAGGACTAGAGACGACGCGGAGCCGTCCCAGTCATCCAGGTGCTTGCCGAAGCAGAGGAAGAACTTCAAGTCTGCCTCCTTGTACCTATGGATGTACTTCGAGTTCTCAGCAGCGTGGAACTCCTTAAGCTTCTCGGCTTCCCTCTGTTTCTCCCGGCAGGATTTATAGGCCTCCTCGACCTGTTTGATCTCCTGCTCCTTAATCTTATCTTCCTCCCTATTCTGGATTTCGTATACCAGATTGAAGGTGGCTTCAGTCATCGTCCGCCAGTAGTCAATTGACTTCTGGCGATGGAAAGACTGCCACTCAGCCATCAGGTCATTCTGGATCTCGATGGTACGCATGTCTCTATGGTCGACGAACGTATCTGGATCCTGAAGACCTGACAGAGTACTGGCTATCAGTCCCATGACGGGGACCCGAGGGCCCGCGGATGGGGTGTTAGCTGTTGCTGGTGCAGGAGCCTGCGCAGTAACAGGCAAAGCGCCTGCAGAAGGGACCTCAGTACCCTCAACTGTGGTGCCTTCACGGCCTCGGCCATAGCCCGGGGGCACTCGGGTGGATTCAACTCCACCGCGGCCTCTACCCCGAGCCTTAGCTCGGCCCAAGGAGGTCAGGACCTGTGATTCGGGTCCCGCGGGTCCCATGGCAGGGAACTTCGCCGCGTACTCGCTATAAGTCGGGCGCTGCTTACCAGAGGAACCCTCTCCAGCCCACCATGCACTATGGCCGGATGGGGCACCGAAGAAGGTACTCCACTCATCCTGGCTGCCAGTGGCTTCACTCGGAGGGTGCTGTGCAGGCGGTGAGGGTGTTTTTTTTTTGAGGTTTGAAAATGTTTTATTGTCAAGTCACTATTCATACAGAAAGTGGTAAAATTAGACAATAATGTGAATCCTCGCTCAGTTATTACATTAAGTGGTTGTTTGCACATAATTCAATGAATAAAGATGGGAATTTATACAATGAAGGATGAGAACAATAATATAAACAGAAAAAAATGAAATCTATATAACAAACAGTATGTACTATGTACACAAGTAGCAACCTCTATAATCTTACAATAAATTTTCAAAAAGAAGGGAAGCAGGCATGGTACACCAGTTTGGTAATATCAACAAGTTTTATACTAGCATGTATTACACTATACCAACAGGATATATATGGACAGATGAGTAGGTACAAAACATATCTTAAACAGATGATCAGCAGATATACAGCATAAGAATATAGTCACTGTGAGCTCATGGATGAAATTCATGCAGTGTAGTCTTTCAACAGCTCCACATGAATAAAGTCTAGTAGAGGGTGTAGTCAGTAAACAACAGCTCCCTCTACTCAATAAGGATAAGGTGTAGTCTTTCAACAGTTCCCTAACCTGTATCATTTTCATATTACTCATCCAGCTCATTCAGCTCATCACCCATTAACATCATCTTGGACAAGTCTTGTATCTGCCTAATTCTTGCTTTAAATTTAAGTTTACTTTCACTGTTTTGGACATCAGCTCGGGGATTGTTCCATAACTCAACTCCTCTATATAGCGGCGAGTTGTTGAATCCCATGTTACGTGCTCTGGGAATGACTATCTTGATCTTTGATTTGGACCTCATACCTGGCCTTCTGATTTCCTCATCGACCCAATCTGGATTTGTTGATAATTTGTACATGAAGCTAAGCAATAGTTCCTGTCGTCTCCTCATCAGGAGTGGAATATTAGCCCATTCATGGAGCTCTTCTTCATTAAGATCCAAACCTCTGAAACAAATTTTAAGGCCTCTCTTCTGCATTCTGTCCAACTTTTTAAGCAGGCCTTCATTAGCCCCCTCGTAGGCAAAACAAGCATAATCAAACACAGACATTATGGTGGTTTTATAGACTGTTACAGCAACTTTTTCAGATAACATGTTTCTGAATTTACTGAATCTAAAAAGACGGTGGTTAATTTTACTATTCAAGTCCTTTAGCGTAGGTTCAAAACTCAATAGACTGTCTAACTTTAGTCCTAAGTAGCAGTAGTTATTCAGGGTTTCAAGTTCTTTGTTATACAAATATAGTTTTGGCCCCTGGACTTTGGTAACTTTTTGCATGAACCATACCACACAACTTTGGATTTATCCGTGTTAGCAGTAAGCCTTTTGGTTACAAACCAGGATTGTAATCGATTTAATGCCGTTTGTAACCTATTGGTTATAGTTTCAATTTTGTTGTTTGAGCTGTATATTACCAAGTCGTCTGCATAAAGATAATGTTTGCAATCAGCAAGAACATCACTGACATCATTTATATATAGTATGAACAAGAGCGGTCCCAATACAGACCCTTGCGGGACACCAAATTGTACTGGGGCTTCGTTAGAAACAAAGGAACCGATTTTAGTATACTGGCTTCTCCCAGTTAAGTAACTCATTAGCCAATTGAGTGTTGTGTCATGTAAACCAAGTTGTCCTAAAATTTCAACAATATAGGAGTGATTAACACAATCAAACGCTTTACGTAGGTCAAGATAACAAACTCCAGTCAAATGGCCTCTATCTCTGTTTTCATAGATATCACTCAGGCGTCTGGCTAACCACCTGATGGGTCTGGTTGCCAGGCATATCCAGAGCCGAGACCTGTTGTCCCGACTGGCGACGATCAGCTGGATTAGCTGGTCTGGGCTGATCCCTGTTGCCCGTCGGGCTTATGGATCAGTCCACGCAGGTCCGTTTGGAGGTACTGGTGGCCGGAGCCGAACATCCATTGGTTCCATAAGTGACGAGGTTGCCACTCCTCCAGGCGCAGAACTCGGGTTCAAACGCCTGCTCCTTAACCTCCTTTACACTGAACGTAGCCCACTTCGCTAGGAGCTCGTTGAAGCACTTGACAGCACGCTTCCGTGTCTTTTCCAGACCGGTACCGTGGGCTTTCTGCAGATGCAGAGCCAGGTCCCAGCGCCGGTTGGTCACGAAGGTGCCGTCACACAACTTGCCTGGGTGGTCTCCAGGGACACACCGCATCAAAGGCTTGTGGTGCATATGGTGTTCCACTATATGCCTAGCGAAGCGAGGCTTCGTCTCAAATATCTTCTCCACGGTGAGCGAGAGCTGATAAGACTTGAATGGACACTTACGGCGGCTGCCGTTCGGTCCCCATTGAGTCAAAGCCCATTGAACTTTGGTCCTGGACTCATAATGGTAAAGAGTACCCAATTTGGACTTGAGTTGGTCAATCCAAATCAGGTAAAATTTACCAACTGGCGTGTCGTGAGGACCAGACTTCATCCACTCCTCATCGTCGCTGTCACCATCCTTATTGACGGTGCCCGGGCACATGTAATGGATCGTGTCATATGCACAATCCGAAAAACAGCGGGGGACACGGTCTTTAAATGCCTCGGCTGCATTCTTCCACATCCATTTCTGATTTTCATCCTTGGGGACGTCCGTGGTCATTTCTTCCCATGTCGTCATGGACTCCAAATCAGATTTGGCTGACGCGGGCAGCTCCGGGTCGCTTTCGCTTCCCGAGTCGCTGCTAGTGTAGATGCCCGCTCCTCTAGGTTTTTTTTTAAAATTGAAATCAAAGTTTATTGAGCCTCTCACAATTTACAGAATCGTGGTAAATGAAGCACAACTGGAATTACAATCAAACATCTATCAGTAAGTCAAACACAATCATACAATCAAGAAAAAAAAAGCTACAAATCATGTTCATACGGTTAAATAGATACCATATCAAATTGTTCACCATATCAATTTTATAAAAAATACATACAAATATAGACACAATAATGAATCATGAGAAATATATGTAATAATGATAAATAATGATAGACAAAACAAGCCCAGACAAACAAGAACAAAAGTAACACAGGCTAAGGCAGAAAAGTACAGGATTGTTGAAATTGCGACTCACAACATACACCAAACACATAAGCTTCTATAAAGGAGGGTTAACATCGTACAAAATTCTAGACACAAATATATTATGCTCAACACTAGTAGGATCATGTAAAGATACAGTAAGAAAGAAAACAGCACACTAACATTCACACATACACAAGGCTGTTATTTCTGATAATAATAATAGTAATAATACCAGTGATAATACCCATGATAGTAATAATACCAGTGATAATACCCATGATCAAGGAAAAGATCATTTAGGTCATTGAGCGCAATTTAGTACTCTATGGGGTATTAGGTGTGATCTCAAAAGCTGTCTGTATTCTGTTTTGACCAGTCAGAGTACAACTACAACCAATGCAAGGCCAAAAAGTACAAAATACTCAGATGTAACGACAATAAAAAATTAATAAATAATAAACCAATAAATGCTTGAATGCTTGCCTAGCCTATTCCAGGATCAGAATCAGAGTCCAAACCATCGTCACTGGTCAATATCAAGCTCCCGACTTCATCAATGGAGTTGTCATCATCATCATCCTCGTCACCATCAGGACCATCATTTGACCAGTACTCCCAGATTTTCAATACGTCTGACTCTCTGCTTAAACTTCAGTTTTGTTTCAGTATGTTGATACCAGGTTCCTAATAGCGACCACAGTTCAGCACCGCGGTATAGGGGTGACCTTTTATATGTACTTAGTCTAGGTTGTTTAACCAAAAATTTAATTTTTCTATCTGACCTAGTGACCCTGTCACCTCTGTGATGATCCAACATATCATTACATCTGGAGTACTTATACATCAATACTAATAACATTTCATCACGTCTTCTATCCAAATATGGAACCTTGCTCCTTGTATGGAGTTCCTCAACAGAGAGATATTCCCTGTTATACCTATAACACATTCTTAGACCTCGATTCTGAAGTCTCTGCGCTTTGACAAGATTATCTTCATTACTACAACCTGCATAAACAAAGCTGCAGTAATCAAACAAACTTAGTATAGTCGTTTTATACACCAATATTGCAACTTTAAGTGTCAGTAAATGACGCAATTTAGCTAATCTGAACAACCTGTTATTAACCCTTTGGAAAACATTTTTCATTGCCAATTCCATGGTTAGGTAATTATCCAAGTGTAGGCCTAGGTAAGTATAGTCATGTACAGTTTCCAAATCAGTCTCTGCCATTTTGAAAGTACCCAACACAATTTTAGGTAACTTCCTCCTAGAACCAAACCATAGTGTTTTTGTTTTCTCGACATTAACTGTTAGACGCTTTTCTAAACACCATTTGTAAACATTATCAATATCAGATTGCAGACGTTTATGGGCTAGAGTTGATTTGTTACTGGAAGTATAAAATACTAAATCATCCGCGTACATAATATATTTACAATCAGTGATCACGGACCCAATGTCATTGACATATAAGATAAATAACAACGGCCCTAGAACAGAACCCTGAGGCACTCCATACTGAACTGACTGAATAGATGATTTAAACTCCCCAATTTTTGTGTATTGAACACGATTCTTTAAATAGCTGGCAATCCAACTTAAGGTGCTGTGGTGAATTTTTAAACGAGTAAGAGTGCGTATTAAGAGATTATGTGGAAAACTATCAAATGCTTTCCTCAGATCCAAAAAGCATGTCGCAGTTACATGAGACCTATCAACATCATCATATAAATCGTTAACAAATCTAAAGATGGCGTCACCAGTTCCTCGACCACGACGATAACCAAACTGATTACAGTCCAGAAAGTCCGCTTTCTCCATAATGTCATATAAATGTGAGTGCATTATTTTCTCCGCTATCTTTGAGGGTACCGATAACAATGATATGGGTCTCCAATTGCTAACTGGCTCGCCTTCCAGGTAATCCCTTCGGACAGAAGTTCTCGTCGAGCGGCATAGCTCCCGCCAACCGTCTATAGTTGCAGAGCCAGGACACCGGCATGTTCTTGGCTATAACTCGTCCATACAAGAGTCTATCACCAGAGTCTTGAAATCATCTGGGATATTCTCGGGTTGGCCGGGCACTTCCGCTAGGGGACCGCATCCAAACATGGAAGGATGCATGGGGATGTACATCCCCCAGCTCGTGTACACCACACCCTCGTCCTCATCCACGTGGGCGAGACTCTGAGTGCGGGTTCTGAATCCCAGAGGATACAGCGGAATGTCCATGACATCTATTCCCGTTGGACAAGGCGGGTTCGGTGGGCCCGGGGCTGAGGGTACTGGACCCGGATTCAGTAGAGGAGGCATCCGCGCAGCGTCAATCGTCCCCTGTGCCATCACAGAGGGGCGATCTTCCAATATAAAATTGGCAGTAGTTGTGTTGGACTCCTCCCGAAGGATTCGTCCAACAAAAATAAATTAAAGACACAGCTATAAGCTGCCAGAGGGTGTAAAATAACTGGAGCAAAACCAGTGACGTCTTACCGCCACGATTTCGCCCTAGTTATGAACAACATGGCGCCTGACCTCTCGTCTCGCGAGATCCCGCTATGGGCTATCCGGTGACCTAGTTCCGCGCGTTCCCGCCACTCCGGTGGCCTCACCTAGCGGACTAGAATCGAACTAAAATTCGGCTCGGTATACGAGACGCAGGTTGCTACCCGGGTGCTATCATCTGGAGCTTGGTGGCATATACATCGCTATAAAGCGAATGTACCGGTTAATCCGTCCACCGCTCACGGGATATGGCTACCCGAGTAACACGCGTTCGACACCCCCAGCCGCGATAAGTATGTTATTCGCCTATGGCGGACAACACACGGTAGCTCGTACTGAGTTAGGTAACAGCAGACCTCAGCCGAGGACTGGGTCTAACGCCTTGGGTTAGCATTTTATTCTTCCCGGCTCTACATACGGCCTTCTCCGGGTCGCGCCTAGCCACAGCAAGGCCCTTCCCATATGTAATGCCTTCAATTAGCGAGACATTTTTCCATTTCTTACGATTAGGCCGTTTCCTGGCCGTCATCTTCTTTTTAGAAGCTACCTTCGCCTCCGGGTGCTTCCTAGGCCGACCTCTAGGGCGTTTCTCGGGTACCGCTAGGCTTACTTAATGTTGGCCTAGGGGGTTGGTATCCGAACTCCCTCTTCGCCGCTTTGCGTCCCTTCCAGGGCCGAAGCTTTCCTACGTTCGTCTTCCACCTTCTACCAGTATGGCAGTCTTCCACCATCACCGTAGACTCGGAGATGATGCGCACAATCTTGAATGGACCCTCCCAAGGCATCACGAGCTTCAAGCGTTTGAGTGGCTTGTAATACCTTAGTACCTTGTCCCCTACATTAAAGCGTATTCTTTTTGCATTGGTGTCATACCCCACCTTTTGCCATTTAGCACTTTTCAGCAGTTCTTTACGAACGGCCTCGTATGCATGCTTGAATCTGTCCCGTAACGACTCCACAAACAACACAGTGCAGGGCGCCTCCGGGTCTATCCCAACCACTCTGTACACTAAGTCGGCGGGCATAATTATGTCCTCGCCGAATACCAAGAGGTTTGGAGTGCAATTAGTAGATGAATGGACAGTGTTGTTGTAGGCGTGTACTACAAACTCGCACTGTTCATCCCAATCGTCCTGGTGGGTATTAACCAGGGGTTTTAGTACTTGTATCAAAGTCCTATTGAACCTTTCCACCTGACCATCCGACTGTGGTTGGTACGGGTTGGTTCGGGTCTTACATATTGCTAAGTAATGGCACATTTCCTGCCATAACTCTGACTCAAACTCTCTTCCTTGGTCACTGTGCATCATGAGGGGCACACCCAAATGTAGCACCCAGCCTTTTACAAATGCTTCAGCACATGTAGCGGCTTTGTGGTTTGGAAGAGGAAACACCTGAGTATACTTTGTATAGTAGTCTGTGACGACCATCATACAGGTGTTCTCTCTAGGCGTCGTTTTAAATCCACTGATGATGTCGATTGCTACTCGAGCAAATCGAACACCAAACAATTCCTCGGACAAGGGTAACTTGCCTAGGCCGGGTCCTGGCTTGTTTTTACAACAATCCGGGCAAGTTGCGATCCAACAAAGTAGGTCACTTCTCATACTGGGCCAGTAGTATCGTCTTTGCAGACGCTCTATGGATCTTTTCTTTCCAAAATGGCCACTTGTTTGGTGGCCATGACAATAATACATGATATCCCTTCTCATAGAGGTGGGAATCACTATTTGTAATAGCTTACTGCCGGTGGAAGAGGTTTTCCACTTGCACAGTATACCATCTCGGATCTCCAGCTCGGTCCATTGAGCTATCAATCGCCTCGTCTCTCTGTCTTCCAGAGATAACATCGGCCTTACCGGCTTAATACCTTTCCGCAAGTATTCCATTATGCGCACAGTGGTGGGGTCTGACTGTTGGAACTTCTTGATGGTCTCCGGGGACCAATTGAGATAGCTACATACAGTCTCCTCCCAGCGGATACGGGGGGTGGTATACACCAACCCTGCGACCACAGCATTGTGGGCCCCGCAGTCTTCACAAGTGGCATTCTGGCACTTTCGGACAGGTCGCCTCGATAAGGCATCCGCATTAATATGCTTTGCACCCGGTCGGTGCTCGATCTGCTTATGCTCCAATCCGAACTCGGATAAATGAGCTAACCATCTCCCAATCATCCCTTCGGCGTCTTTAAAATTAAGAAGCCACCTTAGAGATGAATGGTGGGTCCGTAAAGTGAAGTCAGTTAACCAAAGGAAGTGCTTAAACTTCTTCGTATACACCACTACTGCAAGAAGTTCTCTTTTAGTGGTACATCTGTGGTCAAATTCCTCTGTTCTTCTCTTAGCTGCACATTCTCTGACAAGATCTCGGATCGGATCTTCTTATTGTCTGCTACAGTTCGGTTTCGATCCTCTTGGGCAGCTAGTGCCTCCTTCTTCAAAGTATCTTTCAATAGACGATACTTTTCACCTTTTTCTTTCTGAGACCTTTGGTACTCGGTGGTCTCCTTACGAATCTCGTCTTGTTCCGAGACCAACTTAGCTTCTGTCTCCGCCTTACTGAGTTGAAGTCTTTTTAACGTCTCCTCCATAGCATGCAATTCGGATTGCAATTTACTCACATCCCGAGCCTTAGCGACTCCCTCGGCTCTAGCCTTGTCAATCGCCCTTCGTCTATTGGCTTCTTCCCTTTCTAGGTCGGCCAATTTACTCTCCCTTTCCTTCTCATCCTTCTCTTTCAGCTCCAACCGATGGACTAGAGAAGACAAAGGATACTTGAGGTCTGATTCTTTTAGAATAGCCTCCTGTTCGACAGATCAAAGCTTTCCGATCCGTTCTTTTGTCTCGTCTTCTGTTGCTCTACCTGTTCTTTGGCTTTTAAATAGGCCGTGGTTGTCTTATACCCGGGGCCCATCCGGCGTCCATACCTTGACTTACGGCTGCCTCCCGGATTGAACAGATAAGCCTTCGTCTAAGGATAGCCCCAGAGAGTACATTTCCGCGCTTCTCGGCAAAGTCTCTCGGGTTCTATCTCTCTTAGTGCTAGTAGATCCTTTTGGATCTTCTCTATCCCTATCATCGTCGCTCTCATGATCCGACGATGTCATCAATGGGGCCACGCAAGTTGCCCCATCCACTTCAACCCTCGTAGGGATCTCTGTCCATTGGATTGGGCTTTGAGCCTTAGGGGTCTCCAAAATACCGGCAGCGCTAGCTGGGATCCTAGGTCCGAGCTGGCGCCTACTAGTCACTCAAGTCTAACCTGGCAGGTTTAACCAACCCGCTTAATATCCCTGTATCCGAAGCAACCTGTCTAGGTGTGCTTGGATACAGTTTAACGATCCCATCTCCAATTCTGGTGGGATCGTCTGTTAGACCCGGTGTCGAGAAGACTGTCTGGACACCTTCCGGGTTATACACATGCTGTTGACCCGGTTTCCAGTCTAACAGCAGGTGCTGGGATGTGTAGTCATCCTCTTCGAATCCCTCTAGCCCAGGGCTGGACGGATTCGCATTAGGTTGCCTGTGGCTTTCGGCCGTTTGGCCGCGCTCCACCCCCAAAACAACTGGTCACGGCACCAGTGTAACAGTTCGTATCCACTTGTATGTTGGGTGGCTCTTTGGCTCACTTATCACTAGAGATACCAACACAACACGAGTAGTTCGGGTTGGGCAAAGCCCCAGACTCCCTACCGCTCGGGTAGGCCTTTATTCAGGATGTCAGAACATACGTCTGGGCTGGACCATGTCCAGTCCCCTTCTGCAGATCATCCGGCTTCTTAGTAGAAGCTGGACACGAGGCATGGTGCTGCCCCCTCTTGTACCAAACGGATATCGCGAAGCGACACCTGGTTGGCATAGAAGGAACGAGTACCACACGAGCACATCTCTCGGATGAAGCGCACTAATATATATACAACGATGCCGGCCCCTACAGGGGATTTATTTTATTTCAATTTTTCTGAAGTCTTTCAGAAGTATTCCCCCACCCCATTTATTTATGCTCAATGGTACATATATCGCCTTTTGCAGAGAGACCATGTACCTCATGTGGTAGAAGAGCAGTGCACTGCTTCATAAGGGAAAACAAAACAGGAATGACTTATACAAATTCCAAATGTTTCAATATGGGGGTCTACCATACCATGGACCATAATGCAGGGCAAATTGTCATTCATTTATGGATATTTTTTACATTGATATACCTATACAAGGGATCTTTATAATAAGGTTGGTACAACTATCATATTATCATGATTGTAATTTATATTAGACCTACTCGTATATCTATTCAGATCACCCAGCCAATCACATCACAGTATCTCCTGCCCCCTAGTGAGACATATTGGAAGCTTGAAATAATGTTGAACCAACGTTTATTGAACCACTTGAGTCAACATTGTTTTGAGTTCACATTCTGAACATTGATCAATGTTGATCAAGGGTAATCCTGAAAAATGTTATTTACTGAACATTTTTTTCAATGTTAAACCAACATCGATGAAAAAACATTTTCTTAAAAACCTCTAACTAACATTTTAACAATGTTTTTCAACAAATGTAGGTCAACTCAACCATCAGTGAATGGTGGACAATGTTCAATTAACGTTTCTTGTTACCTGGGTATGGAGGCCTATCTTAGACTGTTCCATTGTTATTTGTGACAAATTCTGCAGAATACCTAACGCCAGGACAACCATAAATATCCGGATGTAATCAGTGATATCACACATGTCTGATGTTGTCAGGCCTAATCAGCTGTGTAACTGACCAGGTGAGGTTCAACCACAGACATCTTATTGAGAATGAGTTGGTTGATTGGTTTGAGGCATTTCGAGTCAGTTTTATTTAGAAATGCCCGACATTGTCATTTCTGACATTCTAACTATTTGCAGGATAGAAATACAGAATCAGGACTTTCATTCAGCACAAGACACTGTCAGATATCTCACAAATACTCATTTAGGCCCTACCTGGTTCCTGTAAAATAAAGCTGACAATGAAAGGGAAGTGTAAACTGTTGGCCTGCCTGGTGTAGTCACTCCTGTGTAAATCAGAGGTTATTGATGTTTGTATCATCTACAATGTTCCTAGCTAACAAAGCTTCATGTACCAATATCAGCTGCTTATCATACTGGGTATATATTAGAAGTCCAGGGGCTTCAATTGCATCAGGGACCCATTCTCCACTTCACCCCATTCAAGTGATTACCCATAAACAAAATACCCACCAAAACAAATACCCAGAAAAGCCCCCCCCCCCCCCGGCTATGGGAATACCCCAAAATGAACTGCCCCCTACATGAATGATCCAAAATGAGGTGCCCCGCTCCTCATAAATACCTAAAAAGTGACCCCCTATGCAAATGCCTTCCCCCCGGTCATAAATAATTGCTTTTGTTATTTCTAGACCAAATTATACATGAAATCAAAACCTGCCCATTTTTTAAATGGGCACTTCCAATAAAATCAAAAATTTAATCTCAGGTATTTTATCATCAGTATGTTTCAGTAGCTCAAGAGATTTACAGAGGAGGTGGGTTCACAGGTTACATCTTAATATAGATTAGAAGTAAATACTTCCTGAAAAACTTAAATCAGTCTTTAATTGCCTAAGGTGTGAGGATCTCTTTACCATTGGTCTCTGAGTGTCAGGTCAATACTAGAGGTATGACACAAAAACATTAAAACATTAACACTCAATGTGAGGTCCCTTCAGGTTGGGTAGTACAAGCACGTTTTCTGGAATCTTTGAAAAAAGGCATTTCACACACATACACACTGCTCTGTTTCAGATCCCCAATTCCATTGCCCAATACCCCCATAATTGCCCTGTCAGCCTCAGTCTTTGGAATCACACTAGGTAAAGCCGCTTAAGCATTGACTGACCACCCACTGAGGATAGACCTGTGTAACTGTGTACATACTCTTGCAATTAGTCTATTACATGCAGGGGTACTTTTTCTGACCAATTATCTTAAAAGGTGTGCATAAAACATGATGATAGAAATAGAATTAAAGTAGTGAAATTAAAGCTTCAAACCAATGAATACAAGTGTAATATACTATACAGCAGTGAAATCTAGATTTGGCATACCACCCACCACCTAAGCTGCATACTACACTCTGAGGGGGTGGGCTGTTGCATTATTGTCTCAGTGCCATATGGTTTTGTTCTCAAACTATCCTTAAATCATCCTTCAGCTGATTTTCTTGGGTGTTAGTAAAAACACACAAGGTGATATTTGTGTCATGTTTGTATTCCCCCTGACGCACTTAAAAATATACAGAAGACAGCAGGGAAATGTTTGAATAGCCATTACAATTTATACACAATGTTCTAATAAAGGCTACCACTCCTTTCTGCAGTATATGTTTCTGGTTTGAAATAATGAGGTAAATGAGTGTTTACGATTAAGAATTCTTTATTTCCTTCAGGAGTGAATGAATGTAAAATGGGTGTGACCAGGACTTGGTTATTTCAAATAACAGAACTGATATACTCAATGTTTTCATGATGGCGCGCATTGTAAAAAGACTCCTTTCCATAGATACTGTACGGGTGGTTAGGTCTGTGCTATTGTCTCCTCTCTGTATGAGTATGTGTGGCTTGCCTCTCTGGACTTAATTATCATTATGTCACTTGTGTCTTTCTAGCTTAAGCACGTCTTGAGATGGTAGCACAGAGATTGGCTCCTATACCAGTTGTACAGACCAACTGTCATTGCAGTAAACATTGCCCAAGAGAAAATGTACAAAAAACCTAGGACAATTATGATACAGTAAAACTTGGTCACAACTAGCCCCTTGTTACAAACCTAAAAAGTTCATTAAAACCAAATTTTATTATAACCAAGTTCAGCATCATTGGGGGGGGGGGGAACTTCACTACTGATAAACATACTTCAATCTTCAGTGAATAACAAAGACACACACAAATGGTGAATTGCACTGAGATGGGGACAAACCCATCTTTCACCATGGGAAGGGGGTAAATGTGACTAAAGATTGAACGTTTTGGATATTTTTCATTTCAATTAGGTGGGTAAGGTCAGGATCTTGCTTGGAAACTATGGTTTTGCCCATGTATCATTAATATTTAAAGCAGCAGACTACAAAATATAAGCTTTTTATGGGGTATTTTGAACGTTTTTTCATAGTGCTCCCACTGGTATGGGGCAAAGTAAAGAGAAAATGCATTGGAAATGTATAAACTTTTTATGTTTCAACTAGCCCCCAATATTTAGCATTATATATAGTCAATTCAAGAACTATTCCCCTTATCTGCCTGGAGTTATTGCTAAAAACCCTGTGGTGTAGGTAAAGTGGAACCATACGTGCCTCATTCTTTAATACATGATAGTGGGGAGAAATAAATCATATTTATCAAATGCAAAAATATAATTAGAAAGCCTTAGGTGTCAACTATCAGTCATTAGGTAAAGAATTTTAGATTCATTAACATTATACCTCAGTATTGCCATATTTGAAATTGCAATGTGATTTGGTGTAGTTTTAGAGGAACCATACGTGCCACATAAAGTGATTCCTCCAGTGCATAGTTATGGGATTTCCTAGAGATGCATTGTCATAAAGATTAACCACTTATGCACCTATCTACATGTAAATATTACAGTCTCATTATACAACTCAATGGAAATCTATGGCAGTTTTTCCATGTCAGGAACCGTACGTGCCACATGGAACCATATGTGCCACAATATGCATTATGCCTGAAATATCATGAATTAAGAAGTTTTGTTGTTATGACAGATTACTATTATAAAAGGGCAATGCCCAGCATCATGTAAAAATGATATCATGTCAATGTGTTCACTTGATGGTGGAAAAATTAACTCCCCAAAAATGAGCCTATTTGGACCAGAATCCCATAGGAACTAATGCTAAATAATGAAATTCACTCTAAAATTGGCAATTTTTGATATTAGTGTTCCCAATTTTCAGGGTAGGTGCCTCAGTGCGCCAGTATTTTAGACAAAAAATTTCAAAACAATCCAAGCAGTTTGATTTTTACCGCTTAGTGATCCCTGTGTGACCCCAACTCAGTGCAATTGACCAAATACCTGGTTACCATATTATTTCATTGGATGAATTCTTTAGACGCGACACAATTGCAGGAAATAGTGTGTTATTTCCCTGTGACTTCACCTTCTATTTCCTATTGTTCAGATGATGATAATATTTTGAATTGAAGTTTGGTTGAATAGTGAGAAGCTAGAGCACACTTTTCGTGAATATTTCATTAAGGATATCAACTGCTGTGATGCCATCAATGATCTGTAAAAGTTGGCAAGGAATCGGCCATCAACGGCCGTTTTTGGGGAACTAGTTACGGCCGTTTTTTTTAAACACATCCTCCAATCCTCTCCTGCATTTCCTGCCGCTCACACTAGTTCAAAGTGACGTTACCAACTCTCCCCACCCCATCCTTCCTCTTTGGCCGCTCTCACTAGCTCCAGGTGACGTCAACAACTCTCCCCACCCCCTCATTTGTATTTGGCCGCTCTCACTAGCTCCAGGTGACGTTAACAACTCCCCCAATGCCCCCTTTTGTCTTCTGCCGCTCACACTAGCTCTGGGGTCCATCACAACATCCCCAAATGGATCTAAATTACCAATCATATACATATTTTATTTTTTCCATACTTGCTGATCGAAATCACTTCGATATAAACAGGTTTATGACATATGTTATTCGTTCTAAACAAGTTTGTTTACTATACAAAATGTATAGGCGACGTTTGTGATAAGGCATTTTTGTTTGTTATAACCAAATTTCGTAAGGAAGTTTGTTATAAGCAAGTTTCACTGTAATGATAAACTTATTAGTCACCATCGGCTACAGTGCTGTGTTATGTCTTTCTTTGAACATTGCCTTTCAGTGTGCAATAATAGTGTGTGGAGTGAATAGTATTCTGTGGAAAATGGTGAGAAAATGATTTTCCGCATCTCTTTCACCCACTGCCTATACATCCAATCAAAACCTGCCCATTTTCAAATGGACACTCCCACAACATTCAATGGTGGAATATCCGGAAATCCTTTTTTTCAATCCAAGGTATCTTTACATCACAGGATTATGTTTTAGTAGCACAGTAGATTTACAGAGGGGTGGATCATGATCTGGCTGACAGGTTGCACCTTAATATGGATTAGAAAAGAATACTTCCTGAACAGTTACGATGGTGGAGTAAAAGCTATAGTTCCAGAGCTAATTCCTGCTTTGGATGAGGATTACTGCAGAGAGAGTTGGACCTTAAGCCTTAAACAGGTCTTCCATTATAGCCAATTTGGGTGCCGATTTTGCATCAGCTCGCATCGGGAGGCATTGTGTACCATCGGCTACAAATCGGTCATGAATCGGGTATAGTGGAAGACCTCTACATTTTTTCATCTGGAACCATCGGGCACCATCGGACATGAAAAAATCGGTAATGATGGTGACCGATGCAAATATTTAGCATGCTAGATATCATCAGATTCAATTAAAGTCACAAATGATGACATATGAAGTCAGACAAGTGGAAGAGCTCTAAAATACCCAGAAAAAGCAATCCACTTTTTATCCCCTCCACATTGGGTAGCATCGTACATAAGCGAAAATTCGAGCAGCTTTTTACAAGAATTTGGCACCAAAATCCAAAATCGGGCCGATTTTTTATCGGCTGTAGTGGAAGACCCACTGTAGGGCTGCATCTGGAGGGGGATAGTTGGGGTGGATATATATTGTTTGTAGAAAGATGCTTGGATACTTGGCAGAAAGGAAGATACTGTCAATTTAGGGTTTTACCTTGCCCTGTTCAAATCAAAAGATCAGAGACTTCGTGACAAGACGTAAGCCGTAGTTCACAAAATGACCACTAGTTTCCTCAACTGACAAATCATATATTTATGTATAAGTTAACTAGGGGGCGTAGGTAGTACCGGCAATTACTGCCGGTAGAGATAATATCAATATGGCAATATTAGTTAAATACTGGTATAATAGCTTTATAATATATTCCTTCCGATTGCTATGGTTACCACGAGATTTACAATAGCTATGATAATAATAATTGAACAGAGACATGTGTTTGGTGGAATTGATCTGAATATACAAACTGGTTTTATTCAAAGCAACATCAGTCAATAAAAAGTGAACCCTAGGTTACAGTCAGCACCTAGACTAAAATCTTAAAACTAACAATAAATGGAAGAATTAAAATAAAATAAAAATTTTGTGCCAACCCCCAGCATAGGGGTGTTGTGCACTGTATGAGTTCTTGAGCCCGACTGGCGAGTTACTTGAAAACGCGCTGTTATATAGTGCAGGGTATCTTTGTCATGGTTACCAATGAAGCATTGTATTGTTGCGTGCAACAAGTAGTCCTGGACGGGCGCATCACTAGCCACTGTTAATTATATGCTTATACACGAGTGTATATAGTCCCACAATGATGTATTATCCTGGACATTAACTGACAAACTCTGTATTCATAAGAGCCTGGACAGCAGTTGACAAGTTGTGTATCTAAATCGACAGCATGCTGTGCAAAAACTTTAACTAAAATAATTATGTCATTGAGTCGAGTCAATGGCATAATTATATGTAAGGGCACTGGACCCCGATTCTGCTACAATAGAACATAGAGGAAAATTACACACTTGCACGGGCAGTCACTATATTTGCAGATGGTGTGAAGTTTGGCTATCCCAGGCACATTAGAATAAAGTGTAATGCTGTGTATGTGTTTTGTGTAGTCTACCTAGTTTAGTATCGTGCACAGGTATTTAACATGAGTTGGGCATGGCATTGCAGTCCTGACAGGCACTTATAGTCAGTGTTCACATAGTTGGCAGATAATCATTGCAACTTTTGAGAGTTAACATGATTTTTAAGGTTTTTGTGTATATCCCAATATTGAATGTTATTTGGACACATGATATATTAATTCTAAAACAAATATTTATTCAATTTCAATGTTAAATCTGAGTAAATGTTCTGTAACAGAAGATGGCCAACTTGGTTGATACATACTATGGGTAGGGTAACGTTCACAGGTCATTGCTGTCATTATACAAAAAAAAAGGTGCGAGACTGACCATTAACCCCGTAATGATCACCTTAACCCTTTAAGGGCCAAAAGTGCATAATGCCCATTTGTTGTCTGTATATAACTCATGCAGCAATGACATAGGACAAAGACAATGACATAAAACATAGATGTCAATGACAACATAGGCCAATGGCCTAAACCTAACCTTCATTCAGTGTTTAGTGTGACATTTACACAGTGTGAGTTACCTATAATTCAGTGTGGCAGTTGCATAGTATAGGTGACAGTTGAAATTGTTTTTTTTTTTCGTGACAGCTCCAATAGTTCAGAGTAACAGCTTCAGTGTGGCACTTACATGAGAACTTATACGTCAATATGACAGTTCCATAATCAAATAACCATCCTCTACAGCTCCAAATCCGGTTAGACATTGGTATAAGATTTAGGCCATGGGATCTTCCCTCCATCCTGTAGATTAGTCTTCTTTCCCCAATCAGAATGCTTGATATGGAGAATAATGGGTGCGTGGTGCCGAACCTTTGCCTCCTGTTGCCACCCCTATACAGATGAAGCAGAGATGTGTTATGTAGTTCAATTGGATTTTCACATTACATGGATTATAGGCCATACCATGAAATATGCCATGTGACTCTCAATTTGAGGGAGTGCTGTCCACCTTATTTTTTTGATAGCTAAGTATCAGGCAATCAGAAAATATGTGATTGACATGCACAATGAGTAGATTAAGGTAAGGGAAAACCCCCAATTTCAGGAATTTCATAGAAAAAGATAGAATCTTGATATTATATGCAGTAGGATATTGTTGGTTCAAATTGGGATATCAATCTATTTCATACTTCTCCATTAGGGCAATCCAAACAGCTTGTTAGATTTGGGTTTCCTCAATTGCAAGGTCATTTAGTTCACTGCCAAACACTAAAAAGTTAGTTTTATGTGAAATTGGTTACTTTCCAATTGCCATAATTCCCTTGGGTATACTCAGATATGCTTGTCTGTACATCCACATATATAGCCCAAGATAAGGAAAATATATGGTGAACTTCCAAATGGTATGTCTAACGGTCAGGGCACCACACATTTCATTGTGATGCTGTGAAAGCAGTGTGCATAGAACATACACACATTTGCCTATAGTATCATCAACAATTATTTTTTTCATCCACTCCAAAGTGCTAGAATGAAGGATTCCATAAGGGAAACCAAAACGAACATTTGCATTTGACCTTACTAAAAGTAATTGACTTTTACTGAGATAAAGTCGTCAAATCAACACTCAAACTAAAACTCAAATCAGAGATGTATGGCTGCAAAGTAGTGTCTGATGTCCTGGTCAGTGTCTTTCATTGATGTGACACCATGTAGCATGTTAGTATCCATATCATATTTTAATACTGTAACCTTATGATAAAGGTAGCCATTACTGAAATTCACTATTTGTACTATATCTTCACAGTGGTTGAGGGTAGACAATCATTTGAATTGTCTATACCCACATTTTCATGGTATAGCATCATGCTGAAGGCATCACATGTCTTCTTAAATTCAGCATTCTCCTAATTTGACCAATAGCATTGGTCTTGGAAAGAATAATATAATTTTCCAATATATTTCAATATCATGGTTTTTAACTTTGCTATCACAGTTAATAACTCCAATATCAAAGTATATAACTTTGATATCAGAGTAAAAACATTTCCTCCAAGTTTTATGGTCAACTAGTCTTTGACCCTGATACTGGAGTTTACATAACATGTGGAATAATGAGTGGATGTCAAATCCCACAACTGTGATATCAGTGACAAAAACTGTGATATCAAATGAAGAAACTGCGGTATCAGGGGGGTGAACATAAGCTGGTTTTATTTTGTGGTATTAGACCAAAATCGGTTTCTAACATTTGCTCATGGTCTTCCCGAAGCCCCGGGCCCCCAGTTTTTTAAGGCAGCTGAGGAGCTAGAAGTTACCTAGAAGTCACCAGCAATGTAAAGATAGTACTTAGGGCTACAGCTAGGAAGCGGTATGATGCAACAGATAAGTGTATATTGGTGTAGTATAACTGTGTGCATGTGGTTCTTCTGGTTGCCAAAAGGGGTCCCCTGGTTGATCAACCCGCTTCTACTTTAATATGCTATGTAGCCTGTGATTATTTCCGTTTTCATAAGTGATCATTTTTTAACAACAGGGGGGTGGTGGGTTTGCGCATGGGCGCGCAAAACACATTTTGACCCCCCTCTCTCAAAGGGGTAACAATTTTTTTTACTCTTAAGGGGCAAAAATCATATGTGAACGTGCCCTTTTAACCTATAGTAATGCGCAGGGTTTTCCACTGAAAACAGGTGAAATTATTTTGACCCCCCCATCAGAGGGGTTTGAAAAATCTGACCCCCTGGTCAAGGGGTTGAAAAATTGCTCACCCCCCCTCAAACTCACCAGCCCACCCCCCCCCCCCACTCCGTTGTTAAACAATGATCACTCCCTTAGAATGTGCAATTCAAATGTCTATAGTGATTTATATGTACTGTTATTTGAAGACAAAGTTCATTAATGGTTGTGTGGAAACAAACTCCTATTACATATAATGTAGAATAAACTGGACTCAGGCCAACACAGGGGGTGGTTAGTGTGTGTGTATAGAATCAATCAAGTAATCAATCAAACTATAATATCAGTGGGTAATAAATGATGGTAATAAATGATATATCAATATTACCGAAAATGGATAACAGGCAATTTTCACAAGAATTGTGCAAACTGCGATGCACGCATGAAAGTTGTATGGTAAGTCATTAACCTTGATTCCACTGAAGCCGATATTTAGTCGGGCCGACAGAGGCCCGATTAGGGTCAAAAAGTGTCGTCGGGTTGTTGTCGGTCCGACAAAATTGTCTGGCCGATCACTGGCCGACAGCCGAGAATACCACTGTCGGGTTACTCAGACCTGGCTGATTTCAGTTCTTCCACCAAGCTCTCACTCTGTCGGATACTGTGTCAGACAGTCGTCCCCGATGTCTCAGCGAGCAGTTCCACCGGTCACGTGATCGCCGATGACCTAGTTTCTCACTATGGAGGCCGAGGAGGTGGTTCTGCTCGTGCAGGCGACAGTAGGTATTTTGGCGCTAGATCAGGAGGAAATAGAGATAATAGAGGGGACAAGAAGGAGGCACAGGTATCATGCCGCCCCATACCTGAAAGACAGGACTGACAAGACGCAGAGGAACACTTTCACCAAGCTCCACCGAGACCTGATATCTGTAAGCATTAACATGGGGGGGGGTGGGGGGGTACCTGACGTGTTTATGTAGGTCAGCTGGCAAATGTAGCTCATGTATAATGTATCTTGTCTGATTTCCCCTCCCCCCCTCCTATATATGCATAACTTCACCGAAATTGTTCTTTGCTTCAGATGGGAGAGGATGCTGAGTTCAAACACACGCTGAGAATGGGGCCTGACTTATACCATGAACTGCTGCAAAAAGTGACCCCGCTTATATATCGTCGAGACACCAACTTTCGCCCGGCTATAAAACCAGATGAGAGGTTGGACATAACCCTATGATACCTTGCTCTAGGTAAATTATGAATGTCATTTTTCAAGGAGCTACAACTTAACAAAGAAATTTCCCAATGGTTCTTCTTAAAAGAGAGAATAATTTATTTTTTTTCAGTCTATATTGATATTTGTATTTCTTTTTCACAGGGGACAGCAGCCAGACTCTCCACCATGGTCATCTAGTTGGGTCGTCCACGATTTTTCCCATCATCCGCGACACCTGTGTAGCACTGACCGCCGTCTTGAGAGACGATTATTTAAAGGTACATTTTTTTTTAATTGTTCAATAACTTTTTTATATATTATATATATATACAATATATGGTCGAAAATCATAGAAAGTTGGCAGATGGGGCCTCCAGTGGAGTTTTGGGGCCTGAGATTAAACCCTCGAGTATCTGAAAGATATTTTTTGTGGATAATGTATAGGTGTTGGGGTAACTACCCACGGAATATTTTCAGTTAAATATGAAATCCGTTGCTGTGGCAACACCCTGAACATCTATACTGTGGAAGACCCTGGAAAGTTGTCTTGCCGAATGACATTAGGGGGGTATTTTCCCTTAAGCCATGCAAAATTAGTTCTTTATGTATTTGGTCAACTTTTATGTTAACTTTTGTTGACTACTGGGTCTAAGGATAGGATTCAGAGAGCTGCAGCTAAAGGATTTGGACTTTTGTCCTACACTTGAATCCTTTTTCTTCAGGGCTGAAATGGCATTTTCACTGAATTCCTTGAAATTCCTGGTTCAGGAAATTTCAAAACTTGCTGGTATACATAAAAGTGACACAGTCTTAGGTAGTTACTTTTAATCATGTGGAAGACAATGCCCATCATGTGTACTTTCAGGTGGTATATAGTTTTAATGGGCCAAAAATATGTGAACAACTCACAATCGAGGTCCTCAGCATGGCATGTAACTCAAATGTCATTCGGGAAGACAGATTCCCAGAATTGTGACAAAAGTTTATCACAAAAACGTTCATTCTAGGATAGGAAGATCACATCTGACATAAACACTGATACAATTTCCATAATCTACAGGTCAAAATGGTCCAGACCAGAGATTTCCATGGAAGTATGATGATAATTTCTCTAGGAAACCAAGCCCTCACCATGGCTGTACCTCAAATGTCATTCGGAAAGACAGATCCACAGATTCGCGATAAAGGTTTATCACAAGAACGTTCATTCTATGATAAGAAGAATGCATTCTATGATAAGAAGAACGCATCTGACATAAATGCTAATACAATTAATATAATCTACAGGTCAGAATGGTCCAGACTAGAGATTTTCATGGAGGTATGATGATAATATCTTTAGGAAATGAACCACTCAACATAGCATGTAACTAAAATGTCATTCAGCAAGACATGTCATTCGGCAAGACATTTTTTAGACTTTTCCCCCTGCTTTTCCAAACCATGAGGGATAATTTATCTGTTATGGCACTTAGATATATGTGGGGGGTAAATAACTGACATAGTTAAAATAGTTAAATATGTAAACCCCAGCCAGGATGAGAAGGAATGTGCTATTTCGGGAAGACACCAAAAGAAGGGCTGTCTGGCTGAAAAAATACTCATGGCCTGCTCACAACCAAGATAATGGAGCAATTCCAATTATTTTTCCAGATTACTTTAGCATGGGACTAACTCTAAATGTTAGCACAGAAAATTAACCCATATACATTATAGATATTTTAGGAGAGGGTCATATGCCCTAAAATTTTCGCCCAGACAAACTGCTTTACAAAAAGTTAATTTCTCAAAAAATATAGACCAACTGCCCCTAGCAAGGCAATCTTAGGTCCAAAATTTCGGTTTCCCTTCAGATTTAAGTGGTCATAAATGAAAGGACCTATTCCTATTGTCAAATTTTTAAAAAATTATGAAAAATGACGGATTTATTGATTTTTCCCTACAAAATTGGTCATTTTGGGCCTATTTTAACCCCCTGGTGCCCAAAATATGCATATTGGACCATCAAAACCCATATGTAACATGAAGATCTCAATGAGTCCTACATTTTGAGCCGAAAGAATTAGGGGGGAAACTAAAATCCTAAGTGTAGGAGCTGGAATACATCCAAATTTGTCATATGCAAACCTTCTATGATTTGTGACCATATATATGAGGCATGATTTTCTGAGGCCGATTTCTCCAGAAAAAATATTAAATAAAAAATATATGACTGAGGTCATTTTCTTCACACACGTAGGAATTAATATACAATTTCAACACATGTTCATCCCCGATGAGTTGTACATGACCTTTTTTTTTTTATTTATTGTTCTGTAGTTACCTAGCACCACAGAGGAGTGGTTGGCCGTTGCAGAGCAGTATGCTAACGACTGGCAGCTTCCACACTGCATCGGGGCAGTGGACGGCAAACACATCAAGATCAGGAAGCCAAAGAAAAGTGGAGCCACTTTCTTCAATTACAAGATATTCTAGTGTTGTTCTGATGGCGGTGGTAGATGCCCGATACAGATTTCTGTACGTGGATGTAGGATCGGAGGGAAAGGCAGGGGACTCCCGTATATGGAAAGAAGGACCTATGTACAGGGACATGGCAGATCCTGAAAACCCACTGCAGATTCCTCCTGCTTCAGGTATCAAAGGTATGAGAGACCTTCTGCCCTACTACATTGTCGGAGATGATGCCTTTGGCCTGGCCTCAAATCTCATGAAGCCCTTTGCAGTCAAGGATCTGGGGGCTAAGGAAGTGGCATACAACTACCGGATGTCTAGGGGGAGGAGGTGTGTGGAGAACTCGTTCGGGATATGGGTGACTCGATTTAGGCTGTTCCTCCGACAGCAGGACATGGAGCCCAAGGGGGTGAAGAAATTAGTCATGGCATCCCTAGCTCTTCACAACTTCCTCAGGACAAGGTCACCGTCGGACTACATACCCCATGGGGCTGTGGACTACGAAGACAAGGACCATGAGCTTCACCCTGGAGAGTGGAGGGAGGACGGGGAGCAGGAAGGCCTGGACAGATCTGGAGCTGCTAGGAATATGCCACAGGATGCCAAAACCATGAGGCAGAATCTATGCCAGTGGTTTTCATCACGACACGGTCGGGTCCCGTGGAAGGACAAATACCTCAGAAGCCGTGGTTATGGGTACCTCTTCGACCGTGAGGCAGCAGGTGTTCCTGTCCAAGACATTATCCCCGACGAAGACAGTGAGTGAGGTACCCGACGTCTTGGACGACAGGCGGACATGGTTTTAATAACATGTTTTCCATGTCTAAAATTGCTTGTCTCTATCTACTCAGGAATAGAAAGCAGAGATGTCAGTTCAAATATTTTTTATTCAAGACTTCAAAACAACAAGAACTTATATTTTCTTGGTATCTATATATGATTACGACATGTCAGATAACTTATAAATGTACATTGTATCTGATAAGGCACGATTTTACCATGATACCTGAGAAGTGATGCATCGGATGAGGCAAGTTTTTTACCTTGAGTATACATACCTATCTTTATATGAAAGTAAATATAAAAACACCTGATATGTGTCATGTCAGCATGTAGATATATCCTGGAGTACTTGACAGTATTGAGATCTTTACATGTCCATTTTGATATATGAAATCATGTTACGACAATTGTCTCTGCTGCTATGGCAACACGACAGATGAACGATCTCTTGCAAATAAAATATCTTAACTTTCTTGTTTAAAAAAAATAAATTTATTTCTTCTTTTATCCAACCAGAAAGTTTTTATCATATGAAGACAGACTAGAAAACACAAATAAATAATTATCGGCCGCGTCTCCGACAGTTTTATGATCAGAACAATCTCTAGCACTAGGTGCCCTTACTGTCCGTCCCATTCCCCGTTTACAGCCTGCACGGCTGTCAGATAAACATGGACCTTAAATTTGTCCTTGACCTTTTGGGTCATGCGTGCCATCTCCACCTCTAACATCTTGCACCACTGTGAGTCAGGAGAAACCTCCTTCTCAGGGGGGGAGGATGGGCCTGAGCCTGGGTTCTGTTGCCCACTAAGGTCACAAGATCGTTCAACGATTCCCCGTATGACTCATAAAACTTTTCTCTAGACTGGAGCATCTCTGAGACTGTCTTCTGTTTCTTATCTCCAGCTTTAAGGTGTTGTGGCTCTCTCTTCTCCAGGTATTCTGCCTTGGCACCTTCAGTAACCACATTTTTCTTTGGAATATTGTAGTTAATAGTCTTACGTTTTTCACCACTGGTAGAAGGAACAGCACCTTTCTTAGAAGTTTTACCAGACCCCTTGCCCTTATCAACAGTTGTCGGAGCAGCTGCATCTGATTTTGCAGACCCACCTGCAGAAGTGTTCTTTCTGTGGGGAGAAAATCTTGTCCTAGTGGCGATGGAATCATCTAGGGTCTCATCTCCAGACTCTGCTTCAGGATTGTAGTCCACGTCCTTGATGTCGTCTTCCTTGTCGTCGTTCACCTCGATGACCATCTCATCGGCCTCCTCGGATGGTTCCTCCAGGGGTTTGGGCCGTACGACCTACTGCAGTGAAATAAATGGTTGAGTATATTTAATAAAACAGAAAGAAATTTTCAGCCAGGTGTATTTTTTAATATTACGTAAAATTAGGAGCAGAATCGGTCAACTTAAAATTATAGTTACATACAAATCGGGATGGAATCTGGGTCAACTTTGACAGACAGAAATATTTAATGATTACCTTTTTCTGTGGATAATTGGTGTCACTCTCCAATTTCTTACACCATGGATCTAAGAACCCACACAGCCGTTTTATGAGGGCTTTCATGTAGGGGAGCTTCCCTTCTTCAGCAGATGACCCAGATTTAATTTTTCCAGACACGATTTTCTGGTAGTCCGATCTCAAAGACGTCATTCGCATGTTTATGAAGTAAGCTGAAAAAAAGGGTTTATTTTAAGATAAGTAACAAAAGATAAAAAGACTGTAAAAAAAAAAAACCATTCATAACAGTCTGTTACTAAAAACATGATACGATAGAATAAATATTTTAACTTCTATATATACTCAGGTAGCAAAGACAACAGAAGTAAATAATGAAATTATTTTTACCTGGAATGTTGAGTTCATCCGAGATCTTAGCTAGGGCAGTCCACTTTGCAGTGGGGTCCTTATACAAGGAGTGACTCTTGTCATAAAGGTGGGTGCACTGCTGCCACAGCTCACACAATCGTTCCAGAACTTCTGGATCCTTGAAGTACTGCCTCCCGCTGCCAGCTCCTCCGGAAGGTTTCTTCTTTAGTTCACCTATAGTTTTTTTAGGGGTGACTACAGCCTGACTGTCGGGGATGTATGCTTCTTCACCCTCCTCACCATCGTCTCCCTGACCTTGACCTTCATCTTCACTGTCGTCTTGGACCTGCTCGCTCCTACCAGAAAGGGTGTATGGAGGGGATTTAAAACAGGCCTTCTTTGCAGGAGGTCCTGATGAACAGGAACTGTCTTGGGTTTTTTCTTGTACGACCTTTTTCAGCTTCTTTGGAGGAGGTGGCGTCGGAGAATGAGGAGAAGGTGGAGGGCTGACTGTCCCCTCCCCCTTTTCCATGTCGGGCAGCAGGTTACGCTTGGTACCCTTCTTGTTAAGGAGACGAGGCAGAGGACCTGAAGTACGGGCACAGGTGGACTCCTCCAAATTGTCACGAGACACAGGAGTGGAAGATAAAGGTTCCTGTACACTTAGGTCTAGTGCAGCGTCCTCTGTAATGTCAATTTCATCTGAATCATCGTCCACGACAGGCAGGTTTTTGGTAGCAGTACCGGTATTTTTTAGACATGGCCGTGCGAGCTTCTCCCAACTCATCTTGTGTCAACTCGGGCAATCGGGCCTTACCTCTTGCAGTGAAACGTTTCGCAGGAGCCTTGGTTTCTTCCTGCGTCTCTATGACTACGTCTGAACTGTCTTTTTTACTTCTAGGGGGTTTAAAACCCTTGTTTCCTCCCCTTCCCCGACGCCTAGAACCTGCTCTACCCGACATCTTGTTTGTTTACGACCAAAGCGAAGGTCACATGACTTGCACGTGACAAGCAGCCCTACAGCGGTACCCCAAGTGAGAGAAAAGCGAACTATTTCTCTCGGCCCGACAGCGAAGTAACCTGACAGGTACCCGATTTTTTCTAATCAGTTAGAAAAAATTCTTGCCTGACAGAAGCCCGACAGTGCCCGATAGCTGGCCGATAGTTCCCGATGCTGCCCGATGCGTCCCCGATGCAACCCCATGACAAAATCGGACAACTATCGGCTTCAGTGGAATCCATGCTATAAGGTTGGTCCGTATGCCCATTGCAAATAGAAATTCCAATGTTATTTGTTATCATGCAACCATTTTCTTCTAGCAACCCTATATAAAAAAACTATGTAAATAATAAGCATACAAAATGACGTTTAGAAAAAATGTTAACATGACAATAATATTTGTGGCCAGGTGAGGGAAAACATGCCTCCTGGGGGAAAAATGGCTTTTTAAGGTTTAAGTTAGGGCTTTAAAATGAGATATCTTGAGCTAAAATATCCCCAGTAGTTTTGCTGTAATTGCTTGACAAACAAAGGTTGGTGTGTACAACTGAAAATGGGAAATGAGCTCTAAATATATCCTATATCCTATCATAAACACTAATAATGTCAAAAATATAGTTTTGTGGAAAAATAACCAAAGGAATGTGATGTTTTTGTCATAAAATTTGTTCTAGGGGGAAGTTTTGAGCTCTGTTTTCTGTTCTGAGTTCTTGAAGGAATTTCAAAAAACGTTTGTGGCAGAAATTCCCTATTGGAATAGGGGAGTGGTTCCCATGGCAACCAGAAATTGCCTTATCTACCAATTTTCTATGTTTCCATGGCAACCAACGTTCCATAAATGGAATATTTTCAGTGGAGATGGAATGATTTTAAGCATACCACTGGATTCCTTATAAAAAATTGGCCTAAAGCTTTTTTTTTAGCATATCTGTCAGTGTTTTACCCATATACTGCCCCCTGGTGGCCAAAACCAGTGCTAAAAATCCACCCCCGGAGGCGCCTTCTCCCTGTTGGGCCACCCTCTAAGTCTCCCTCAAGAAAACACTTGTTACTATAGAAGCCTCTCTATGTTCAGCCAGTTCAGTGTTTCTGTGTTCAACCAGTTCAGTTTAAACCTAACAACATGGCAATAGACCAAAAAAAATAAATTGCTTGTTTCAGGTAACCCGACCCTACCTAGCAAAACAGGGCTGACCCTAAGTTTTTTTTCCCATTTTCGAAGAAAATATGGGTTTTTGGCCAGTCACTTTAGTCATTCCTCAGTTGCCATGACTTGTCCCGAGTCACAGCAAGTTTGAAGCAATCCGACCTACCCTAATTGTTTTAACCTTTTTTTTGGGCCTTAGGAATAGCTGAGGTCTGCTGATTTTTACCACACCAGAGGCATTATCACTGTATGAAGAAATTTCGGTTTTCTTTGGTAAACAAAATATCTATCAAATCATTTAAAAAATATACTTACGGGTAGGCAGGATGCTAGTAAGCGTTATCATTACTGTCCCCATCATAATAAGAAATACTATGCATATGGTACCAATCATATTTGAAGGTTCTGGCTGAAATTAAGACATTATATAAAGTTAGCAGATGTATTGTATTTTGAAAAACTAAGCTCTAGGTTCAAAACCAGTTGGACAGCATCATTTAAAAAAAAAACACTAAGAGAGTTTAAGGTGTAAATGTTTTAGTTCGAAACCCCTAAGATTTATCACCTGTTCATGTGTCGTGATGTGATGCAAAATGTATGTCAGAATTGAAAGTCATGTATCATATACTAACATAGGCCTACACATCACATTTCCTGCCATTTCAAACTTGGTTGTAATAAGCTTCCATAATATAACAAAGCCTCCTTATAACAGACACATTTGAAAGGGGTTTAATTCCATCATTTAAACTGTAGAAATTCAACTTGGCTAAAACTGATTTTTGTTACGTTAGACTTATTCTCCCTGAAATTAAGGGTTTGTTGTAACCAAGTTTCAGTAAACATCGTCTTGACACCAACCTTGATGTAGTGCTCTTGGTGATGATGAGGTCTGTATTGGACTGCTCTGTGTCTGTGTACCTCCACTAAACTGACTGTACCAGCTTAGAGTCAGTGTTACACTATAAGTGTAAGGAGCCTGGTGCAGACAAAAATAGAATCTATAAATGGTCACTGGGACATAATGGCACACCACTGTCCACACAGAGGTCATCAAATAAACAGGTATCTGCTACAGGGACAAAACATTACACAAGAAAGATGACGCTTTTTTGAAGAAAAGAAATGATGATAGAAAATGAATAGCAAGTGGAAATGAAATGTCCTCTAAATCAAAATAATAATATTATGGACAATTTCATCCAAACATGTTTTTATATGGTTCATAGACTGGCATTATAAGTTATAAACACAAATTTGCTGATACATGTATGTTGATATCATAAGATATAAATCCTGCTGATATGTTGGCATTATTTTATGCCACGTCTTACATTGTGATAGAGAAAAAAAGTTTCACTGGGACTTACAAAGCCACTCAGGCAGAACAGAAGAATCATTAGGTATTTATATACATGTATAGTGACCCACTTGGCAGAAAAACGCTTTTTTTGCGTTAGAAAACATTAGTATTTGGTTCCTAAGTTTGCAAATTGCCTTTTTTCAACACCAAAAAAAAAAAAGTTTTTACATGATTGTACTCAACAAAACATTGTTTTGACGTTCTTATAAAAACGTTTTTATTTCAGGTTAAAAAAAACGTGTTTTTTTTTAACGTAAAAGAAACATAACTAAAACACGTTTTTATTTGGTTAGAAATTGGTTGAAAAAATGTTTAAAACGTTTTTCAACATAACGTTTTTACCCAAGTGGGGAGAGATTACCTAAATATGTGAACCGTCATTTCAGCCACAAGTTACAATGTGTGCGCAGCATAAAACCAGAGGACAGCTTGTCTCTGGGAACTTATTCATCAGAGGTATAGAGGGTAGATTTTACTGGGGTGCGGACAGGGGCACTATAATCTTATTAAAGCTTACCCATTGGGCCCTCCCATGATTGTGAGGGGGAGGTTCCCTGCCCCACACTTGTCTAGGGGAAAACAACAAGGGGATGATGAGACTTGGATTGTTACCTCTTCACAGAATACATAAATTAGGTGATATGGACCTGGAATTCTCACAGTTATGCTATAATCGAGGTTGTAAAGTTCCATGTAATGTTCTTTGTTAAGAAATCCATTTTTTTTTATTTTTTGATCTTCAATGACAAAGAGTAGCTAGGGATTATATGAACTTGTATATGCCTTTAAAGTGTTCAGTGAGTTAAGGTTGGTCGCTACTTGTTGAAACCGAATCCGTTGCGCAGGTCCCTGCGCATGTAGGTTATATCAATCCGAATTACACCATTTTTGGTAGGCAGATACCCACATGAGTCGTTTATACGCACAAAATAATTGGATGCTCAGAATAAGAGTATAGCCATAAACAATTTTGTATTTGGATTTTTGCCATGTTACCCATCATGCAATGCTCCAAATATGAAATTTTGTTCAGTTTTGAGGTACTTTTTTTTATTTCAAGGGTCTGAAACATTAGAATTATTGTAGAATCACAAAAAGAATAATTTGATGAGTTCCAAATTGATTTTCAATAAATTAATGGTGGTTTGCAAGGAAAAATGTAGTTGTGTAACTTTTGCAGAACATTTAGTTTGGGAAATCTGTTTTTTTTTTTTCTAAACCATTAGCTATTTTTTAGCTGGTGGATTAGCTGTATTTGTACATATTTTATTTTTGTTTTGTACATCTCTTGTATTGTATATATTATTGTTTTGAACATGACCACACCTACAACTAGACTCCATGATTTTTTTTAGCGCCTCCCACGCCGCATAGCGGTGGTACCGCGAAGCGGTACGGGAGTGCGCTATGATGATTGCATTTGCCCCATGTGATGAGGTCTCACAATACAAAATTACTGAATAGAGAAATTGAGGTCTCACAATACAAAATTACTGAATAGAGAAATTGATAATTGTGAAATCTTCTTTATGTCTGCTTTTATGAGACATGTCATCAAACACTGGTATACCGACATTAACGGCAGGAGGCATTTTTTTAGCGCCTCCCATGCCGCGTATCTCAGCATATCACGGATAGAGGATTCCCAGAGAGATTCCTGCTGGAGGAGCCTGCTGATTCAGTAGAGGAAATGGTGAGGGTAGATAAAGGTTTATAGTTGAGCTTTTGTTCAAGGAAATAAATGTTGATAAAAATCAGGTATTGAGGGTATCAGATGTGACATCCTTAAACCAGCTCTCCAGGTTTACTGGAACCTATGACCTGGTTGTATCAGCTGACCTTTTCCAGTGGTATTTTTCCGGATTCATGGAAAATAGCACATGTAAATCCCATACTTAAAACTGGTAACAGTAAGCTTATAACAAATTGGAGGCCAATCTCATTGCGCCCAGTTCCCTCTAAAATAGCTGAGCGATTAATGTACATACATCTGGAAGATGTTCTAAAAAAAAAGTACTTTTTATCAAAATCACAATTTGGATATAGACCAGGTATGGGTATTGGAGATGCTATTTTTGGATTGTTAAATGATATTTATGAGAACAGAGATAGAGGTCACCTCACTGGTGTGTGTTACCTAGATTTGCAGAAAGCGTTTGACTCTGTCCATCATAAGTATCTAATAGAGTTGCTTGGTCAATTGGGTTTACATGATGCCAGTCTTAACTGGCTTATGAGCTATTTGACAGGGCGAATGCAATACACTAAGATAGGTACATATATATCTGGGTTAAATCCTGTACAATATGGTGTCCCTTAAGGTTCTGTACTTGGGCCGCTATTGTTCATTATGTACATAAATGATGTCAGCCATATGCTGGTGGATTGCAAGCATTATCTATATGCTGACGATTTAGTAATATACTGTTCCACTAATAAGGTAGACCTAATAAGAGAGAGGCTACAAACTGCATTGAATCATCTAGAGTCTTGGTTTATTAAAAAGCGCCTGACATTGAATCGTCTAGAGTCTTGGTTTATTAACAAGCGCCTGACAGATAAATCGAAGGTTGTGTCTTATGGCTTGTTCAATAAGTTGCGCAAATCAAAAGGTATCACTCTACAACTATGTAACAAGGAGCTTGAGGTGCTAGACAACTACTGTTACCTAGGTTAGAAACTTGATAGTGCTCTTAGTTTTGCCCCAGCCTTAGAGTATTTGAGTAGCAAAGTACATCATAGGTTATTTAGGCTATTTAGGTTTAGTAAGAAAACGTTGCTATAACTGTGTACAAGGCGACTATTTTATCTGTCTTTGATTATGCTTGCTTTGCCTATGAGGGAGCTAATGATGGGCTCCTAAAAAAATTGGATAGACTTCAAAAAAGGGGTTTGAAAATTTGTTATAGAGGTAAGCAGATGTCTGAAGATGAGATGTACACAGCTTCTGACATTCCTAAGCTAAATAGACATCGCCAGGAATTACTTCTAAGCTACATGTATAAAATGTCGAAGTGACCTGAGTGGCTGGACCTTGAAGTGTGCAGACTGGGACTACGCTCTGAGGCCAAAATACAATTTAAGATGTTTCATGCACGAAACTTTGGTTATAACAATGCACCCTTGTATACAATCGTTTTATCAGTGTGATACACACGATGGCATCCTAGTAGCCCCTAGGCGACAGGGGCTACTCACCCATACAGTCCCTGCGGCCCCATAGGCCTATTGAGGGGGCATAAACACCTCTCACAATTATACTGTTTTGAAATTGAAAAACAGTTCCAACTGCTTAGAAATCAGAGATATCCAGAGAGAAAGAGTGTATCTAGGTATCCCATCAATATTGGATTGAAAAATCAAACCAAACACCTTCTATAGTATTTCAAATTTTGAGGTACACTGCAGTGAGTAAGAGAGGACCTCACCATGCTCCTGTAGCAGGAGCAGTTTGGCTTGGTCGACACTAACGCCATCTACTGTATATCCTTGATAGAACCTTTGTATTGAGGAGTCACTCTACTGCACCTATGGTGGCTGATAATATTACAATGAGCTACAGTTCGTCTATAATAAGTCTCTTGTCTTGGTCTACTGCTATCTGACACAAGAATCAGTGTACCATCTATCAATTTCAGTCCATTATGTTCCCTCTTTATGCTAATGCCAACTAGTGTGAGTTGGCACTCTGACTAGTAATCACTGATGAGGTCAATTGTTCTATTTTTGTATATAGTATATATTGTAATGTTTATTTGATATTTTTTATTTATTGATTGTATGTTCTCATCTCTCATTTTCATTTGGTTTATCATCATGTCATCATATTCATTATCTGTGCTAACAAATTCGGTGTAACAAATGATGAAGGAATTCATCTTATTGTCATGCTACCACTTTTGTATGATTGTGATTTGACAACGAACAGTTTACAAACCTCAAAAAAATACTTAGGGTTTAGTTAGGGGAAAATGGGGTAAAAATATTTTCTCCTACATGTCCACGTAAGTGATCTATAGCACTGACAAGCATGTGGAGTAAGAGATTCCTAAAAATAGTGCACCCTTTAATGGGGTGAGCCTTTATGATGTGGTTTAGCTAGCTTTTAAAAGGGGGTAGCTACGATGCAATGATCGAACTCGGATTTCCACCAGTTATGTTTTCACCTCACTCCAATCTCCACTCGCAGTTTATATTTCTACTCCATCCCGTCTCCACTCGCGATGTGATTATATTTTTGGGGAATGATCTTGTGCTAGCATCAAGTGGTAGAGCTTGTGTTTAAATTCCCCAGCCCATTTGGAAAGAAAACACAAGTGGGTACTTCATCTCCAAGGGTTTTTATTGAATAGATATATATGCCAATCCAAAGTCGAATACAATTCAGACTCCAACGTTGCTTTCACATTTCAATTTAGAAGTCCTAAACATACGCCCTAAACAGGAAGAGTTTTAATGAGTTAAATCCAATCAATGTCAAACTCCACGGTGTCAATATCTAATAATAATTTCCATCGTGGTGGAAGGTGCGCAAAGTCACACAATTATAAACCTTTACAAATTTCCATCCTCATTTCACAGTTCCAATGCGAGGTTATTTTTTCCAAACACAAATCCAACAATAATTTGAAATGCCATAACTCCATTATAAATGTCTATTACCATATGCCATCACAAATGGTATGAGCTTTTGAATTCCATCAGGGTATAACTCCAGGCTAAATCAATAATCACAAATGGTTATCACAATCACAAACTATTGGTGTCTTAGAATTCCATCATGGCATAACTCCAAGTTAGATCAATAACTCCATGGTGAGATGTTCAAGTGAGCATTGAGAATACAACAATGAGTAGTGAGACCAAATGAAAGCTAAACAAATCTAAGTCCTTCTGATGTGTGGTTCCTCTATGTATGTAACAAGCAGATCCCTTAGGTTGTGTATCTAGATCTCCAATTGAATGAAGTTAAAAACCCAGAGAGCACTCCAAACAGTGGCCAAAGCTCCAGTAAATACTATTCAGAATTTCAATTGATTCCTACTTGTGGACTGTCGAATATAAATCTCTTCCCCTATAATTCCAGGACAGACCGTGAATCCCTTCCTTTGGTACACAGTCTGCACCCCACCTCTACAGTTCCAGCCTTATATACTCCCAGACTGCCGGTGGTTCTGGTCTTTTGTCATCCGACACTCTTTGGACCTTGGTCTGGTAGTGCTCTAACAGATCGCTCATAGAGGACACACCCATCCATTCATAAGGACATAACCTCTACTGCTGCCACCGGGACCCCCAGGACCTACATGGACAAAGTCCAAAACAATGACTCAGCCCTCACAGCCACACCCAGCATCCTATAGGGCCATAACACGCCGCACCCACTCTAAACTTCATGTGACTGAAGACTTATAGTGACATTCTTTGACTGTTCTCGGTGACATATCGCATGCAAAAGTTTTCTTTCTTTAGATCATGCTTTATAGTAAACATTCATGTATGCTACGGGGATATATCTAGTATGAAGGAAACCCCGCGTCTTTATATTATTGCCAGAATTACTATTGTAACTCCCCAAACAATAGCGATCGACTTGTCTCTCTTCTCAATTCCCTATAACTCAGTATGCTCATGGTAAGCAGAATCCATGGTCCATCAACGTGCATAGGTATATCACTGTGCTTGAACTTCAGCCACATACAGCCTCGTCATTAAATTTTATGATGTAGAAACATGCATATTCTCAATCAGCACTCTTTTTAGCATGAGAATCAGGACAATTGATAAAGATTTAGCATGGAAAAACATCCATTTACATAAAGAGGAAGATTATTGAAATAGAACAGCTTTGTATTTGCTCAAGGTAATGTCTTTGCGTCCAAGGCAATAACGTGTGTCATATTCATCAAGGAATTCTGCAAAATGTCTCATATTACTCAGAAAGGTTTGGCCTATATAAATCATATTAGATATTGTGATTAGATGGGGATAAGGGGAAGTTTTTTACATGTATCTGGAGCGCATTTAAGATTTTCAGTAAAAAAAAGGAACTTTGTAATTTTAATCTTCTATTTTCCCGACTGCCTGGTACACGCAAATCTGAACTTAAAAGCATGTTTTAGGGCTTAAAAAAAGCTTATTATGTCTTCTTTCCAACAAGACCAATAGCTTCAGGATCCAGACAAGGTAAGATAGTCTGAGAGCCTGGTGACTGAGCATACCCCTTGAATACCATAATTGACCCAAAAGTGGTCTGAACCTGCACATGGACCAAAACCGGTAGTGCATCCCAAGATAATCAATGTTAACATCTTGAACCTTGTTCAGGGGACCCTAAGAATTGAAAAAATACCCGTCGCATTGGGATGTGGGGGAGGGGTGCATGGTGGGCCCTATCAGCCCCCGGCCTATATCTTATTGATTTGGGGATGCTTATCTAAGGCCTAAAAAAAAAAAGTTGTGTTCAGGTATCCCAACCTACCCTATTTTTTTTGGCCCGACCCTAATTTTTTTAGATTTTTTTTTAGAAATTTTTGGTAAATATGACCCAAAATTAAAGAAAAACAAAAAAATGTCAATATATAGGCATATTTGGTATCAAATTAAAGCCCATGGCCTCATGAATGCTACCAACATAAAAATATCATCATTTATAGTTGTTTTTTAATTTGGTCAATAAAAAATAAAACATGATATGGAGGTCGTTACACAAAGAGCGATTTTACGTTATGTTATTTTCACCCAGATCAGCGAACACAGTTAAGACTTCTATAATGGTGCGTTACACATTAGGTTCTGCCTTTTTCCTACGAGAGTCTTTGTTGCAATGAAAGATTATTTTCAATTCTCGCTGTGTAATTCTCACTGTGACAATGACTATGTCGCACAGTGAGAAAAGAGCCCCGGAGACCTGTGCAACTTGACCCAGTTCCGTCACAACTGTTTTGGTTCCAGCGGGGATAGAGCCCCTGCCCTGAAAGAACATGGCCTTCTACTCTCCAGAAGTAAGTAAAACATTCAAATTAAAGTCTATTAAGATCCAAAATATGTGCCGATCCTTTACATGTGTCACAAAAGAGGTGTTGTTCCCCTGTCCTGGCGTTTCCTTGGTTTTCTTTGTGTGATGAGCGATAAAAGGGAAGAAGCCGTCTGACACAATTTTTTTTACTCTCTCTGTACTTCGACTGTCTGTCCTCATTGTTTCTTTAGTAAAAATAGCCCTTTTTTTTGTTTCAGAACACCGGAGGGTATTCTCCCTCTAGCAGTAGTGAAGACGACAGGTATGGGGATGAGGGACAGGAACTTCACAATGATGGACACAGGTCTTTCGACCTACCAGACATTTTTAATCCTTCCACTTCCCATAGATGAAAGTTAGAGGAAGAAGAAAAGGAGTATGAAGTCGAAGTTTCTAGTGAGATGTCAGAGGAGGAGGAGCCTCCCCCCAAGCGAGCTACTGGTTCTCTACCGTCGACTTGAACTCAAGTACAGTCAAGTATCTCATTATTCAGATAAAATTTCCTTATGTTCTCTTCGTGTGCATTATAAGTAAAGAGGTCCCTATGATAAAATAATCTTTCACTTAAATACATGGCTTATTTTTTTGTTAAAGAGCCTTACTGATTTTACCTTTTTTTCTTTTAGCCACTGTGAACAGCATACAGAATGTGGATAGAGATCTACACAGTTGGTGGTCAGTCGGGAGTAGTTTTGAGAAGATCGGAGATAAGAGATAAGATAAGAGTCCAATCGAGGCCTTCTACTCTGGGCCCCTGGTTTACAAATCTCTCTATTTTTTTTTAAAGAGGTAATTTCTATTACTAAATAGGCTGATTTTTTTCTATTTCATCAAGTCATTTCCTGATTTGTTTTAGATTTTCTGTAAATTTTTCTTATAACTTATCAATGATTTTGTGACTTTGGGTAATAGAAAATGAGTGAGAATTTTCTCAGAGGTTTAGAGCCCCACTGCCTCTGCCCACATCACCCTCCCTGCTGGGGAGGTTTCAGATACGACTGACCTAGGCCTGTGCAGAAGACACGGCACCATCTAAATGACTTCTTCTGGAAGCTGAAGACGAAGGTAAGTTTATTTGTAAAATGACTGTGAGTCTTTATGAATCAAGACAGCATTTAAAGTCACAGAACAAAGGAAAATATATATAACAAAGTGACTGTCTCAAGGTACATGGAAAGCTGTTATACAACAAAACTCATGCTTGTCTTACCATGAGTCTCTTTCTGAAAACCAAGTTGTCTACTTTTGTGTCAAAGACAAATAAAAGACTATTTTATATCTGAATAAGTATAAAAAGAGAATGAATTTATTTGAAAGAATGGGAATTTGCTGGATGACATAGACGCGGGCTGTGTGGCTGTTCTTTTTGTTGAAGATGTATTTGTCCTCCTAAAAAATTAACATATCCTTGAGGAATATTCCCTTCTCCAGATATAACTTCAGTCCCATTGTCTTTAATGTAGTCCAAACCAGCCTTTGACCTTGTTGTCAGTTCAGACACATAACGATAAAATAATTTTCATCATAGAGCTTCATAATAGAGCTTCAGTTCAAAGAAAATAAATCCCTCCTTTACCTGCCACAAAGAGAAAGTGCCTTGAACACTTTCTAAAAATTATTTCCTTTTTTTTTCTTGTAGGTCCTTCAGGTGAGGTCATTCACTACACAGATGCCGTAGAGGAAGAAAAGAAGAGACGTAAGAATCAGAGGCAGAAGGGGAGAACGCTCCCTTCTCCTACTGACAAGGTGAAACCCCAAAGTGCACGCCCAGTGACAGCTAAGAATTCATATACCATCAGAGAAAGAACTTATGCTAGCTAACCAGTTAAGTGTAACCCAACCCACCCAGGCAAAAAAACAAAACCAACTCCCACCAAGCCAAAAACAGTTGTCAAGAAAGAGGCTTCTCCGGCTGTAGTTAAGGGAGCTTTTAAGCCTGCATCCGTTTAAAGTTCAAAGAATCCTGCTTCTGAAATTTCTCTTTCTGTCAAATCCAAAGCAAAGGCTCCGTTAAAAAAACCTGGGAGCAAGCGGCTAGAAACGCTGCATCTGTTGACGTGGACATTACAGAGGAGGACGGAAACAAAGAGAAAAGTGAATCTGACGACACGGAGGTAGACATTATTGAAAATGACGATGTAGTAGACTTAACTGGCATCAGTCAATCTGTGAGTCCTCCTGTCACTTCCACCCCTAAAGGAATTTCCCCTAAGGAGGGTGTCAGACGCAGCCCCAGGATAGCCCAACGAGAGTCAGGGGGAAAATGCAGCAGGAAGAAGCTGTCCTTTGGTAGTGAAGGGTCAGGGGAAGTAAGTTGTAAAGACGAGCTTAAAAGAGAACAAATGGACGAACGTCTGGCTAAAGTGGAGTCTTTTGTAGTAACGATGGAATCAAACAGGAGGGAACGTGAAGACAGGACCCTGAATCTGGTGGAGAGGTTTACTGAAGTAATAGAAACTCTGTCCTCTCAGAGGAAGAACATTATAGACAATCAGGTGACATGCAGTCGCAACGTTGCGCAACTGATAAAAGTGGTTGGTAAGCTGACCTATTTAACCGAGGGCGAAAAGCGTTTTTCGAATGCACTAACACAGACTGCAGATCTGCCCCACCTAGACACCCAGACCCTAGCGGTAAAACAGGATAACTTGTCGGGCCAGTTCAAAATTGTCACTGTAGACCTAAAGTCCACTTCAAGCGACAACTTGCTGCATGTTACTGAACAAGGGACTCTTGTCATGGGTGCTCCCCCCTTCTCGGGTGCACATCTTGCTATCTTCAAACCTCCCACTGGCAAAGGAGCTCCACTTGTCCCTGGGTCATCTGCACAACCTGGGTCTACAGCCACTCTGTCTCAGTCTCCTACTGGCAACGACGGTACAGTTGTCCAGGTGTCATGTGCAGAACCTGGGTCTACAGCCACTCTGTCTGCGTCTTCAACTGGCAACAATGGTACACTTGTCAAGGGGTCATCTGCAGAACCTGGGTCTACAGCCACTCTGTCTCTGTCTCCAACTGGCAACGACGGTACTCTTGTCCAGGGGTCATGTGCAGAACCTGGGTCTACAGCCACTCTGTCTTAGTCTCCAACGGGCAACGACGGTACACTTGTCCAGGTGTCATGTGCAGAACCTGGGTCTACAGCCACTCTGTCTCCTTCTCCAACTGGCAACAATGGTACACTTGTCAAGGGGTCATCTGCAGAACCTGGGTCTACAGCCACTCTGTCTCTGTCTCCAACTGGCAACGACGGTACTCTTGTCCAGGGGTCATGTGCAGAACCTGGGTCTACAGCCACTCTGTCTTAGTCTCCAACGGGCAACGACGGTACACTTGTCCAGGTGTCATCTGCAGAACCTGGGTCTACAGCCACTCTGTCTGCGTCTCCAACTGGCAACGACGGTACACTTGTCCAGGTGTCATCTGCAGAACCTGGGTCTACAGCCACTCTGTCTCTGTCTCCAACTGGCAACGAAGGTACTCTTGTCCAGGGGTCATCTGTAGAACCTGGGTCTACAGCCACTCTGTCTCAGTCTCCAACTGACAACGAAGGAAATCTCCTGGGGGTGTCTGCACATATGAGGTCTACAGCAATACTCTGTCAGGCTCCCTGTGCTACTCAAGGAACATTCATTCAGCCACATGTGGAGACTACAGTGACACTCTGTCAGCCTCAAAGTGGTTATGAAGCTGTGGCTAGTTCATCACAAGCCATCCAAGAGCAAAGTACATATCAACCTGATGCACACATGCCTTACTGTAACACTTTGGAACCCGCTGATGCTCACCTGCCCCATGCAAACACACCAGACCCCACACCAGACCCTGTTACTGCCTTACAGGAGGCAAGTTAGTGTGAATCTCATGTGAACACAAAACCCGCACCTGAAATGCGAGACCTATATTTTTAGTCTTACAAAATTATCTCTCCCCTCTCTTCTTTTGGGAGCACTTCAGTGACCAGAGAAAAGAGAAGCCATCCGTTTTAGAACCATTTTCTCATGATGATTCGATGATAGATGTTACAAGTGATGTCCCCGAAGGGACTTTCGGACTGACTTTGGCTCTTTCGACCTGTGCACGAACTAGAGCAAGGCCACCACCCAAGGCCGGTGCAACCAAGCGAACCTACATATATGCTAGCAAAGGTGGAATTTTACTCAGATGTAAAGAACTGCCTCAGGCGAGAGTTAAGACAGAGGGTAGGAGTGACGAAGAAGTCATGGAAGTGACAGACTCAAACAACACACCACAGGATAAGGAAAGCTCAAAAGCAGAGGAGACTATTGATTACACGAGACAGGGTCCAACTACCTGCAAGAGGACGGGAGCAGATGGAGGTAGAAATGCTCCTAAGAAAGCTAAGCGAGGAGTGAAGCATAAATGAAAGGACTCTTATCCCTGATATACTAACATGGTCATGTGAAGTTAACTTACTTACAAGTTCTACTTGATGTGTAAGGTCAAATTAGTTCCCACGAGGGTCAACAGTGTTTCCTGTGTAGCGTATATGTCATTGAAGTTACTTTGTTTCTACAGACTGACTCAAGTCAGAGTTTGAATTTTTTAGGGTGAACAAAAGAGAAGAGCCCCAATCTATTTTACTTTAGAGTAATCATGTTATCTAAGAGTTACAACCAACAGAGAGAAAAGTGTTGTCTCATATAAACAATGTCAAATAATTTACATGTTCCAGGGTCAACAAAAGAAAAGACCCCACTTTACTATATATATGACTTATTATGTTTAAGAAGACTTTCAACCAAAAGAGATAAGGTATGCGACTCTTGTGCATGAACTGTCTTTTTTTTAGTCCAGGGAACATGTAAAAAACTTACCATTGTAAATGACTAGCATATTGAAGTCATTTTTTCCGTGCGCGTGGCCGCCAAATTCACGACGTTGCACAACGAGAAAAGTTGTCAAAACGACTAAATTATTTTCTCGTTGTGTTACCGGTATAAGGAAAACTATGTACTAAAGAGGAATTTAATATGACTTTTTCATAGGTCATGCCTGTTGCACACAAAAAGAAAAGGCAGCTTCTTTTAAGGCGCAAGGACGACAAATCGGTGGACTCGGAAGCCTCAACTGTGGTTTATTGTCCACCTACAGCAGATGACACTTTAAATGACACTAACAACTTCCCTGCCTCCCTGGCTGAAGCTCAGCTAAAAGATAGAAATTCTAATGTAAGTTCTTCTGAGAGTGAGGGAGAGGACCTACCCTTGATGGAAGATGTGTCGGTGAACAAACACAGATGGGGGAAGAAAGAAGTGGACGCTCTGATGGATGCAATGAACATGAACCGTGGAGCTATCAAATTCCACTTCTCAGGGACTCAGTCTGGAAGGGAAGGGCGCCGCCAGGCATGGAGAGACGTGGCATTGTATGTTAATATGGAGGCGAAGACACACCGTACGGTGCGACAATGCAGAGACAAGACATCCGACTTCACTCAAAAACAGAAGAAAAAGTACAACACCCTACGATGTGAAATCAAAAAGACTGGTAGCGGACCTCCAACCAAGAAGATGCAGATGTCGGGAGTACAGGCTAAAGCGCTAGATTTCCTGAAGGAGGAGGCGGTCAGGGGCATACCTGGAGTAACAGCCATGGAACTGAACCCTTTACAAACTAGAGCAGAACCTACCATGAAGGAGGACGATATATGGAAGCCTGGTACAAGTGACTTCAGGAAAGTTAAAGAGAAGATGAAGGTCACAAAGATACCAAGAAAAGAGAAGGACAAGGAGACTCGCAGGAAAGAGAGGAGGAAGAAAGAGGAGAGAAAGAGGGAGCATAAGAAGAAGATGAAGGAGGAGAGAAAGAACGTGGAAGAAGATCAAAGGTGGCGTGATATAGTCAAAGAGACTTCAAGGAAGAAAGAGGAAGAAAGGAAAACACAGTTGGCAGAGAAGGCCCAAGGAACAAAGAAAGTCAGAGAAACCACAGTGATTAAGTGCACAAGAAAAGAATTTACAGCTCTGTGTCACGAGAAGGCGAAAAGAAAAGCAGAAAGGGCAAGGATAAGAGAAGCAAAGTTAGCAGCTAAGGAAGGAAAATAGGTCAAGCCATATAACTTCAATTAACATTAAAGTTAATTGATAACCCAAAAACGGACAAAGAATTTTTGCACTGTGTTGGATATCAAGAGAAAGATTTTATTTATTTCAAATATAACGATACACCTACTTTTGCTTCAGGTGAAAGAAAGAGAAAGAGAAGTCTTTTATCAAAGCTGCTCTTGTGAAAAGTAAAACTTCTCGACAACTACAGTAGAAACAAAGGCTATAAATAAATATATTTACTTTAAGGTCCTTTTTCTTCTGTACATGTATTATCTCTCTTGTGTCTCTAGTTAAGAATGACTTCAAAATTTTTACATATGCTTCATTAAAGCCTGAGGTTATCTTGCACAGACATCAATACAAGCCTATTGGATATAAATACAAGCCTATGAATTTGCTTATATCTCAGAGATACTTTAAATTACCTTCTTTGTACATTCTATGTGGTCTGATATTTGAGATAAATACTTATAAATAGAGTTAACTTATTTATAACTGTAAGTTGAATTCAAAACCCAATTTTTCACAAAAGGATAGTTCAGGATTTACATTCGAAAAACTTTTCTACGTAAGCTTGCCGAAAGCTCTTGTTGTGGTCATTTTACTCTTGCCATGTCCTCTGGGTGGGTTGAGCCAAAGGAACTCGGAGGGGTCTGTAAGGGTCATCTTGGTCATCTACTATTCGGATCCCATGGTCAATGGCAACGTTGTGGAGACAGGCACAGCTGTAGATGATTCTGGCTGCTGTCTGTGGCTTGTGGCGTATGTAGCCTGCAGATGAGTCTAGGACCCTGAAAAAAAAACTTTTGTCATTTCGGTGGAGGGACATAAACTGAGACCAGGAATTCAAAAATGTTGGTTTGAATATAGAGAAGGTATAATAAAATTAAGACCGGACAATAACCCTTACATAATGGACCAAATCTTGAATAATAAAAGAATGTTATGAATAAAAATAGGAAACCATGCTCACCTCCAACGCTGCTTCAGGATCCCTATTGCTTGTTCTACGCGCACTCGGCTCTTGCGATGCCATATGTTGTAACTTCTCATCTTGGGAGACGTCTCGTCCTTGTAAGGAGTGAAAAGGTTTGCCTTACTCCATATCTGAAAAGGAAAAGGGGATAAAATGTAGATGCACCTAGATAGGGAAAGAAGGGAAAAGAGGGGGAAAAAACTTATCTGGTACCATAGGAAGAGGGGTATGGATTCTTAGAAGACAGGGGTATGCTTGTCAACCAAAGAGCTCACAACATTTATACACAATATGACTTCAAATAATGCTTGTTTCACAACAAGGGAGGGAAAAAACGTTCTTAACCCGCGTCTCTTAATAGGACAAAGTCCTCCCCCAACTCTGACTCGATCTCATTGCCAACAGGGCTGGAGCTTAGGGCATACGCATCATGGACCAAGCCGGGCCACCTGGGATCAATGTACGTGATTTTCTTGTCATAGTCACATATAACCTGAAAAAAATTATGTACGTAAGTTTTTTTTCTCGGTGCTGACAAACTTATAAATATTTAGTAATTTTCACCGTTAAGAGCTGATAAATGATTTATGTATAAATAAAAAATATGGAGGCCTTGCTTCATACTACAGGTGCTGACCTGAAATAAAATTATGTAACATTTAAAATAGAAAGCAGAGTACAAACTTACTGTGGTGTTAATGGAGTGGTATCCATTTCTGTTGACATACAGGCTCTCATTTTCCTCCGGAGTCTTGACAGCTATGTGGGTACTGTCTACGAACCCGAAGACAAATGGAGTCCTCTGCTCAACCTCTTCGTCGTTGCATTTCACCTTGTGCCTATACAGCTTCAGGGCAGCTTCCACCTTGGCCTCGAAGCTGTGGGGCCACTTGATGAATCTGTTTCTGTTGGTGTAGAAGAAGCCCGCTACATCTTTCAAAGCACGGCAGACAGCAGTCCTCGAGACTTTCTGAGAGTCTCCAGTCATGGCATAAAAACTCCCAGACGCGAAGTTTCTCCAGATAAGGCAGAACTGAAAAAAAAACATATGTGTTAAAGTAACAAGAAAATAAAGATAAAATTAAGTGATTTAATTATAGGTTTCATGGATGTTCATGGAAATGGATGATTATGGGTGTAGACCACTGAAATAGACATTGTGACATGGGTTATTCTTAGAACAGACTTGTGACATGGGCCTCAGATACAAGACTAAATAAATTGGTAACATGGGATACATGCTTCATTAAAATACAGATAGGACATGACTGGCATAGGTGACATGTAACATTACCTGACAATTCAAACATCACTGTCGGTATGACAATGGGGGACCCCACTAAAGAACCCAAGGTTAAACATAGGCTACAGGGTCTTTGCATATATTTTGACTCAATAAAAATTAGGTGTGAAATAAACTCTTTGTCATCAAAAAGAGTGAAAGGCGAGTCCCTTTTACGGCATTTTCTTGTCTTCTTTCCCAATGTGGCAGTGGGGGGCGGCATCTTCCAAAAAAAATTACTTTCCCTTCTGTCTCTTTGTTTACACTGGTTCCTGTGTCTTTTATCACTCTATGACACGCCCCATAGGAATCAATAGTGAAGTACCAAAAGGCAGAAGGTCCAAAGCAACTGCCTTTTTTATTGTCGTTGTGTCGGCACAAAGTTAAACACAATGACTTTTCGACAACGAGGATATGTATATTCTCGTCTATTGTGTAACGACCTCATGGTTAATATGTTTTTGACAGTTTTCGCGATCCAGGAACTTAAAAAATAAATCTTAAAAAAAAAAAAATCCGACCTACCTACCCTAATTTTTTTGAGCATGTTACCTGAACACAAGAATTTTTTTTGGGCCTAACTAGATCTATTTTTTTTTCATAAAGTTCATCACAGCTTGCAGAAAAAAGCAGAAAAGGGTCTCTTTTAGGTTACCCAGACCCACCAAAACAGGGACGACCCCAACAGTTATTCTTATAAAGATTGGGAAAATATACACATTTTTTGATTTTTTACTTGATTTAATTGCACCACGAGTCATCCAAATGATATGGGAGTCAATGTTTTGGCAAATTTAGGGCTCAACTATAAAAGAAATGATTCTGACCTACCGATCCTAGATACATTACCACATACCGGCTTATAATATACAACAATGTATAATCAAGACCCCTTATACAGTGGGGAAAGGCTTCGAACTTTGCAACAATGAAGAGTATTACTCTTTGGTATATTAAGGACGGACACATCACACCAAAGTATAGCAATATCATCCTAGGGCATATATTGGCCCAATATAAACCGACATTGGACCAATGTATCCTTGCCACCTAAGAAAAAGCCCGCTAACTATAGGTTGAAAATAAACTAATATGTAATTTTCAGGCTGTGGTTCTTACCGTCAACGAGTGGAGGAAAGCAATTCTTTGTTCCACAAAAAAAAATCCAACCCCACCGCTTTTCCAGGTGTTAGAAAAATTGATCGCTCAATAACACTGACCTCTGTATGATGCTGGACACTTGAAGCATACAATCGGCTGCACAACACTGCTAACTGAACATCGAATAGATTTTATTTGCATCTGTGTTTAACTGCACCTGTCAATTTAAAATTATTCTAGAAATAAATAAAAGAGATATCACAATAACATATTTTTCATACTTTTGTCTATGTTAATGATAGCTTGCATTTTGGTTGGCTTCCATAATGAACCATCAAAATTCAGCTCGCTTAAAATGTCTACATTCTATGTATACATGATAGATATTAACCAAGAACAACAATGAAAGGGGCATACTAGGGATGTCATCGATATTCATAATATCTAAACATTGACAAAGTTGTGATGCTGAATATCCTATTGACAATGCCATGATATCAATATAAATTGGACTAATTTCTTTATATTTTCAAAATTTTTTGCTGAAAACCATAGAGTAATTATACAAATATGGCTATATTTGGTATCAAATGAAAGCGTATTGTGTTTGGAATGGAGTGAGAGAGATAACATGTGTTTAGTTAGTTTGTAAACCATATCTGGCACAACACAGTCCCTTGGTGTATACGGAAATATATTATCTTGTAAAATCAGCCGTGACCACCCCCTACCCCCTAACTTGAATGCCATACACAACCTTACAAAGGTGTAAGGAGAACACTTTTTTCATACAACCCTAGGGTTCCTCTATTGGTGGCTTATTGTTTGAGTCGATTTGGTCCAATTCTAATATAAGAAAATTTCCAAAAAAGACCCTTCCCACTATGCCCTTGGAAAAAGGGATATTCACAAATACAGGGTTTGTAAAGTTTATGCAACTGTTTTGGCCTTTCCTCTACTGAATCTAGCTAGATGACTTGCATACAACTATTTTAGATAAATATTACAAAAGAGTGGGAAGGGAATGCCAGCACAGACACGATTCTACCTTCCTGTCCTTTTTATGGCTAAACAAATGTGCATATATATATTTTATATATATATATATATATATATATATATATATATATATATATATATATATATATATATGCAAAGTGTTTTAGTGATTGTTTCGATTTTACATCCCCATTACAGCCATTACGACTGTCGTTTTCAAAATTACAATTACGAAGTAGTGAGGCATAGTGGGAGATAAATATACATGTGGTTAACATCCACTATGCTTTGATGCTTCCTGTATGGTGATGTCCTGAGGGTTTATACTTTTTCACTCTATGTATAACCACAGTTCAAAGCAAGCACTTTTCCAAGACACACTCCCAGTTCCAGATATGATATAGAGATGTAGATGTGTCGGGAATTGAAATTATGACCTGACCGAGTGTCGATCAACACTACTTGTTTCATAATCAGATTAAATTTTCTCAATACACTCAGATGTGTACCACATTCCTCTTGTCTTGGGATAATTTCTTTAATTATGAAAATCCGTAAATAAATCAATGATTTAGCCCCAAAATAATGGAAGAAAGTGGAGAGGATCTGCTGCAATGGTGCTGCATTAAGTGTGGCATACAAGGGTGTGGTGTGGTGTACACTGCATTGTATGCCACGCCTGTGGGCATATGGGCCTCAGTGCGGTAGAAATGAGATTTCCATATACTTTGTTAGTACATCAGCTTTAAGAATATACATACATTCATAAGGTTTTATGCATGTATTCCATACTTAGATCCTAATCAGGCACAGCCACTAACCTATATGCACATACTAAAGGCATAGACCTTGGCCAGAAGCATGAATCATTTGCTCTATAGCTCAAAGGGCCTCAATTTTTCACCTCAAACCCCCTGACTTTTTACAAAGAATATTCAATTAAAAAAGAACCACTGATAATAGAATCACAATTCTTCCAGCATTTTATTACTCTAGATCCCTTTTATTCATTCTACTCGAAAATTTAAGTTTTTCTGTAGTGTCTAATAATAGCCTGAACACCCTACTCTATGTCTGTGTATCTTCACTCACTACCAGCTTAGTGTGAGTGCTATACAATAGGTGTAAATAGCTTGGTGCAGACAGAAATAGACTTTCTAAATGGCCATTGGGGCATAGTGTTACACAATTCTTCACGCAGAGGTCATTAACCGACATTGATATCTGGGCACAATGGGCAACACTCTCCACACACTCTCCACACAATTTTAAGGCATCAACACATTCAGGTATCACTCGGTGCGTTCGGAGTATGGCAGAGGGATCAATGCTAGTTTGTAAGGCCATCCCCTATTGGTCTGTCCCATGTGGGTCAATGTTGATCCTGTAAACGGTCCATTCGACCCCTGGCCAAACTGACTTGCGTTAGTTACTTGAGTAACCTGCCGGGTTATCGGATTGGCTACCAGTCTGTGACATCGTAAATGGGTCAGGGCAGGTTGTTGTGTAAGTTACAGAGCCTCAGACCTCTGTTTGTATCCCACAGTGCACCATTCCTATGCTACAAACAGATGTCACATGACTTCCTGTGTTACATGTGTCTGGGTCTGGCCTTACTCAAGTAAACCCAGTTGGTAATTGGAGCGGAACTCCATAAGTTACGAAGCCAGGGGTCGAACGGACTGAGTGAACTTAGTCGAGGCGTTCGTGGATCGAACGAGGGATCAATGCTGGTTTGTAAGGCCATCCCCTATTGGTCCTCCCCATGTGGATCAATGTTGATCCCCAAGTCAACTTACTACCCTCCCAAGCATAGTTATGGACTGGTACCTAGCCAGACCTGGGGTGGAAAGTGGTGGAGGGAACAAGCTAAGGTTGTGTAGTTAGCATTCGAGGTCACCCCCACCCACAATGCACTGCATATGGTTAGAAAACTGCTGCCCGAACGCCTCGACTCTGCGCCCATGTGTAGTAAAAGACTGGTACCTAGCCAGACCTGGCTGGGGTGGGAGGGGGAGGAGGGAACCAGTTGAGGTGGGGTAGTTAGCATTGGAGGTCACCCCTGCCCATGATGCAATAGATATCGTTAGAAAACTGCTGCCTAAACGCCCCGTATGTCACACAATGGTACGACCCTGGGTACACCACTCTCCACACAGAGACCATCAAACACACACAGCTATCTCTGTCACACAATGGTAGACCACTCTCCACACAGAGACCACCAAACACACATGGGTAAAGTTAATACCTCAGAATGTGGTGCCACCGACAATGGACCACTTAATTGATAACACTACAGGGAGTCCATTATGGAAGCTGTTAAGGGCCACACCACAAGAAACATGCACTTCAAAATCAGCATGATTTTCTTACAACCATCAAGATGAAGGTTTAAAAAACATTGCTGTCAAACATGATAATTTCCCCTGTCAAGTATCAACTTGAAAAAAAGAATTGCTGTCAACATGATATTTTCCCCTGTCAACTGTCAATTTAGAAGAAAATCTGCTGTCAACTGTCAACTTGACAGTTCACAGCGAAAGAATTATGTTGACACTAGATGAGCCACCTTGATCTTTCCACTGTCAACTGTCAAGTTAGAAGAAAATCTGCTGTCAACTGTCAACTTGACAGTTGACAGAGGAAAACATCATATTGACAGCAGAAGCTTTTTCTACCTTGACAGTTGACAGGTGAATTTTCAGGTTTGACAGTAGTTTTGTTATGTGCCATTCTATGTTGTTTCTATATTGGAGATAAAAAAGTTTTTGATTTTTTTTCAAGGTGTAGCCCTCCATACACCACGGCTTCCATAGTCCTTAGTTGTCTGTACATTGTCTGTAATATACCCAGTGTGTTTAGTCTTAAACATGTATTTGAAAGATAAACATCAGGTGTTTAGCCATCTAATAAGAATCATAAGTAGATAAGATAAGTATAATATGCATGAAATGAGTAAAAGGATAGTATCCTTGTTTTTATAGTTGTATATCACCCAGTTTCCCGACGACTCAGTAGTTTTGTATGTATCTAAACACTTCCTAAAGCTAAACACTACAAATCTAAACATTTACTCATGCTGCACATCTTAAAGCTTAACACCTATCAAAACTAAACACTTGTAAAATCAAACACCTGATAGCTAAACATGTTTAAAGTTAAATGTGTTTAGCCAAAAAATGTGTTTAGAAAAGTGGGACAAAAATGTGTTTAGCTATATGTATATATCCTAAATACTGGTGTTTGGTTGCTAAACACCAAATTAACAGTGTAAGAGCCCTCAAGGACACTCAGCAAATGTCCTCCCTCCCCTCTATATGTATGCAGCAGGCTATTCACTCTTTCGATCAGGAGTGTTCCCTATAAGTGCTCTTGAACTCAGGTGAAACCACTATGCAATACTTTCACTAAGAGCGCAGTGATCTTAGTGCTGGAAAAGGAATAGTGAAGTGATCCCAGGACTTGCTATTCCTGAGAGGCCTGCAACCACTGCATTAGATAGGGTAGACCGGCCAGGTCTTATGATATGTGCCTACACTAAGATCGCTGGGGTTGCGATCCCAGGATGTTTTGAATTAAGCTGCTGGTCTGTACTCCTCTATATCACGACAGTGTAAAGGGCGAAGGCAATATAGGAAAAACGCAAGGGGATAAGACATCACTCGATTGGTATCTACGCACAGAATACATAGGTAAGGATTGCACGATACTTTATCAAACTAAGCTGATGTTGCAATTTGATGGACTACTTGAAAACTCACGTTATCGTAATGATTTATCGAGGCGTCCCTCGTGGTAACTTGGGCTTAAGCTGTATTTATAGACTATGTCCATCCATATTGGCTGGCATACTTCTCAGGTCTATAGTAATGTAGTGATGCACTGCCAGCAAATTACTCACTAGGCTTATTTCAAAATCTCTGATGACAACCTATCCCATTAAGGGCGATCTATGAAAGCTTGATAACAATGATTTTGTTAACCACAGTATGATTCACCAATCACTTTCCACCAAGCCATTTTAGTGGAAATTGCATCTTTAAGACCAATAATCCATAAGCCATGGGGGCTGTTTAGTACCATCTTGGGCACCACATTAGATATGTACAAACCCTGCTAAGAGCAGTAACCCATTCATTTACACCCTTCGGTACTGTCACACTCCTGAAAGCTTAGAATTTCAGGCATTAATACACTTAATGCACTGTTTGCATGTGGCCACGATTGGGTTAAGTGTAAGTCATGTGCAAGACCCCCTTTTCATTTTTATCTGACATCTGATTCTGTCGTATAATTCATTTCTGTCGTATACTTCATTTCTACGACAAAGAGACAGACAGACAATGAGAGAGACAGACATACACAGGCAGACAGACCAGACAAAATAGAAACCTCATCCATTACCCACTGGACACATCAATGTTAATTCAGCATTGAAACAACGTTTGCAATGTTTGCATATCAGCGGTTGATTTAGGGTTGAAATAAAGTTTGAATTTGAAAGTTGACACAACATAATCAAAATTAACTGTGATTCAACATCTAACCATCAGCGCTGGTATTTCTATGTTGATTCAACATTTTTTCCAACATTGTGTCAATGTTGAAACAACATTGATAGTTGTTAGGGGATTCTTTGTTGACATGTTAATGTTGAATCAACATTAAAATCAATATTGTTGTTTCAACATTGACAAATCAATGTTGAATCAACATTGAATTGAGAACAATATTTTAACATTGATGTGTCAACTACCCTGCTAACAAAACTCATCCAAATGATGTCTTTTTTATGTAAATCACATGAGTTTTCACGTAAGAATGATGTAAATTGCACAAGTTGTGCTAGCTGGGTATTGGTTGGGTGTTGAAATGGTGATGGTTGACAACATTGAAATAGAATCACTGAGAAATTGTTGAAGACAGGTTGATTAACACCATCAACACAATTTCAACCGATTGTCAATATTGATGCCCACTGGGCTCACTGGGCACATCAACATTGATTCAGGATTGAAACAATATTTGCAAAGTTTGCATATCAACGGTTGATTTAGCGTTGAAATAAAGTTGAATTTGAAAGTTTACACAACATAATCAAAATCAACTGTGATTCAACATCTAACCACCCAGCTAGCACTACTCATGCAATTTACATAATTTTTATGTAAACTCATCCTATTTACATAAAAAAGACATCATTTGGATGAGTTGTGCTTGCAGGGCATCAGCGCTGATTCAACACTTGTGTTTCTATGTTGATTCAATGTTGTTTCAGAATTGTGTCAATGTTAAAACAACATTGATATTTGTTAGGAGATTCTTTGTTGACATGTCAATGTTGAATTAACATTGAAATTGATATTGTTGCAGGGGTAGACACTAACATTTCCAGCCACTGGCCACCTGGGCCCTCAGCTTTAGAAATCTTTGTGTCCAGACCTAAAACTATGGGCCCAGAGCAATAGTTACTTAGTTTTAGAGATAGAATTATAAGTATACCTTATAAATCCACATCATACATTAGTTAGTGTGGCCAAATTCCTACTAATTTTCTCTTTCTAACGATGTATAACATGCCTATCCTCATATAAATTAATTTTGATAGAGGTATCTGAGTTAACTTCTATGGGCCATCCCAGGACCACAGGAGAAATCTATGGGCCCACCACCAAAACTACGGGTCATTGACTCCCGGGCCAGCGTTAGTGTCTACCCCTGTGTTGATTAACATTGACAAAATAATGTTGAATCAACATTGAATTGAGAACAATATTTCAACAAAACAATATTTGCAAAATTTTCATATCAACAGTTGATTTAGATTTGAAATATAGTTGAATTTGAAAGTTGACACAACATAATCAAAGTCAATGATGAGTCAATATCTAATCATTAGCGAGCACTGATTCAGTGTTTGTATTCCTATGTTGATTCAACTCTGTGTCAGTGTTAAAACAATGTTGATAGTTGTTAGGGGATTCTTTGTTGTCATGCCAATGTTGAATCAACATTGAAATCAACATCATTCATTCAATGTTGACAAATCAATATTGAATTGAGAACAATATGTCAACATTGATATATCAACTGTTGATTGGATATTGAAATGGTGATGGTTGACAGCATTGAAATAGAATCATTGAAAAAGTGTTGAAGATGGGTTGATAAACACCATCAACACAATATCAGCCGGTTGACGACGCTGATGCAATGTTCTGTGTTCACAGGGTAGAAGACTACCCTTGCCACAGGTCTAAACTACCTCCAAGCATATGTGTTGTTATGCTTAACTTAACCTTTTAAGGGCCGTTGATACATTAATGCATCATGCCCATTGGAGTCTTGACACTAATTTTGCCACAGCACATGGAAGGGACCCTTGGTAAAAGGGATTTTGGCAAAAAGTGACCCTTGGTGAGAGGGATTTTGGCAAAAATCAGACGATTGGTGAGAGGGAACTCAGCGAAAAATTGGCCTTGCCAGCCACATGCCCGTGTGAGTGCCCTCCCCCTGCCCCCCTCCCCCCAGGACAAAAAGAAAATGCCTCCAGCACTTCATCTATGTTGACAAACAACTAATATACCAGCTCAATTCCTCCATCTGTTATCGGAAATGAGACTGGTATCAGACTGGTATACACCCAAAGAAGAGGGAGGAGTTGAGTTATTTATAAGTACTGTGCTGCATCACCGTTCACCTCCAACCAGAATGGATGTCGTCTGATTTAATAGAGGAAAGCACAAATACAATTGCCTGATATATATATATATATATATACATACATACATACATACATACATACATACATACATATATATATATATATATATATATATATATATATATATATATATATATATATATATATATATATATATATACAAAATACACATTGTCATTTACATTGTCGTTGATCATAATTTAGTGGTATGATGAGTTGCCCTGGACATTTATGCATAGATTGATCAATTTTCACCAATTGGCTGTGTCATGGTGGAAGCTGCCATCCTTGATGGAGGATTAATTAAGTTTTCATAAACTTCTTCAAATTGAGGATAAATCAACAACTTCTCAAAATGTATTTCGTCCTTCAGAGGTTTCTTTGTTGTTGCTGACCCATCCAGGAAGTCAGCCTCACCGGTTTATTGATTTAGTTCCATTCTCTCACTTCAGAGGTCACCACTGCATTAGATTCCTGCCACACTGAGCTAGGAATGACGATTGTAAGGTTATACTTAACACCCCCACTTAAACTTACAATCGATACATTACTTATGTATACCACTTTGAATACAATATGTATGATATGATCAATACATGATGGTTTATATTTATGTACCCATTAGTACATTCAGAAACTTCACAAGCCTAGGTTGTGCAACCAGCTTTATGAAAACATCAGCAATGTTTTCTGCTGTAGGTACATATTCTAGTTTGAGAGTATTATTCTGGACTTCATTTCTGACAAAATGATATTTGATATCAATATGTTTAGACCTTTGATGGTGTACTGGATTTTTAGCAAGTGCCAGTGCACCCTGGTTGCCCCGTACAAAACAACACTCTTTGTTTGCTTAATACCAGTCATGTTGGTAAAAAGTTGATTAACCCCTAGGTGCTCAATCGCGCATTTAAGCGCGGTTTTGTGCTTAAATGCATGTATATTGAAAGAAATTTTCATCCAGATACTTCTACTGGTCGAATCTTCAAAGTTAGATCCTCTTTGGAATGCTTATGACCTCCTGATAATGATACAACCATCCATTAGGCTTTATCTACTTTATATCAGGCACAGTGGGTCAAAACTGTGCCTGATATGTTGTCATTTTAGGTGATTCATTAAAGGGAAACCATCCAAGGAGCTAAAATCTGACATGGTACCAAAATGATGATAGATCATACACACATAGTTTACAATATTCGGATTATATTTTATAACAACTGCTCCTATCCTAAAGATAAGCCATGCATTGTTTCTATTACAACATGTTTCCTGTGTGCCAGTACATGTAGATGCATGCAGGCAAATCAGCCTTAAAAGGTCTCAGGATTGGAGGGATTAAGGATATATATGGGTCAGGTCATCAGTAAGTGTAAGATTTTGCCCTTGAAGGGCCTTAAAAATTAATTTTCTAACTACTTTATATAACCCTAACATATTTGTGAAGGGACATCCCCTCAGCTCAGAAAACCAAAAAATACCGACTTAGGACATCCGGTTCCATTTTTATTGCTTGTTTTGTGTCATGTAACATCCGGTACCAAAATGATGAAATATGGAGGTGATTAAAGTTGCTGTCAGTAATATAGAATGTCCCATTATGCATAGCAAACCCATGCAATAGCAAGGCCAATATGTCTATTATTGACTTCAATTACGAAATGGAACAAAACTTGAGTTATGCATGCAGGGTAGACTGCCTCTTACATGATGAGTAATGTCCCATACTTTTATCAGAATTATTTCACATAAGCTGCTCTCACATGGAGATAAATGCTGATAGACACATAATTTTTTCACCAAAGTAGGGGATAATAGGTCCCTTTATATAAGTAATAACAAAAATGTTGAAGCTTTATTTTTTCCATGTAATATAACTGATTTAGATTTAGGTACCGGATGTGACAAATTACAGATTTCCATTTTCAAAGACACATGATGAAAAATTCTCATTCAGTAACGTGTTAAAACCTCATGGAAATGATACCTATAATCATTTACAATATAAAAAATAACTTATGGGATACTCCAGATGTTCTTTATTCAATACAGGAAACTTGTAAAAAGTACAAAAAGTCAAAAAAGAACACATTTGGCCATTCTTTTCACTTTGGCGGGCTACAAGTCTATGAGTTTTTGATGCATGACCACAAATTAACATCTTTTTGAAGGCCCTAAGTGTCTTCTATCAAATAAGTCTATGTGAGACAAGATTGGTATACAACTTCTTTCTCCAGAGCCATAAGAGTCCAAAATGACCCAAAAAACACAAAATCTACTGCTTTCTGGCGACCTGACCCATATAGCACAAATAAGACCAAATACCACTAAATGACAACAAATGGAAAGCTTTGGTAACTATGGTTACCAGACCTGACCAGTAGTGTTACATCCTTAACTCACAGTCTTCACTGAGTTAAGAAAATGTAATGCCGAGCCCTTATCAAGGAAGAAGATTGAAATTACATATGGTCTTACCAACAAAATGATACAATCATGGAATAATGTGAAACAATGGAAAATCTTCAAATATTCTGAGCACAAAAAAGGTTAAGAAACTTTACCTCTTGGGTAGCAGCTGACAGAGCCATATATTCAGCTTCACAAGCGGATAATGCAACCGTCTGTTGCTTTCTACTTTTGTACGAAATGAGTGGACCATTGTTGGTCAACCTGAATGCGTAATCAGTTATGCTCTTTCTGTCATCAGATGCTCCCCAATCAGCATAAAATGAGCCACTGAGTTCTAACTCAGAATCAGATTTTTGGAACCTTAATCCATAATCAAGTGTACCCTTGATGTACCTCAGTACCTGCTTGGCTCTACCAAGATCAGCTTTGGTGGGATTTACCATATGTTGAGATAGCTTTGTTACAACATAACACAGATCAGGTTTTGTGATTGACATACAAAAGATGAGGCTTCCCACAATTCCTCAGTACAGCTTAGCATCAGCTAGCTCTTCAGAATCCTCATCTCTTGTAGTATTGGACCCTACATCACAGGGAGTTGATCTGGGTTTACAATCTTCCATTTTGAACCTTTTCAATAACTTTTCTACTTATTTGGTTTGGTTCATTTCAATAGATCCATTTTCACACTTGAACTCAATACCTAGGATCCAAGATAACTTACCAAGATCTTTCATTTTGAATCTGGTGGACAGAGACTGTTCCACTGTGTTGAGTGCCTTTTCATCGCTTGCTGCAATAATAATATCATTAACCAAAACTACTACAATAGTTTTGGAATTTTGTTCAAACTTAGTGTGCACACAAGAATCAGTCTCAAACTGTTGGAAACCCTCCTGCTTCAGGTAGGTGTCCAACATGTTGTTCCAGTTCCTACCACTTTGTTTTAAACTATACAGAACATACAGAAATACAATTTCTCACCATTTTTACCTTTAACCTCATATCCTTCTGGTTGTTCGATATAAAGTTCATAGTCTATAGGTGCATTCAGATAGGCTGTCTTAACATCCATCTGATGAACAACCATGTCTTCTTGGAAGGCTAATTGCATAAGCATGCAAATCAATGTGATACGGGCAGTGGGTGAAACAGTCATGATAGTCAATATTTGAGACCTGAGAACAACCTTTAGCTATTTTCATTGCATACACCCATCTACCCCCCACTGCAGATCTACCCTTAGGTAGTGTGGTGAGTTCAAAAGTGTCATTGTCCTTCAATGCATCCATCTCACTATCCATTGCATTCTGCCATTTTTGCGCATTGTCAGAGTTCATAGCATCGGTATATGTATTTGGGATGTGTGACATGTGGTAGCAATAGTCAACAGTAGTGGTGATATAATCCTGCAAATAACCAGGTCGATTACGTCCTCTGTGGGGATACCTGGCATTGTCCCTATTGTCCTGCAGGTTTTGACCAAGTTCACCACCTACCACATCTTGAGGAACATCATCAGCTACATCTGCAACTGGGTAGTATTCAGGATCTACCTGAGGTGCGTCACACACCAGTTCATCACTATTGTCTGTTACCTCCTCAAACTTGTCAAAGAACTTCACACATTTTACTTTACATACAGTGTTACGCTTGGGGATATACACAAGATATGCTGGGCTACATTTATCATAACCAATAAAAATACCTTTCTCACTGCGGTCAGCCAGCTTCTTCTTCTCCTGTACATAAGCATAACATACAGTACCAAATACATGCATACCGCTCAGGTCTGTTTTCTTACCTGTGAATGCTTCGAATGGGATCATCTTGACCCTGTCATTGTAACATCTATTTCTGATTTAAATACTACACATAACAGCATAAGCCCACATTTCTTTAGTTAATTTGGCTTCTAACAACAAACATCTTGCCATTTCAAATATTGTGCGCCATGATCTTTCTACTGTACTATTTTGGTGAGGTGAGTAGGGGGCGGTTTTGTTATGTTTGATCTGATTTTTGATCAATAGATTTTCGAAATTTTCACTAGTAAATTCTCCCCCGTTGTCAGAACGAAAACATTTCACCTTACCATATGGAGCACAATCAGCAAGGAACTTCTCTGGTGCTGTTACGGTGTCGCTCTTCTGCTTAAAAAAATAAACCGTGTTTACCCCTGAAAAGTCATCTACAAAAGATAAGGCATACTTGAAACCATCTCTTGCTGTAGGATCAATTGGGCCTGCAAGATCACAATAATAATTATACAACATCAAGTGGGGCTTCTGCCCGTTTATCGGGGTCATGATTTCTGAATTGAGACATTTTACCTTTAACACAGGTATCACAATCAGACTTGTTCTTATCAATGATTTTCATACCATCAACAACTGATTCGAGATTAATGCAATCTTTTACATTACAGTGACCAAGGATTTTATGCCACTCTTCTACAGTTTTATTGAGAAAATACAATCTACCGTGTTTCTCTATTTCAAACCGAGTATCGTCTGGAGCATTTAATTCAGCCGAGTCAGGAGTGAACTTAATATTCGCACCTTTTTCAGTCTCTGCTTGCACTGAAAATATATCCTGTTTATAGGATGGGACAAAGAGGGCATTCTCCAAAAGAATGTTGTGTGGCCTACCTTCACTGTCCTCAATTAGTACACTGGCTGTACCTTTACCTGCCACAACACCGTTCGTACGGCTGCCATCCGCCAACTCTATGTAGTGCTTCTCTGGAACGAAACTTTCATCAAATTGTACAAATTTGGATTTTTCAGTAACAATATGGGTAGTCGCACTACAATCAACCAACAAACTGTACAGGCTAGGAGGATTCCAAACATTGGCACAATCTACGCTAACCTTGAACGCAAGTGACTGTCCTTGTTTCGAACTATCGTTGCTGGCTACCTTAGCCGAGTATTTTTCCTACAGTGATTTGTGTAGTTATTGCACCACTTGTTTCCCTGGTTTTTGTTTTTACACTCAAAATATCTGGTTTTCCACATGCATAACACATATAACTGGGTTTGCTGGGGCTGTCGCTCTTCCCATCATGTGACACAGTTTTCATCACGTCCTCCTGTTTGGACTCTACATCACGTGACTGGCACTTTTCTGTCTCCTCAAAATTTCTAAGTGTCACTTTAAAGTCAATGAACCTATGGTCATCCTTTTGGGTGAGAACAGTTCCAAAAGTATTATAGTCAGCTGGAAGACGTTTCAGAACCATAGCAATAAGTAAACTGTCACTCACATCTTCCCCTGCTTCTTTCAGCGCATTTGAAGCGGTCTCCGTATGGATGACATAGTCGGTGATACACTCATCAGTACCTTTTCTCAGTGATGTTAGTTCAGAGTATAGGGAAATAACCCTAGGCTTACTTTTGCCTTTGTAGTGGTCTCTAAGAATTTTAAGAGCCTGTCTGCCATCATCCTTAGCATCTCTAATGATAAGGGAGAATCTTCTGTCATCCAAAAACTGGACAATTTCTGCATAAGCCTCAGCCTTTTTGTCTGCAACTGCTATTCCATTGCCAGCAACAACTTTCAAAAGTTTCAATTTTCTACAGTGACTCAAAAATCTGACTTCCCAAAGTTCAAATTTGCTCTAATCACCATAAAAGATCAAGTGTCTGTGCCCATTACCTGTGAGGGTGGAAGCTGCCATCCTTGATAGAGGATTGATTAAGTTTTCATAAACTACTTCAAATTGAGGATAAATCAACAACTTCTCAAAATTTTTCGTCCTTCAGAGTTTTCTTTGTTATGCTGAATCATCCAGGAAGTCAGCCTTACTCTGGTTTATTGATTTAGTTCCATTCTCTCACTACAGAGGTCACCACTGCATTGGATTCCCACCACACTCTGCTACACAGAGAAAAGAAGACTGATCGCTACTGCACAGATCACGATTGTCTCCCACATGACATGCATGAAAGGCATGTTGAATGAGGTTGACACTCTCACATTTGGTTCGTCAACTCCACTTGACATGCGTAATGAAGACAGTTGTCATGATGACATATGTGCCATGTCCCAATGACATGTGCTCTATGTGTCAAATCAAGTTGACATGGATATACATGTCATTTTGTCAGGAAGACTTTTTTCAGTGTAGGAATGACGATTTATACTTAACAGGCTGTTCCTTTAATGTTAACCGTTCATGCCATTCTCACCATGTTATGCTTTGGGACCCCCAATACATTGTACTTTTACACACCATGGAAGTTGCCAAATATAGACGCATTACAATTGAACACACCATCATTGTAATTCCTAAACACATTGTGATTCTAAACATCATAGTTGTCAGCACAGTGGCGCAGAAGGTTCAAAATGTAATTTGAAGTCAGAAATCAACTTTCAAAATTAACATGAATAATGAAAAGAAAGAAAGAGATGTAACACTATTAAGTGCCGTTTAAGGCCACTAGGCGTCTCCTCAAGGACAAAAGCATATAGCGCGCATCCTTTGACGTAACATGCCTTTCCTCTAGATTAGCGGTTTTAGGTCTTGGGTCTTTTCCTACTTCTGCATGTTTGATTTTGACAATCTACATACCAAATTAATGCGAAAGAGCTGCTCATTTAAAAGAGAAATCAAGAATAATGTGAGAACTCGTTAGTTTTATGTAAACAAGATGTTATGACACAGAAATGTATATGTCTACATTGTGGCTACCATACCCTGTATACACACTATACCATGTTAGGAGGTCTGTGTGAGTGGTGATCCCCCCCCCCCTTTGGGTGCTATTCTTAGATGTACCACCTTCAATAACGTAGCGCCCACTGATTTTCTGTGAAGCAGTGATATATGGCAGCCATATGTCATTCATACTGACAGGACTGACTGTCATCCCAGTAGGTGATTTCCTCTTGATGCTATTATTCACCCAACAGTCAACTGCCTGGGAATTTGTTTCTAGACCAAAAAGAACACCTCTCCTTAGATGCCTTTGAATGTTTTAGTTGGCATCTTTACATTTAAAGTTATATTTTCACGTAGGTTTGCCAACCCTTAATTGCTAATTAAGCTCTTTGCATCTAAGAAAATGTGTCCTGCTATCTGGACACAAATTGAAACTATTCACTCTTTGTCAGGAAAAAAAATCGTGTTTTTTTCTCAAAACACTCTTTTAACGAGTAGTATAGTATGTATCGGAACGGGACTATAGCTTATCTAAGGATATTACTCACCCGGGATGCAGCCAATCAGAGGCCTCCCTTTTGGCAGGAAATTCAAATGTGGGGTCACTTGACCCAAGCCCCCTGTGGTGTGCCGCTAAAAATGGTGCCCTCTGATTAGCTGGCTGTTTAGGTCGCTATTTTTTAAAAATTTTTTGCCAAAATGGAGACCTCTGATTGGTTGGCTGTCCACATGTCATTCTGTCAGCTGTATGCAAGCAAGTGGTTACGTGACCTCATTAGCATAAAGAGGTGTGGTTTATTATGTAGATGAGGGTGTGACTATAGTGAGATATCTTTTATATAAATAAAAAAGGCAAGCTGAAAGCTTGCCAAGAAAAAGAAACCCCCAAAAAAAACCCAAAAAACAAAAAAAAAACTAGGAAATATTTGGGGGGCCTTTGGGGGGGACCATTTGGTTGGGGGCCTTGGGGTGGGGGCCCCTTTTTTTTGGAAACCCAGCTCTTAGGTAGGGGTGGGTTTACTAAAATAAAATTTACATAAGGTAGTTAAATGTTAAATAGAAATACAATAGAACCACGTATGGAGTAGTAAACATTCCATTTTTTATTTGTCATAATTTCATTTCATTTTTTTCATTTTTGAGCAATTATATTTCCACTCTCTACATATCATAGTTGAATTTAGCATAGGAATACGATAGGACCCACACATGGAACAGTACACATTTTAATTATATTTACAAGTCGGTGAAAACCAGCTTACATACAAACTATCTTGGTGTCTTATCTATACATGAATCGTAATACATTGTGGGAGGTCTTTGTCCGGTTCATATATGTTGTTCCTGGTGAATCTACAGTGGTGTCTGGTATATATATGCTGTTTCTCATTTATCTACTGTGTCCTCCGACGTAACAACGTCAGAAAACACAGAAGTTGTTTGTCCAAAAGGAAAAACTCCTCCACGCTTCATTCTGAAAAGCTGCAACTCGTTGTCCAGAGAGTTCAATTTCTTCAACATTTGCAATATATATCTGGCCACGTCAATCCTCCTTATGTGATCCATCAGCACTAGAATGAGCTGATGATGTGTACTGTTGGGTTTGGCTTGCCACATTTTCAACACTCTGAAGGCCTGGAGAGACATATCTTGTTCCGGTTATTAGACGTCAAGTCTAAAAACGTCCCCATATCTTTCCACTCCCTGGATAGAGATTCAGACATGGTGACAAAGTACCTCTCCATTAAAAACTGGTCGGGGTTGTTGTAATTCAATTTGTAAGTCTTGAAAAAGTTCTGCGACTGAAGCAACAGATCTTGTCGATGAGCACTCATGTAGGCGTGGTGGAGTTCTCCCCATCTGGCATGAGGCGTAGTTTTAGACCATCTCCATACACATATCCTGCACCGTCTTGATAATGACCATCTCCTGCAGGCGATCATGGGCGATGTCCAAGTAGATTCCCAATTTCTTCCAAGATCCAACTAACAGCCTTCCTATATCATGAAGCAAATGATCGCTATATGTAAATTTCATTTCATACATGATATCCTGTACACTCACTTCACATAAGTCAGAGTCAGATAGGGAGGGAGTATTTTTTAAAAACTTCTCTCGTCTGCAAAAACTTTCAGAAATCACTTGATGAAGGTCAGTAGGTGGGCAGGTAGGCAGGCAGCCGGCAGGTAGGTGGTGTTGGTGATGGTAAAGGAAGTGGCGGTAGGCGCAGTAGTCGTAGTGGTCAGCAGTGATATATCCTTCTAAGAGAAATTGGGGTGTTTTATATAGGGTGATCTAAGTCTATTTCCAGCTGGATACTTGCCACCACCTTTTCCTTTCTGTGTAGCGTCTTATCAGCATGAGCCTTTTGAATTTGTTAACATCTAACAGGAGGAAAGACACTGTGACAAGTGTATTTGGTGAAATTAGGGGTGATTGCTTTCATTCTGTGTAGCGACTTATCTTTTAGATCTGTTGACATAAAACATTTTGGTGGGATAACAGGAAGTTAAAACTGTGATAATTAGCTTAATCCACTTTACAGGTGTGAGGCAGGCTCCCTCGTTGAGGTATTATGAGATTCGTTAAATTGCGACCAACTACTCTTTGAAGTTTTCTAATCCTATTTAGCCGAACTTTCATCTGGAGATTTCTACGGTTTGGTTTACCTGTGGAGGGCAGGTGAAATTAGATTAATAGATACCCTACCGAGTGAGGATCGCTGTGATCATAGGATTAGAGCTCTTTTTAAAAGTTATCAAAAGCCGACTTTGATCTTGCTGGAACTTTTTTTTTCTCCACCTTATGTTTAATGATCTAAGATTGGACTAAAGTTTTTATCCGGATTCTTCTATTGTTTATTTCCCCTGTGGAGGACAGGTGAAATTGGATTCATAGGAGTCCTACCAAGCAAGGGTCTCTTCTGTTGTGACTACAGGATTAATCCTCTTTTCTAAGAGAGGTCAAAGCCTCCTTTCATCTATTCAAACTGCACTAAGCAACTTATCTTCAGAGGAGTATATAAGGGAGGGAGAAAAATTTCATTCACTCACACTCTCTTTGCAGGTGTAGAGGTACGTATTGTATAACCATAGTGTTGGGTACCGTCTGACGTGGCGGGTGAGTCGAGTCGTCGGACGTTCCTCAGGTTCCGGATAGGTGGCAGCACCGATCCGGGTCTGTGGGGACATCTGACGACGAACACCTGGGTCCTTATATAAAGCCCAGGGCTCAGCCGCTACGTCAGAGGCCCTTCTGGCCTCCAAGTATGTAAGACCATCCTTAGTATTTGTTAGCTGCCCTCTTAATAACTATCGGGTAGCCGTGAGTGTGTATTTTAATAAAGACTATTCGTTGGCATACACTTGAAACACCGTCTT